>CM070831.1:25032181-25237181 GCA_036326025.1 Chrosomus eos
GCTTCTTTTGATTAAACCCCAAATTGTCATTGGACAGAGGTAATCATGTGACAAGCAATACGGTCCAATTTCAACCTTGTCTCCATGAAAGCAATAGTTTAATGGCACCGTGGTCCCCATACGGCCGTAATCAGCAAAATAGTTTTTTTTTTAACCCGGCACGATATTTCATTATATCTTCCTTGGGTCACAAATTTGTGAGCGGCGAATTTGCAAGACTTGGAGGAGATGAATTACGAATTCGAGCGAGAGACGGGTTTTATCAATAGTCAGCCGTCGCTCGCTGAGTGCCTGACATCTTTTCCCCCTGTCGGTGATGCATTTCAAAGTTCATCAATCAAGAGCTCGACGCTTTCACACTCGACACTGATTCCTCCTCCTTTTGAGCAGACCATTCCAAGCCTGAACCCCGGCAGCCACCCTCGCCACAGCCGGCCCAAGCAGAACCCTAATGGCTCATGCCCGCTGCCTGCCGCATCCTTACCCCCAGAGTACCCTTGGATGAAGGAGAAAAAGGCATCCAAGAAAAACCAGACAACTTCGGCAGCAACAACCACCGACCCTGGTCCACTATACTTCTCCCCTCAAGGTATTTGAATTTAATGCAATTGTCTCGGGCTACAGTTCATTGCAAACGAAATGCAATTGTTTTTATTATCAGTATTATTATTGTTTTAGTTACCGTGTTAGGCAAGGCCATGCTTGGGGAAGGTGCATGATAGTTTGTTATCCTCATGGGTCATGTGAACTGAATGCGAACAAGTTAATACCTAAAAGTTTTTTGTTCGTTTTTGGATGTGGAGAATCTGTTCTGGACAACTCCTAAACTGTGTGTTAGCTACTTGTAGTGCAGGGCATGAATTTTAATATTTGACAGTAATGAAGAATGATAGATTGCCATTACTCAACTCGGCAGCTGGCGTGTTCATTAATCTTCACTCGGACCTCTCCGCACTCACACCAGACACATCAGTATATTCTGGCATAGGGGATGAGGACACAAATTATTCAAGTGCCGTGGCTCCATTCCCACAAACAATTTATGCTCCCTGAGAAACGCAATATATTTGACAAGTATGTGGGGTCAGCTTTAAGCCCCACAGCGCCGTTGTAAAAAATCAAGAGTTATAATTAGTGGCGTATCAATAATGTATAATGCTATAATCCCTTCATAGGCTCGCCCGAGATTTCTGATGGTGGCAGTGGGGCAACTCGCCGACTCAGAACGGCGTACACCAACACTCAGCTGCTGGAGCTGGAGAAGGAGTTCCACTTCAACAAGTATCTCTGCCGACCAAGGCGCGTGGAAATCGCAGCTCTGCTGGATCTCACCGAGCGGCAAGTCAAAGTTTGGTTTCAAAACCGGAGAATGAAACACAAACGGCAAACGCAGTGTAAAGAGAACCACAACGGCGATGGAAAACCACCGAGCTTGGAGGAGGCAGGCGGACGGGGTGATGGGAAATCTTTCTTCGAACAAGTGGCAAACAATGTAACAGGGGCGCTTTTGGAAAGAGAGGGTTATCCATTTCAGCAGAATACCTTAACTTCACAACAGTCACAGAATGGACACAATAGTGATTCCCAAAGCGCAACTGTCTCTCCTTTAGGTAGCAATGACAAACATCTGAAACATTTTCCCAACCCGTCACCCACTGTTCCTATCTGCGGCTCAACAATGGCCCCGGATTGTGCATCTGCTCAGGACAATGGCAGTCCCTCGGCCCTGGACGTCTCTTTACAGGACTTCAACGTTTTTTCCAACGATTCATGCTTACACCTCTCAGATGCCGTGTCTCCAAGTTTGTCAGAATCTGTAGACAGCCCCATTGGTTTATCAACGGAGGCCTTTGATTTCTTCTCTGAGACGCTTACAACAATCGACCTGCAACACTTGAGCTACTAACTCTAACTGAAGTTTCATTATAGGGACGTCAATATTTTCTCACATTGATGGTCTGTGTATTTAATTGTGACTTTAAATATAGGCCTAGACCATTAATCAGTGAGGTAAGTTTTTCAATAATCGAGTGATAATTTTTGTGTACAGAGAAAATATGGTAGGAAAAAAGTGATATTTTTCACGTTTTATTTTTGTATCGCTCCCCGGCAAAGCGCCATATTTTCATAGAATAAATTTGTACTTGTTATTGAAAATAACAGCGGTGTTATTTATTTCTTCTCTATTTCGATTAAGAAATAACAGGTTTGTTATTAAAGATGAAGTAAGATTCAAAGTATACCTTTATTATTACTATGAAATATTTTGCTGATGTATTATGATAAAGTTTTGTGTAGGCTATTTACCTGTTGAAGATTAATGAATTTATCATAATTTTTCGAGGGAAAAATTTAAAGGAGGATGCCAAATGTAGGCTAAGTTTAGAACCGCTAATCAAAACTAATATGTAATCTTGGAAACTATTAGTGCGCAAAATTAATACGCAGTTAATTGCGTGCTACATTCTTTATTATTATTATTATTAATCTTTGCTAATTTCCCAGTTGCGTAGTTGGCGTTAAATTTAGATTTTTAACTGTATAAATTTAACCCAATGGGAAGTTTTATATGCCATCAAATTTGTAGACTAAAGCAGAATACACACAGAAAGAGACTGATGTTTTTGATGCTGCGTACACAAATAAGCCCTCTACTGTATCTGACGACACAGGGAATCTCCTGGCCAAGAGCTATAACGTTTTGGAGTTCAGCAATTAAATTTTATTGCCTATTAAACCTTCGACAGGGGGTTGGTGTTGAGGCAGCACTCCGCGTAATTCAATCCGCCGCTGAGAATGAGAACGGATTTCAACCCACATTTTTTTAAATGATTATTTAGCTTATTTACAATATTTATTCATTTATATACATTGTATGGGATGTAATTAGGCTAACTGTGTCCCAAATCAGACCAATGCAGCTAATAATTAGTTATTTTAAAAACAACAACACCACTATGGTTTTATTTACAGGCATGCCCGTAAGGAATGATCTGACAATAGGATAAACTAAGACTTAGGTCTGCTCGTATTTTAATAATATTATACTTTTTAACGACAAATCTGAATAAAGAGCTAATAAACGATCTCATGTGAATGCTTCGGCCCTCTGTAAACTCTACAGTGGCCTATGTGTTCTCCTGTACTAATTCTATTGATATCCGCTCGTTGTTACAGCCTTAAAACAACTAAATTTTAATGTTTATCGACAAGGGAAGATCTTGGCAAATGCTTTTTACTTTTTGCACAATAAAAAGATTGTCAATTCTGGTTCTATAGGCTATCTTAACGGACACATTTAGGTAGCCTAATTTATTTAAAACAGTTTAGCCACGATTAGTTCTTATACGTTTATGTTTAATAATAAGGGTGAGGCTACAGGCCTACACGATTAAGTGCAAGTTCTGTTCCTGTAGGAAATCCAATTGTGAGGATACCAATACAAAACTAAATCTATAGGCTATGAGACTAAATGGTTCCTCGCGAAGAGTGTTTAGTGAAATCTAGCTTTGGGGAATATTTCCAAACATCTGACGCCACGTTGCAATCGCAGCGTAAGTGTTGAAATGGAAATGAGGCCTAGCAGCCAACAGCTCACACCGCACATAGGGATTTGTTAGAGACGCAGAATGACTTGAGTCGTAGTATAAGGTCTGGCTAAGTTACTACACAGGACTGATGTAGGACTGATACTATCACAAAGGTAGACCTATCGGCATAGTTTATTATGTCTACAATCATGGTCTAAGGGCTTTACAGATATTATCAGTCAGTGCCGCCGCTCCCACCACGCGCATCACGCGCTCTGCGTAGGGCACCAAGTGCGGAGGGGGCACCAAAAATAGCCTAATGAAAAATCAATCATCAAACTTCTTGTTATAATCAGATTCAGCGCGTTCTTCATCTTCAATCCGCAGCTGAGCAGAGAGCACGTCACAAACAGGGTGTGTGTGTGTGTGTGTGTGTGTGTGTGTGTTCATCTGAGCCTATGATCTGAGCCTCATTGGTCTGTCAGTGCTCGTCAATGTCACATTATTTGTGATGACCAATCAAATCAAAGTAGGCGGGCTTTATGTTCACAGACGCTGAGCGCGAATTTTAACAGTGCAACTCGACGCTTCAGTCGGTCAAGTTTAAGATAAGATGTAAGTAGCTAAACTTAACTTTATATATTTGACAGTTTTTTTAGGTCATAAATGTTGTCTGTCAAGAATGACAAAAAATAATAAGGCAAACTAATATAGTTTTGTCTAATTTCGCCATTTTGAACTGAAAATAGGCCTATGTAACATGTAAGTTAGCCTAGTGTAATAGTTTAGGCTACTGTCATTGTGAGGGGACAAGAAACATGAACAAAGCTGTTTTCATTTCATCATGTTACACACAGGATTAATAATGAATGTGTACATATTGAAAATAAAATACAAATTGTAGCCTTTAGTAAATTAAAAAAAGCCAACTTTAGGAGGGGAAGAGACAGGGCAAGATAAAAACAAAGAGAAAAAGAGTGTGATGCTGATGAGGAGAGAAATGGTTTTAAAGCTGTTGTTAACGAATTTTTTTTCTTTTCTTTTTTCTTTTTTGCCTTCACAACATCTTAAAATGCACATCTGTAGTTCAGAGCAATCCAAAATTTTCTCGGGGAAACCCCGAACCCCCCTAACTAACCTGCCTCAAGTTCGGGACCACAGTGATTATAAACCCTAAACTAAAGTGTTACTTTTTAAAAAAAATATATATATATATATATATTTTTTGATACCTCATTGGGGGCTTAGCCCCTCTAAATGAAAAACCTAAATGAAAATGTGTTTTTTTTAGGGAGGGAGGGGGGGGGGGGGGGGGGCATCACAAAGGAATTATGCTTAGGGCACCAAAATGGCTAGCAGCGGCACTGTTATCAGTATAGGTTTCAAATCCTCCAATCTTCCAGTTGGTTTAATAAATTAATATTATGATATCTAAACTATTATTTAAAAAGTTTAATCATACACAAAGAGATGGGCTAAAGAAACTTGTTCGGAGCACTATACGGGCTTAGCGCCAAATCGAGGCTGAACAAATAGTTTGACTGACGTCCTTTGACGAAACCAAACACGTGATCGGCATTCTTTCACTAGGTTAAAGACTGAGTTAGCATTTGCCACAGAGAAGTGATCCAAATCCAGCTAGCTAATAGAGGTTGTTGTGTTTTTGTATGCAGGGAAGAGCTTAGAATAAATGCATAGGCATTTTTTTTTAAACATTTTTATTAGGCTATTTATATTCTTTGATATTAGTCATTCAGACACTGCTACTCTACCTGAAAATAATTACTGTTGGTTTAACTTAAAAAGTAACCCGAATGCCTTAAAATGTTGAATTCTTTAAATAAAAAAATTGAGTTAATACAATGGAGATTGGTGTTATCAACAGAAATTAAAAAATATTGTTATCTGAACCACATAGCCTAAATTATTGAGTTGATTTGACAAAAGAAACAATATTGTGATAAATCATGAAAAACAAATACAGAAAAAATGCACTGAATAAAAAAAAGTGTTGCACATAAAATGTCATTGTAACCCTGTCCTTGAGAAAACTTTGTACATAATATTTGAAATATATAAAATGTATGTTGGATTTGGACGTCAGCTCTTTCACAACTATTGTGAGAACCCCAGATTCAATGCTGAGATTGTAAAATAGAATGCTGGATAAACCAAATTTGCCTTTCTATAGTGCATCACAATCACTCACATGAGCCCCCACTGGGACTGCTTATCACTGCAGAGAGATACATAGCCTATGTTAAAATCTGGTATTGCAACGACAATAAGTATAATTACCTGCTACTGGCATAAAGTTTGACACTCACAACATTTTCACAATCCCACCCAAACTGAACAATCAACTGTTTCTTAATGCAAACTGATGTGAAACCATTCAACATGCATAATATGTACATGCAGTTTGAGGCTCCTACAATGATGTTATTTTCCCAAGTGTTTTGCAGCCTAAGTTTATGGCTTTGGTTAGGGAGCCTGACATATTTTTGGTCATCCCATCAAACCACGAACTATGAACCATCTGTGCAAAGTACAATTCCGGTCCCGACTAGCACTGCTAGTCCACTGACTCAGGCTGTAATGTCTATGCAGGCATTTAAAGTCAGTGCACTCAGCCTTCAGCTGGTTTCCATGGAAACATGCATTTAAGCTTGGTGGTCCCTTTTGTCATTCCTATGCAGGTGTGCTTCATGCAGATATTCTGAGGGTGGAGCAAAATTAGAGCAGAACCACCAAATATAAACAGCAAGACACACATGCAAATTGATATATGAATTTGAGTGAGGAGTTATGTAAAGCTAATACTACTTAAAGGGGTTGTTCATTTAAAAATGACAATCTGTCTAAATTTTGTAAAATTGTCTAAAAAGAAGTTTTTTTTTGTTTTTGAAAAATGTCAAATGTTGTTTTGGAATTATTAATTTTCAATGTATGGACAAAAACAGGTAAACACATTTATTTTATGTGTTCCGTAGATGAAAAAAAAAGCCATAAAGGTTTGTGAAATAAGTGCATACATTATGACAGAATTTTCAGTCTTGAGTGAAATATCCCTTTAAGGGTCTGAATCAGAACTGGCTCAAGTAGAAGAACCAAGGCCAACCACAGCAACACCACAGAATACAAATTAGCTTTATGAAGCATGATATTATCTAATAGATCATGTTTATGGAATTCCTGAAGTATGTAATTATTCTAGTTGCACTTACGTGGTCTGCTTCTCAAACATCTATTTTCACCAAACATAAAAGTGCTTTTCTTCCCAAAGCTCCAACCGAGTGACTCAGAGTCACTGCAAACGCTTCATGAATATATCAAGAGTAATTAATAATCAAAGAGTCAAAGCTCTGCCAATGAGTCGCACAATTACAAATGTACATTTCAGATATGATATATGATTTCCGCATGAATTCATTTGTTGACATGAAACATTAAACGTGAACTCAAGGTTCAATCCAGGGGGCCCAGAGCTTTTTTTTCCTCCAGAAAACAGGTGGCGAAAGTGTCAAGAGACAGTTTAAATGTTTAAATGTAAGCTAATTCTAAGTCTTTTAAAAACAACACCTGAGCAGCCTAATCCCTCAGAGGCCAAGGGGCAAAAACACCATCTCATCCGTCATCCATCACAAAGTTGAACTTCACAGATGCCCCTGTACCCTACAGGCAGTGTGAATTACAGTGGCAAGAGCGTGCCCTCAGATGTTCTTCCTTTTTGTTTGGGGGCTGTTCAGGTGGTCTGATTCAGATATGACTTACCTGTCACATGACATGTCATAGTATTTGCTGGTGACCTCATCCATCTCAGGTAAGTTTTCAAGGCTATTATGTCTTCACTCGGCTGGTATAAAACCTTTTATTCAGTGCTGTGTGTGTTCTTCCAATAAATTAATTATTCTGAAACAAAACCAAAGCAAATGCAAATGTTACAGACTCAAGTCACAAAGCTGACCCACAAAAAAGGAATGAATCAGAATCTGGCAGTCTGTGGTTTTCATATGAACAAGCATGACAGTGCTGGCGACCACAGAGTCATGTCGACCAAAAATGATTAAAACATTGTTCTTGCCCTAGAGAAAACAACAAAGTATTATGCTAGAACTTTGGGATGAATAGAAGTACAATATGCCTAATTTAATAAAGATGATGATATTAATGTAGCATGTTAAAGCGATAGTTCACCCAAAAATTAAAGTTCTTTCATAAATGACTCATCTTCATGTCGTTCCAAACTTGTAAGACTTTCGTTCATCTTTGGAACACAAATGAAGAACTTTTTGATGAAATCTGAGAGATACATGTCCCTCCACAGACAACTACGCAACTACCAAGCTCAAACGTGCTGTGTAACAGATGAGAATGAACCTCATTGGTTCTTGTAGAAGCTCAAATGTGCTGCGTAACACAAGATTGAAATCACTAACTCAATTATGCATAACAAGATTGAATCATGTTCTTGCTGAAGCTCAAATGTGCTGTGTAACACAAGATTGAACATCATTGGTTCTTGCAGAAGCTCAAATGTGCTGTGTAACACAAGATTGAACCTCATTTGTTCTTGCGGAAGCTCAAACGTTCTGGGGTGCGTTTCCTGTTCAACGACGTAACTCGCTGCTTCACTACCACATTACGATATATCGTTGAAGAAATCAGCTAGCTAGTCACGTCTTTTTCCCGAAACCATATTGTCGCAAAGTGGTTATTTCAAACACATTTGTAAATGATGTCACGCAGGTGTTGGGAGTAATAACTTCTTTTAATGAAACGGTTTGAGGTCGAATCAAAGCTAGATGTTTTTATATAAATTACAGATGCATCTGAGGACTATTTCTTACTTTTCTTAGTTATTTTGCTTTATTTCCAGATTCAATCATAGGCTCGTTCTTATGATAGTAGAGCACGTTCGCAAATGCGCAGTCTTCAAAAATGGTGCTTTAAATCTCTTGACAAACTGAAAAGATGTAAATGACATTAGTATGTAGCCGATTGTCAGCTCGCTTATTTTGCTCAAGATACGGATTTATCATGTCCACATATGCAAACTAGAAACTATGCTACTAACCACAGGTTGAGCAAACCACACAACTTTGCAAACCACACAACTTTGCGATGCTGTTTGCGAATGTTCGTTGGATTTATGGTTTTGGGAAACACCAACTCGTTGAACTATGCTGATTACGACGGAACTTGCAAACATAGTTGGCTAACGATGCTTTTGGGAAACGCACCCCTGCGTAACATGAGAACGAACCTCATTGGTTCTTGTGGAAGCTCAAACGTGCTGCGTAACACGAGAATGAACCTCATTGGTTCCCGCAGAAGCTCAAACATGCTGCGTAACATGAGAATGAACCTTGTTGGTTCTTGGCTGAATGATTAATCGCAAATTAACATGAAACCGTGCTGAAACCGATTTGGATTATTGTGATTATGAAATCGCATGCGCAGCTTGTCAGTGACGTACGGCTCTGCTCCATCTGAAAGCACTGCGAGTTTGAGTCGCTTACAACGTGCATTTGAAAAAGCAACATGCGTCAAACATCTTTACAAACATACAAGACGCATTTATAACCTCTTGTAAAATAAAAGACAACATTTAATAAATCAATCACAGCATTTAACAGCGATGGTATGCCCATAGGGATTTCCTAGAATGGGTGTGTTGTCTTCTTCAGCAGTGGGGCATATTTGGCATGTCTGCGTGAGAGCACCCTCTGGCTTTCAGATGGAGCAGCATTTACTACCGATCAGCCAAACTGGTTCTCTGGTTCTCGCACGTCAAGCGAACATGCTTGAGCTTCTTTATATCATAACTGATGTTTGTGTTGATGAATGTTTATAAGTGAATAAAAGCCTAAATTCAATCTGTTCATATAAAGCGATCAAGTCTCTTCAGGAAAATTAGTTCTAAACCGCTCAATTCACATGGATTCATTTTACGATCTCTTGTGAACTTTTTAAAGCATAAAAGTGGTAGTTGCGTAGCAATCAATGGAGGGACAGAAAGCTCTCAGATTTCATCAAAAAGATCTTGTGTTCCGAAGATGAATACAAGTCTTATGGGTTTGGAACGACATGAGGGTGAGTAATTAATGACAGAATTTTCACTATCCCTTTAACTGCATTAACACACTCACACACATTCCTCCACTTGTGGGCCAGAAGCTGAGACGTGTGAACTGAGGTGAGTCCAGATCAAACAGGCACGACCGAGGAGCATGAGATATGAAGCTGCTTCCCTGTCCTTCAAAAGGTCAAAGGGCACTTCACCTCTCTTTCCCCCTCCACACCAGATGGATCTGTGGCCAGGTCAAATGAGGTTCAAGCAGCGCTCAAGCCGAGTGAACAAGCATGCAGGATGTCAGTGTTGAATACCAGCCAATACTTTTATAAAGTAAATTAGCCTTTCATGAGACATTCCTATAAATAGTCTTGTTTGCTTATGTGCATAAATATATCACTAGGCTTGTCTGCAAAATCAGTATCCATCCCACTCCAATTATAATATGAAAAATACATTTAAATCTGTATTCCTTTTCAAATTAAACCCCCTCACAAACCAAATTCCTCTCCTTATCATCCTCTAAGAGAACTACTTTGAGAAGGTGACAGAGTGCAGGTCTCCTGGCAAGGATCTGCTCTCTGCAGTAATCTCTGTGAAGCAGCAAAGGAGCAGAGACAGAGACAGAGAGAGAGAGAGAGAGAGAGGAGAGAGAGAGAGAGAGAGAGAGAGAGAGAGAGAGGGAGAGAGAGGAGAGAGAGAGAGAGAGAGAGAGCTATGTGTTTTTCTATGAAAGCTGTGCATCACCCCCATTCTTCACCTGTCTCCCTCCTCAGGATAAGTGGGGCCCACTCCAAACAGCAGGCCTAAATCTGTAAAAAGGTCCTTAGATCCTCTCACTAAAATCCTAGCTAATGCACCAGCACTGAATGTAGCATACAAAGTTACAGTTCAAATTCAGTTACTTACCCAAAGTCACGGAATGAGGATTGCTGCCTTTGTGACTTGCTATGGAAGTAGTGCCGTTTTTGTTGTTGTTTTAGATTCAGATTAGATCAGATTGGCATGCTTTATGTTTCTCATCTGTTTTTCCGCTCTCATGCTAAAGAAACACCAAAGGTAAACATTATCACCGTCACATGTCAATACAAAGAATAATGCAACAAATGCAGTGAAATTACATGTAGCCTAAACGTGTTCTTTAATTATCCCTGTCAAAGCGAGCACGTAAAAGTGGACGATGAAGCGTGTGATTCCCAGTGCACTGTTTGAGGAACCCAAATGTTTCTGCAGGAGCAGACGTGATAAATAATACTGTCTAATTTGAATAGCTAGTGGTTTCTGCAGGGTAGGCATTTGCCTCTTCCGTATCTCACAGTCCACTTAACTTCCGTGTTTCGAAGGCTATCTATCTTACTGGGTCAAGCGGTGTAACACAATGAGGTCCATCCCTGAAGACTTAACAACACTCATTTCAGGTACCATCGCAACATTTGGATAAAACAACAGTTGATAAAGGGACCGTTTAGGTCTCGAGCGCAATCAGATTAGGCTATAATAGTTTTTTTTGTCCCCAGTTTACATTACATTCTGTTCATACTTGGCTGAAAAGAGGAAGTTTAGTCTACCGATATAAGTTGTGAATATTTCCCTGTAGTTTCATCATAAAGTAGGCTAACTGTTAGTGAGTCTTTCTGTATTAATTTTTTAAGATAGATTTATTTTGTGTTTTAACGGTTTGTTTCTATTACTAAGTAAGCGGTTATAAAGTAGCAAAGAGTTTCAACTGCAGATGAAAATTCTGTTTTTGTTCTTGTGCCGTAGGTTGTTTATTTTTATAGTTTGAGTCGGTAAAATAACCTACCTGTTGTAAAGTCCATCTTATGATGCTAGCGATGTTTTTGAAAATGGTAACGTTAAACCTAGCTGGTTTACGCTCGTAATTAGATGGTGCAGGATGTTATTAGCTGGGTGACCAGCTACATGTTCCAAAAAAGCAGGTTGACTGTAGTTGGGTTGTTTCTGGCCAACGAGTATTTTAGCAAAAAGCTTACTTGCCTAAACTAATCATATTGTCATTAGTTTACTATAATGTTGTTAGTCGTAATTCTGATGAGGAAATCAAGGGTGCAAAATGTCAAGAAGAGGCTACGCTTAATCTGTTTTCAGAATTGGAAACCTTTTTGACGGATGGCCTTAAAGGGGAGAATCTGAGCAAGAAAGCAAAAGAGAGAAAGGATGCCTTTATCAAGCGCATTAAAGATGTGAAAACGAGGTACGAGGCAATTTATGTAATTACTGTTGAATATGTTTTTGACCCTATGCGGATATAGTATTCAACAAATCTAATGATCTCTGTTCCAGCTACTCACAAGAGTTCAAGGAAAAACGTAAGTTTTGATGCTTGTGTGTTTGTGAATGTGCGTGTGTCTAGGGGAGGGGCTTAAAGACAAGCATGATGAAGTGAACTATAGCCTACTTCCCCACTGATAGGGTAGGCTACTATGTGCTGCAGTTAGCATTCATTGAATTTGAGAGTTTGTTTACTTAGGCTATTCATGATATGTAAACATATTTGAATGACATTTTTCTCTCCTGATGGGAACATATGAAAAGAGTGCTTAAAAAACAGTTTTACGCCAGTACATAAAGACTGTTCCCTGATGATTTTTGTGTTTCCTGTAATGAATTTACGGTTAAGATGTGGATAGAGGGCTGGGTATGGTTTAGCACGTTGTGGGCAAGGAAACACATGCACTTTACAGCTGCAGTATTACCCCATTACAGTGTGACCAGGAAGTGTTTTTGCTCATGTTCAACATTATACCACAGATGTGTGCATAATCCTTGCTTTCCCAACAATATGCTCTTTAATATGCATGAAATTATCAGGAAATGTGATTCAAACAGGCTAGGGTTATAATATATCTTCCATATCAATATCCCATATCTATGCAAAGTGGGTTTCTAGTGAACATTGAGACAACATGGCTGAGTACGACTCAGCATGTGCTGCATGCAAATAGAGATCACTGGATCAAACATGCTTATCTTCCCAGGCACCATGCAAGAAAACGGCATAACATCTGCATTAGATAATCTTAGTTATTGTGTCTTTTTCTGGTGGAGGATTGAAAATGTGGCCTCCTAGCTGCCTCTTTTTTTGGGAATGCTGATGAAGACTCTCTTGTGTAGGAGACGAAGAGTTCCCAGAGCCCGATGAAGCGGACAACGACGGAGGATCGCTTCACTCAGAGCAGACTGACAGGGATGATGAAAACGCTTATGATGGTGAGTGTAAAATTGTGGGATTTATTGCAATATTAAAAGTGTTACAAGAGAGCATGGAGCATCTGCAAGAACTGTTGAGACAGGAACATCATGTGACTGAGCTACTGTTCCCTTGAATTTTCTCATTGAAGAATGAATTGTGAGTATTATAAAAGAATCATGGCAATTTATTCTGCACACAGATTGCGTGTACAGAATTCACATAAATTAAGAAACAAAAAATCTCTTTCCGGTTATGAATTAATCACTTATCATCTTTTCTGCAGCTTTAGCTGTCATAACACAGTATCATTGTGCAGTCTTTTGTCATGTCCTGTCTAGGATTTTTTAGTAGTGGTAGAACAACACAAAAGCTGAATGAGGTGCTTGAAAGACTGATGTAACCCGGCAACAGTCTCGGGAACGGTTTGAAGGTACAGACGTTAAGGGTTTAGCTCTCTTTTGTCTCTGAGCAAATGGTTTATGGTCTGCAGCTCAGACAATGCCGTCCACATCCAATGTCAATTCAGGCTTCTGTTTTATTAGCTTCTGCTAAATGAACGCTGTTGGTAGAATTTACATTCAAGGGAATCGAATTCATCCGAATCATTTTTGAGTCAAGCCACATATCCGGTTATTGCATTCTGAAACTCACAGAATCAAGAGGGTAGGATACAGCCTGGGAGTGGTTTGTGTGTAATGTATGTATATGGTAGGAAGAGGTTTACAGCTCTAGCGCGCTCATGTGTTTTAAAGGTCCTTTTGCCCAGTGCTTGCCAGAGAGAACAGCTGTTCACCTCAAAGATGGGACCGAAGCCTCTTAGTGCACACTGCAGATCCTATACGGATCAAAACGGCACTTGGAGATCAACCAAAAAGTTATTTGAGCCTATTTATTTTGGACAAATGTACTAAAGCAAGTGAAGTTTATAAGCTCATGCAACTGATAATGCCGGTATTTGGGTAATACAGGGTGTTTGACTTTTTTTTTTTGTGAGATTTCTTCTCATGAAGAAAAGAACACAAATCCTCAGGCTTTTTTGAGAGTCAGAGCTTCACCTCTGTAACTAGTTTGAGAGCTGTAAGTTTTTAACTCTCTATATACATTCAGCCCATAAAAAGGAAGCTCGTTTTATAGCTGAAGATGAAGGCAAAGCGTGTCGCCACTATTTATTTACAGCCTTTAGCAACCGCATTTGCTGCTTTTGAAGTTAGCACTGTAACATGGATAAAGTTCGTTCAAGGGTGTTCATATTAACCCAAGGTTTCACAGACAAGGCTTAAGGCTATTCACAGACTAAAATGCATATTTTAGCTGTTTCAACTCAAAGCAACTTGCACTGACATATCCTATATTATGTCAGTGCCATTGTTTTGTCTTAAGATGCACACAGTGTGTTTTTGTTAGGCATGTTTATAAAAGCTACTTAAATGTCCTAATTGAACTAAGGCTTAATCTAAGCCCTGTCTGTGGAACCAGGCCTGAATGTTTTAAGTCATGGCTTATAGTTGTTTTGTGTTACACTACTGTTCAAATGTTTGGGATTATTTTAAAGACACATTCAGCAAGGACTCAACTGATCAAAAAGGACAGTAAAGGCATTTATGATGTTACAAAATATTTCTGTTTAAAAAAAATTCTGTTCTTCAAACGTTTCTATTCATCATAAAATCCTGAAAAAGACATTCAATTGCCAGTGTCAAACGTAATTTAGCAATGCAACCATTTTCAAATAATATTAATTTTTTTTTAAGAATCATTACTGAAAATAGAGCTTTGCCATCAAATAGATATATATATATATATATATATATATATATATATATATATATATATATATATATATATATATCTCATGCAGTATTTTAATCAAATAAATGCAGCATTGGCGAACATAAGACATTTTTTCATTTAACTGAAGAAAAACTTCAGAGAAACTAAACCTTTTTTTAACCCAAACTTTAGATCAGTAGTATATATGTTTTTTTTATATTGCAATAAGGGAGAGAGAGAGAAAAAATGATGCTCTGTGTCATTATGTTCTTATTTTCTTATTATCCATAACACTGTCTTTTTTAGTTTTTTTGCCATTGTTTTGCTCTAAAAAAACACATGATTTATGTTTTCTTTGGCAGTTGTTCTACCAGACATGTTTTCTTCCAGATTTAACAGAAATCGGCTCTAGTACTGAGGGTGTTTAGTTTACTTTTCACAGTCAGCGTGTGTCATGCTCCCTTGACAGCACTTTATACATAATTGCAAACATTCCACAATTGCTGGTGTCATTCATAACACTGCTCTGTCCCACTCACACTCATTCAGCAACGCAATGGTAGTGTGTACACAAGAGAGGGGAGGGCAGTGTAAACGAGAGGGGAGGTTTGCTCTGAAAACAGACCATGCATCTGTTTCACATACTGCTGTACTCTATCCGGTCCATCCGGGTGTGAATCTCTGCTAACTTTAGTCTCGCTTGACATCGACCTTTGATTTTTAAACCTAAATGGGGTGGAAGTAGCTTTCTGGTTGCCTTTAGCCAATGTATTACATTTGTTGTGAAGACAGGTGCTTCTCTTTGTGGATTCCTCACTGCTAGTCATAAAAAATAAGTAAAAGTAAAATTTAATACATTTCTGTTTCTTTCTGTTTGTTGAAATCAGGCGTTCAACAGTCTCCTCCGGTGGCAGCTCAAGACCTTCAATCTATTTTAAAGAGTGGCTACCTGGAGAAGCGCCGAAAGGGTAGGTTACTGTGTTCACAAACAGGTTGTTGACGTGGAAAAAATAACCTCCGTTTGACTTCTTTTAGATCACAGCTTCTTTGGCAATGAGTGGCAGAAGAGATGGTGCGCCTTAAGTAACAACATATTCTACTACTATGGCAGTGAAAAAGGTTGGAAAACTACTATTATGATCAGATGTGTCAATACCAGTGTTGGGGAAGTTACTTTTAAAAGTAATGCGTTACAATACTGTGTTACTCCGTAAAAAGTGACTTATTGCTGTACCTTTTATGGTAAGTAACTGTAATGTGTTTTGTAACTTTTGCATGACCTTTTCTCACTTGAGCTGGGCTTGCTTGTTTTTTAATAACAAAAAGCAGATTTATTTTTGGCAAATGTAAAGGCCCTTTCAGACCAAAAGTGAAATGAATAAGCCTCAGAATGAAGGAAATGCAAATTAAATCCTGTACAGTAGAGGGCGCAGCTCAAACAAACCTGTCAGCTGTGCTGCCATTCAGGATCGCAGATCAAACAGGAGATTCATAAATTTTGGGGCATCTCGCCCGGGGGGCGGGTAGGGTTAGGATTAGGGTTAGGTTAGGGTTAGGGTTAGGTTTAGACCTAGGTTCGCTAGCTAGTTCTGTGCCTGCCTGTGTGCGCTATTGTGCGCGCTGACCCTGGTCGACGAGAACCCGCATGAGAGATGTGACGCAGGACGTAACCCCGCCCCCCCGGGCGAGATGCCCCAAAATTTATGAGTCCCGATAAACAGGATGCTGGAAATGATGTGCCCAATTGGCACACTTGATATGCACTTTCAGTCTTTGGACTTACAATAGCTACCGTGTGCACGTGTCCGTCAAGCCCATGAGACCGTAGGGTGTCCCATTTGTCATTTTAGGTTTCAGAAGGGTGCTCGTGAGCACTTTGTGGTCGATATGCTCCCTCGATGCACACTTTTGGCGAGCCCGCACTGAAGCGAGCTTCTTCACGGCCGTTACATTACAAAGCGCCGTTACATCACAAAAGTGCGGACTCGTGGAGTGTTTAAGGTGCCATTTGGGACAGGAGCTTATTTGAGCAATAAAAAAAAATGACTAGATGTTTATCTAAAATTATTTTTACTTATTAGTATTGTTGAAATGGATTACCGAAGGACAGCAGCAAAGATATTGGTTAATAAAGTGAGATTAAATGCATAAAGTATATTTATGCAATTTATAGGTGCTATATGTATTTTTTAGCGGCCTCTAGCGGTGATGTTTCAGATTGCAACAAGAGCGCTCGTGCTCGTGCTCGTGTGCGTGTGCGTGCTCGATCTTAAGAGCGAGCACTCACTACCGGCCACACGGAGACTTTCAATGCAACGGCGAAAGCATCACACAACATGCTGGAAACTCATGTAAACTCCCACTGCAACGTTACAATAATAGGCTACTTTTATCAGCTTGACGATGAACTAATGCTCCATGATAACGTTACATTGACTGCATTTAGCCGACATGTGATGTTATCTAGCAAAAGGCATTTCACTAACTATTCGTGTATCTTTCACAATCAGCAATGTCAACATAGGTGAATGTATAATACGATAACGAAAACGGTGAACTAGACTGAACAATGTCAGTGTAACAGTAAGACACTAGGAAGTAACATTACTGTACTGAACGTGTCTGGAAATGTTTATTATAAACAATATCATAGTAGTAGGATGAGTAACGTTAGACAGTAGATCTAGTACAAATAAGTTACATCCTAAAGCACCTACTTTTTGTTATCCTGGAACAGTCTTTTGTATTCATTTCATGTCTCATGTAGTTTACCTTGCTATTTTTTTAGAGTTTACTAAGAATTCAAAAGCTCTGCCGATGTTGATCCGTGTTGATCAGAATCACGTTTGGCCTGACGAGCTTCAGCAGATAAAACTTTTTTTTTGTTTTTTATATTTATGTGGAGTTTGTGTTGGAGTCTGTGTTGTGCTGGAGGCAGGTCGTTTTGGGGTGTTATCAGACTCATGTAGTTCGCTGAAGTGCCGTCGGTCGCATATGGCGCTTTTCCACTGCATGGTACGGTTCGGTTCGGTACGGCACGCTTTGGCGCTTTTCCACTGCATGGTTCGGTTCGGTACGGCACGCTTTGGCGCTTTTCCACTGCATGGTATGGTACGGTACGGCGCGCTTCGGCGCGCTTAAATGGTACCTGGTCTGTTGAGGTTCCAAGCGTACCGTACCGGTACTAAAATGTGACGTGAAACACTGCAGATCACTGATTGGTCAGACAGACAGAATCGTCACTACCAGCGTCATTGGATTTGCGACACGAGACACTAAACCGCTATACAGAGTCATATAACCAGTAGACAACAGCCAACACGGTAGCACCTGTGTTTTACTTACTTGAAAAAAAAAGAAGAGATCAACACTTTAAAAAGGAAATGGCTGAATCGTGGTCGAGGTGCAGACGTTCCTCTCGTTGGTTGCCTAGGAGCGGGTCCAGCGAGAGCTGGATGGGGCAAAACAGAATGAAAAAGTGTTCCAAGAAGTAGCAGTTAGCTCAGCTCTTAGCCGCACACGGCTATCACCGGACCTACAAACAGTGTAACGATCAGTCCCACCCACTTTGAATGGGTACTAACTGCAGTGGAAAAGCAACCGAGCTAGCGAACCGAACCGTACCGAGCCGAGTCGTACCACGCAGTGGAAAAGCGAAGCCGAACCGAACCGAACCGTTCCGCGCCGAATCGAACCGTACCGAACCGAGCGTACCATGCAGTGGAAAAGCGCCAATAGACTGTATATAGGGAGAGAGGCTCGGGAGTGCGCATGCACGTCACATCCGATGGATTTCGCGGTAAATCCGACCCGGAGACTTCACATATAAATATGAATATTGGCCTTCAGAGGTAATCGCAAAACCCGACAAGTGGATCATTGTAATGTGTGATTACAACCCCTTCACACACAAGCAATAAAAAAGGATTCATTTTAGAAGAAAAGATACATAGAGCACCTTTAACATTTAATTATCCATTTTGGAAGTGAGATGAGTAAATGCCTTCTCACATTTAGTCTAAACTACAATAACCATCAGGTTTATACCGTGCTGGGACTGGAGAGGTGTCAGTCAATAACTGGGAAAACAAAGTTACTTGCGTTACTTATTTGAAAAAGTAACTAAAATATTTTTTTGTAAATTTAAAAGAAATGCATTACTTTACTAGTTGAAAAAAAGTAATCTGATTACGCAACTCGCATAACTTGTAATGCATTACCCCCAACACTGGTCGTCACCAATTCTAAATGCACTCCTGAATTCAATTTCTCTTTTCTTGAATCGTATCATTCAATAATCTGCACTAATGTTCACTAGATAAACAGCAGAAGGGAGAGTTTACAATTGTCGGATACGTTGTCAAACTGAACAACACTCTGCGGAAAGATGCAAAGCGAGATTGCTGCTTTGAGATCTCAGCTCCAGACAAGCGTGTATATCAGGTTGGTCACCTCTCATTTCATGTAAAACATGTTGTTTATTCTTATCATCAGATATTTATCTCTTATAACACATTTTTGCTACAGTTCTGTGCTGCGTCCGAGAAAGATGCTAAAGAGTGGGTGGAGCACATTGACTTTTTGATTAAAGGTAGGACTGGGCATCATAAAAACACTCTCAATCACTAAACTTGTTCTAGCAGGTGTCTTTTTTTTTGCACAAATGCATAATGTCTTGTATATTGGTTTTCACTTTCAGACATGGGTGGAATCATTCCTGAAGATGAAGAAGAGTATGATGACTGCTTATCTGTATCCCAAACCCAATCAACCATGCCCGAAATTATCGATGATGACATCTATGAAGAACTTCCTGGTTTGCACTTAAATTTCATATTTGTTTGTGTATTTATCTGATAATTATTATATCAGATTATTAAAGCTACTTAAATGTTTTAATTAAACTATGGCTTAAGCCTTATCTGTGAAACCAGGCGTATATTAGACATTTATATTTATTTATTTCAATGTTGATAGTCAACATAAATATGAATGTCAAAACCTCTCAGGGCGATTCCCCTATGGATGTGGTGGAAAATGTCTACAGAAATTGTGAATTTGGTATATTGCTCTTCGCTCTAACTGGAACATCTATTCTCCCCCTCTCAGAGGAAGATGAACCCCAGCCTGTTAAAAAAACAGTGGCCCTGCCCCTGGCCCACAAACCTCCACTACCATCCACCCCTATGACAGGTAATTACCACTGGGTCAGCAGGCCTGTCCATCCCCTACCTGCCCCGCTGTCACATAACACCACATATATTCCCAGATCTGCCTGGGTGGCTATCATTTGTCTCTCCAACTTTATATATAAAGAGAGGGAGGAGGTCTTTAAGTGATAACAATGGTAAGTAAAGAGAGGGAATGGGTATTGGGGGTACATGGATTTGGGAGGTTAGATGGTGAAGTAACACTGATGATAGGAGTGGGAAGGTTGTCTGGACCACAGAAACGGCCTTCAGGAAGAGACCTGGAATTTTTGCTGGATTTTTATTGATTGTTTCTTAGAGTAATGATATTTAGTTTGATATATTTGTGCTGATTGGTAAGACAAACGCTAAACAATACTCTTGCAGTTTTTATTTAAAAATGGTTGAGTGTTTTTTCTGTCCCTGTGTGGGGGAAGCATGTATCCCGCTGGGTGCTGGGCACTGGGCAGGGGTTGGTAGGCACTGGCAGGAAGCTGACTCCATTGGTGCACTGTGGCCCACTATGGCCCTCTGCTCCAGGCTCACAGCACAGGAAGTCCTGCTGACAGAAGCGATGGCTGAGGCAGGATCTTGTGACAGATGCTCAGGGGAGGAGGCCAGCTAGAGCACTAGACAGAGCCATGATGGAGGGAAAAGAGGCTTCATGGATCCTGGAAAGCAAGATTATCATATGAATTTTCATTATTAGTATTTGTTGTCATCTTTTGATAGTTTTTTTTTTTTTTTTTTTTGCATAATGTTTTAAAATCCTGAAAAAGTGGATGCATTTATGTAACTACTGCAGCAGGTGTAACACTAATGCTTGGTTGTTTAAGACACAGCCCTGGATAAAATCTTAAAAGCAGCAGTGGGTATGGTTATATTTAGAAAATAATTATAATAATCTGCCAAATCAGCATAGCTGGGAATATGCCAGCTATAAAGTATGGGCAAGATATTTACCTTTAGGGGTTTTTCTTTTCTTTATGAAAGCACTTTTCTTGAACACCTACTCATGGTGCCGCCTTTGGGCAGACATTGTAGATTAGTAAATATTAATAAATAATGCTGTACACCAAGAGCAAGAGGGGGTAATTGTACACCCAAAATAAAATCTACCTGAAATACCAGTTTAACATATTTCATCCACAATGGTTTAGTTTGGAGACAGAAAATCTCTCTGCTGCCCACTAGTGGAACTGTCTGAGCCAGAAAAACACTTATACTGGGGCTCTTTAACCCCTTGGTGGATAGAAAAAACATAAGAGAGACACTTTAAGCCATAAAATAAATGTGTATAGTACCATATTAAAGTATTTACATAAGAGATCAAACAATAATTGCTGTAACTCCCATTGTAGATCCATTGACATTAACCAAACCATTTCACTACCATTTAAAAGTTTGTGTTAAAAAAAGTTTTATTGTAAAAGAAATAAATACTTTTATTCTGCAAGGATGCATTAAATTGATCAAAAGTGATAGTAAAGGCATTTATAATGTTACAAAATATTAATAGTTTAACTAAATGTTGTTCTTTTGAACTTTTTAAAGGGATAGTTCACCCAAAAAAAGAACATTTTGTCATAATTTACTCACCCTCAATTTGTTCCAAACCTGTATGAGTTTCTTTCTTCTGTTGAACACAAAAGAAGATATTTTGAAGAATGTTGGTAACCAGACAGTTGATGGACCCCATTGACTTCTATAGTTTTTTTTTTCTTTTCCTTTTTTTCTTACATACTATGAAAGTAAATATAAGCTACCGTCAAGTTGTTGTCTGGGAAATGATGACAACATTTTCGTTTTTTGGGTGATCTTTAAAGAATCCTGAAAAATATACTTCATGGTTTCCACTAAAGTTTCCACAAAATTTAGCAGCATAGCTGTTTTCAACATTGATAATAATAAGAACTGTTACTTGAGCACCAAATCAGCATATTAGAATGATTTCTGAAGGATCGTGTGACTGGAAAATTCAGCTTTGCCATCATATGAATAAATTACCTTTTAAAATATATTAAAGTTAAAACAGAAAACTTAAAGGTGCTCTATGTAACTTTTAGCGGCCTCTAGTGGTGATGTTTCAGATTGCAACCAAATTTTACAAGAGCGCTCGTGCTCAAACTCATAGACAGTACCGTCTATTACGCAAATATGATATATCTCGGCGAATACTAGACAGATTCGGCGAGCACCGAGCTCGTTGGGACCATCTAGTCGAGCTGAAAAGAACCATTTAAGTTCCATAGTTTTTGGTGGTGTTTTCGCGGAGATAATAGCAGAAAACCATCGGGCGCGCTGCAAAATTGCGGACGCCGGTGACGTCACGATCTCAGAAGAAAATCGCTCGTATCTCTGGAACACAAAGAAGCAGAAAGCTCAAATTCGGGGGAGGAGGTCCCAGGGGGACCCTTGCCCGAACGCTAGAGTGGCGGGCCTCGGGGATGCCCCCTACCGGATCGCCGTTCGCTGGGACCCCCGATTCCGAACGGCTATAACTCGGGGAGCCGGGCGAGTTGGACCTCGGGGGTGGGCTCGTTCGAAAGGCCCCATCCAGCACTACGAAGGATTAGAGTCTTGGGAATATTGATCAAAGACCGAGATATAAGCCGAAAAAACGTGTTCCTTTAACCAGACGTAACTCCCTGACCGTCTACAATAGACTGTATATAAGGAGAGAGGCTCGGGAGCGCGCATGCACGTACATCGTTGGATTTCGCGTAAATCCGACCGGAGACTTCACATAGGAATAGGGATGCTGGCCTTCAGAGGTAATAGCAAAACTTGACAAGTGGATCATTGTAATGTGTGATTACAACCCCTTCACACACAGGCAATAAAAAAAGGATTCATTTTAGTAGAAAAGTTACATATAGCACCTTTAAGTTATAAATTATTAAATGTTAAATTGTTATTAAATTAAATTATTAAATTGTAATAATATTCTCAATAATACAGCTTTTACTGTATTTGGTCAAATAAATGCAGCCTTAGTGAGCATAAGAGACTTTCAACATTCATTCAAAAGCATCTTACTAACCCCAGATTAGTAAACCTTTGAACAGTGTAAATGCAAGGTCAATAAGATCTCTTTGGTGTTCAGAGACCAAACCAACAAAACCCCACAATCACCATTTTTACAGCTCATCATAAACATTTTGTGACGCTTGAGTTGAGAGTGTATAGAGTTTGAAATGCCCTTACAAATGCTCTCTAATCTTTCTTCATTAATTCAATAATTGATTCAATCTTCTATTATTCTAGCCCCTGCACCAGTGAACAAGAGCACAGACTATGAAAACTTCTTCCAGGGCTTGTGGGATTGTGCTGGCGACCACCCCGATGAGCTGTCCTTCAAAAGAGGAGACTCAGTCTACATCCTCAGCAAGGTAAGACGAGAGCCATGGCTCGACCCACGTGATCGAGGACAGAAATAATATTTAAATGTTTATTACCCTGCCCTGTTAGACGTCAGGAGGAAAACATAAATTTGCAACAAAACAAAAAAAAGTGTTGAACATATATGCTGTGACATCTGGTTAACGCATACGAGTCAGATGTAAAAGGATAGTTTCGGTGTGTCGTGTGCTCGGCAGTGGGGTTTCTAAGCTAAATACACCCTCTCTCTGTTCACGGTGATGGGATTAGTCCTGTCACTACGGAAACCGTTTTAGTGCTCTTGGCCCTGAGCTGGGCAGTCTGGCAGTCAGTGGCATTCTGTCACCTCTCTCCATGTCTGTCCACTTGGAGCTCGTGCGTTTGTGTGTGTGTGTGTGTGTGTGTGTGTGTAGGGGTATTTCAGTGTTGGTAGACGGCTCAACGCCATGTTCAGTAAGGGCAAGCGCACACAGACCTTTAGCATATACACATCTCAGCCAGTCACTATTTATGGCTGTAATGGCAGTCTGTGTTCTCAGGAAACGCTGAATCCACCTCTCTATTCGTACCAGGTGTGGTGTAGAAGTGAGTTTGGTTAAAAACTTCCCCTACCTGTCAGCTCCGATGCGTAGGCAGGCTGTGCTGATCTGGGTACTGCCTGTGGGGTTTGTACCTGGCTAACAGAATTAGCTCAATACCTCTCAGGGCTACTTAAAACAGCTCTGCCTGATCCGTTCTCAGAAACAAACTCGCTATCTTGCGCTTTGTCTACTTAGCACTGTTGCCCTTTAGAGAAAGAAATGGAAATCTTAAATTAGAATCGTGCTCTTGCGGTCTTATTTCAGAAAGAGGGGTTTTGAGGTATTGACGCTATGGTGGTGTTTTTGTATCATCTCTGTTCTACAGGATAAGTGAACAATTGTAAAGACCTCTGTGGGACAATGATGCACTGTAAGTGTCCATGATCTAGACCACATGGGCCAAATTATTATAAATATAGTCTTTGCATTCTTTATGGTTTTGGACAACTTTAATACCATTTTCAAGTTATTAAATACTAATAATACTAATTTAATGACTAAAAATGTAATGTGGTGGAACCATCAATAAATATATATATATACTAATATTAGGGCTGTCAAATCGAGTTTTTGTATAAACAAAATACGTTTATGTGTTTGTATATATGCAAAATATATATAAATGTGTATGTATATATATATACAGTCAATTGTTTTACAAATATGAATTATTTAATAAATATCATGTTTTTGAGTAGTTGCACCGCATGACATTTTACAACCTGAACTAACCATGCCTTGTCATAAAAGAAAGTCAAACTATTATATATTTTAAAAGACTGACCTTGACACACAGACATGAAGATCTGCATGAGTCTCCTCTGATATCATTTCCTGTTTTGTTTTGTTTTTTCTGCTTGTTGGTTTAGGTTTAAAAAAACATTAAGCGGTATTTATTTATAGATTTATTATTTTGTTAAAATGTTTCAAAAAACTATAAATAAAGATAAAGCCAAACTGCTTAAACGAGTTCACCCTCATGTTGCTTCAAACCTGTGTTGGCCACCTTTCTTCTGTGGAACACAAAAAAATATATATTTAAGTGCGTTTGTAACCAAACTGTTTTGGTGACTGTCAAATTCCACTGTATGGACCACACAAAAAAAAAACAGACTTTGAGACATTTCTTAAATAGCTGCTTTGTCATACAGGTTTGAGACAGAAGCTTCTAGAGGTTTTACAGATTTTTAATTGCGAACTGTCCCTTTAATAAGGTGTTCTTTTTAAGAATATCATTCTTTTTTTTCCCCATTAGGATATCAGGACAGTTTTATCATCCTGATATTTTCAAAATGAATTTTAATACATCAATTAAAAATTCTCATTATAGAAAAGTGTCAGTGTATATGTGAATTACATTTTAATGTATTTTTGAATAAATTAATAGATGGGAGAAAGAAATAAATGTATCCTCTTGTATATGAGTTTGATTTAAATGATTTAAATGTTATGGAACATGAGCTTGTTATGTGGGTCAGAGGAATATTGCATTAAGAGTGAGCTTTTATACTACACTGACAATACTTTTTAAATAAATCAAGAATTGATTCTGTAGACTGGGATAGTGCTCTATACCGATTATAGTAATATGATATAATATACTGTCACCGCATATGCTGTTGTTGTCTGCCACCGACTAGAACAAAGGGTTTTATACATTAATGTAATTTGTTTTTTAAATGATTGGTAAATAGAGGATTCAGAGCAAACTCTGCAGCAAACATGAGATTTTCAAGTGGCCTGACGGCTTCATCAAAGATTTTTTTTAAGAGCTGAGATGAACACGTGTTCTGAAGCCTCCTAAAAAAAGCCTATAGCAATGCCTAAATGATGTCATCTAGAGCGATCCATTAAGTAATGGTGAAAGTTTAGGTCTCCAGGAGTGATTAGACGGGAAAGAAGCTGACAGAAAGAACTGCTGAATGCAGCTTTCCATAATTCTACCCAATTTATTTATATTCATTTTACTAGAGACACAGGAATGTGCAGTAGCAAGATAATGTATCTTCAGGAGAAATAGAGATGACATTCAATTTCACCAGTGGCTAAAAATCCATAATTTGTAATGGATATATAAAGCATGCCAATGGGGAAATTATCTCATTCTGTTAAAAGTCAGCAGGCTGTCAGAAAATGACAGAATATGGTCTGAATGGGATCCAGGGGTGACTGGGTTTTTCAGAGCAAGCCTGCCATCTTGTGCCGAGAGTTAGTAAGGCAGCATGCTTTAGATTTGCCTTTTAGAAGACATAATTGTGTGGTTTTGCTTTTTATATAACTAAAAGCACCATTTAAAGCTTTAGGTTTGAGCAATTGATCATGATGTCCAACAGTTTATTCCTTTTTATATTTACTCATTTTATATTTCATATATAATTTATTACGATTATTTTTAATGTATGTTCTTACTTGTATTGATTGTTACATTTTTATTAATATCTTCTAAGGCACCTCCAGGTTTGTTTGGGTCGGGATTGAAATTGTAAAAAGCATTGTCTCTGCACAAATAATAACATACTGTATATTATGAAATGTATCTAACTCCATAAAAGAGATGAGCATAAACCCAGCACGTTGCCAAAATATGCTAGGAGAGATGTGCTCGACACAGTCCAGTGATGCTGTGTTGTATTCGTGCCATTTTATGGGTACTGCACGGCTTTGGTTTAGCATGAATATTGCAGGCTGTCTTTTGTAGCGTAGCCCCTTCCCCCCTTCCTTCAGCCAGGCTTGCGGATGACCGTAAAGCTGGTGTGGGTTTAGTGTCCAGCTGTGGCTCACAGGCCATTCAGAGCAGTCTGGGGAATGGGCCAGTGGGGCTATTAGTGGCCTACCTCCTTCCCCTTGGCCATGCAGCAGCTGCAAGTCTAACACACACACACACACACACACCCGCCCCCCTTCCATTTACCCTCAGTGGCTCTGAAAGGGTATTGACCATCAGACCAGGGGGAGGTGTCAGGGCCCTAAATCACACACACCAAGCTCTCTTCTTTTCAAAGCAGGCCAGTGTGTGCTGTAAATGATGCTTGGTCAAAATAGAGCGTCACATGGTCCGTCTGGGGTCCAGCAGCATTGTAAACCTCAAAGACCCACATCATTTCAGTTGAATATAATAGCTTTATTTTAATAATGCAGGGTTTTAATTATTCATCTCATAGTAAATTATACATAAATGACCTTTAGAATATTCCTTTGGTCTGCTAAACACTAATTTAGCAAGTCTATATTGTGACCTTATATGCCGGGTTCCTTAGATGGGCGGCTGTGTGTGTGGGCATGCCGGCGGAGTGTGAGGTCTGCATTGCTTTCCTGTTGCAGACTTATTTGTCACACTCGCCTTCTAATCTGACCCTCCTGCACGCGCACATATTCGCACACACACGGCACCAGACGCTGCTCTGTCAGTGAGGTGTGTCCGTATCAAAGGACGGCTACAGGAAGCTTTCACATGTGCACTTCCTGTCTCGTTTCACACAGCCCGGACAACTGCCCTATATCTGGCAGCCTGTGTGGGATGAGGTGTGTGAATCCTGCTCCTTAACACATTGCACTTTTATCTCTACTTGTGTAATTCTGCAATTATGTACAGCAGGAGTTTTCAAATTATTTAATGCCACAGACTCCTGAATATCACTTTTGCAAAAAAAAAAAAAAAAAAAAAAACCCCACCTATTTTTAAAATATAAAGAATGCCATATATTTTAACACAAATGTATACTTTGTGAAACATATAATGATGTGTGTGTGTGTGTGTGTGTGTGTGTGTGTGTGTGTGCGCGCTATACATATATTTTTATATTTTTATATATTTTTATATATATATATATATTTTTTTTTTTTTTAAAAGGTGTGATATAAAAACAACATTAAATATATTTGTAAAATATTAAATCGTTTAAAAAAAAATATATATATATATAATATACATATACATATACATATAATATATATATATATATATATATATATATATATTATATATATATATATATATATATATATATATATATATATATATATATATATATATATATATATATATACACCCCGGTATACATATTTTTATTATTATTAATAAAGTGGTGATATAAAAACATTAAATATATTGTTTTGTAAAAATGTATTGTAATACAAAAATGTTATTTAAATCATTATTAATCAGTATTTCAATTATTTTAATTAATGAATTAAATATTATCATTAAATTTTCATTATCAGAAAATTACTTCATTATCATTATGAATCATTCAAATGTATTACAGCACATACTGTAGGTTCTTGACTGTGGAGGCGGGGCCCACTAGGGGCCCCCAGCAAACTACAAAGGGGCCCTGGATGACTTAAAAGTATTTAAATTAATATATAAAAATAGTAACTCTGAATTAATCATAATTATCATAAAATCAAGATTTAAACAATGTATTTTAACACATCAACACTCCCAGATTCTGTTAATAGAAAAGTCTAAAAAACAACTGATCTACAGACCTGGCTTAATTAGAATGTATAAATGTAATATATCTTAGGTTATACTCTACATCTTAAAGGGTTAGTTCACCAAAATGAAAATTCTATCATAGTTTACTTACCTCAAGTTGTTCCAAACCTCTATGTGTTTATTTGTTCTGCTGAACACAAAGGAAGATATCTGGAAGAAAACAGATCTCATTCCCCATTGACTACCATAGTATGTATTTTTTCCTACTATGGTAGTCAATGGGGAATGAGATCTGTTTTCTTCCAAATATCTTCCTTTGTGTTCAGCAGAACAAATAAACACATAGAGGTGTGGAACAACTGAGGGTAAGTAAACTATGATAGAATTTTCATTTTTGGGTGAACTAACCCTTTAAGCTTTACAGATAGTTAAAGAACGATTTATTGAACCCTATGGTCTTTCAGCAAGTTTTTCCTGTTCTTTTTAGTCTTGTGAGGAGGATGGTGCACATTGAGGACAGTCGGCGGTGGAGAGACGCTCTCCATTACAGTGTGTGTGTCTGCGGCAGCTGTCAGCAGCTGCATAACCAGACCTGTGTTTTATAGACAGTTACGTGGACGCAGGCAGTAAGAGGTTTGCTGGCCGGAGCTGAGCACTATACATTATACAGCAGGAATCACTTAGGCTGCCGGGGTCAAGTAGGGGCCCACAAACTTCATATTTAACATCAGATGGGGTATGATTCAAACCTCATTGCTCTTTCCGAGCCATACGGAGAGGCTTTTTTCTCCGATAGTGAGGTGAAGGATGAAGGTAGATGAGCCGTGAGTGTCTCGTCAGCTTTGGGGAGATCAAAGACTTGAATGTCAGAGAGGAGAAAGGCTTTAAATGTCAGTCAGAGCACGCGGGATTGAGATGTTTCAGGGTTGCACTGTAGCCGACCATTCTTTTCAGGAGCAAAAAACGAGAGACCGTGTTCAGAGGTTGCAGATTCGCAGCCTGGGCTGTCTCTATATACCTCTATGCTGCCCTACAAAGGCAAAGCACAGCAACTACACTAAAACTAAAACAGAACCTGAACATCTATCCCGTGCCAAACTCATCTGTCTCAGAACAGACCCCATTCAGTCATAACTCAGTTCTGACTAAATGTGTTACTGTGTTCTGTCTTTGCAAGATAGTATAGTATAACTCCGGGATTTACTTTTTTTTATGCCAATAATGAATGCTTTTTATGGGACAATTTCCTAAAATATAAAGGCAGCTATATGTTTCAAAGCATATAAATCAGTTTATACTGTGTGAGAAACATTATTAACTGTGGTTTGTAACTAAATAATCTGAAATTTCTAAAATTACAATACCGCCGAAAAGAATTGGGTTAGTGAGATTTTGATTTTAAGAAATTAATACTTTTATTCAGAAAGGATGCATTCAATGAATCAAAAGTGAATACAGTAAAGACATGAATAATGATAAAATAAATAAACTTTATATTCATCAAAGAATCCAGCACAACTGTTTTCAACATTGATAATAATAAAAAACCTTTTTTGAGCACCAAATCATCATAATAGAATAATTTCTGAAGGATTATGTGACACTGAAGACTGGAGTAATGATGCTGAAAATTCAGCTTTACCAACACAAGATTGCAATTGCAATAATATTTCACAATATTATTGCTTTTACTGTATTTTTATCAGATAAATGCAGAATAAAAGACTTCTTTCAAAAACATTTTTCGACCACAAACAATATGCAACCGTAGTGTATTAACGGTATTGGCTTTTTTATTGTCGTGCTAAATGGTTAAATATCTTCTGGATATAGAATATAGTTAGTTAAAATATAGTTGACAGCATATCTGATAATATTTTTATTTTATTTTATAAATATTATTAGTTTCCCTAACTGTTAAAACTGACCTTCTATTCAATAAAATAAACATAATTGCAATGAATCATTATTTATGTGTTTGTATATTAATCATGTCAATAAATATGCACATTAACTTTAGCCAACCTAAAAAACGTTTCGTTTTTTCTCTCATGAGCCCCCCAGCACCCCCTTGAGGTTCAGTAGGGGTCCGTGAACCCCAGTTTGTCCGGTTCTTCCAAAGGTCTGCTGGGAAATGGAGTTTTATGTGGAGATCAGACACACTTTCAGTGCATCTAACGTCCATTTCAGTCCAGTCTCTTCTCACTGCCTCCCAACATTCTCCTCTTTGAAAGAAATCGCGATGTGGCCTGACAGATCCGCCTCAGTATAACCTCAGAGTTTAGAAGGCATCTGTGAGAAACAGAGGCGGAAAGAAAGCACAGGGTTTAGTAGCTTTGAAGTGAATGGCACCGTGGGATCTGTTTGTAATTATGGAATAAAGAAAGTGACGGATTGACGGATCTTATCTGGTTCTTATCTTTATGGTTATCTTTTCCATGAGCTGGAGAAGAGCTGATCTGTCTCTGTGTGCAAAGAAAAGGACTCTGTCCTCAAGCTCACAGATCTGTTGTGCTTCATAAGAAATATATCGCCCGTTCACATTCTCTTGTGTAATCTTTATAGGTCCTATGGGCCTTTTGTCCTTGATTTGGCCTTGGAAAGACAGACAGAATGGAGGAGATTGGGAGGGGTGCGGGAAAAGGGGGTAGGGATGTACGGATAGATAGAGACAGTATGAGAAGAAAATGAGGCAAAACCCGAAGATGAACGGGTAATATGAACTATATATATTGACAGTTTTCATTCCCCTGGGCGTTGACCTATGAGATTTGACCTCGCTGATTGTGTCATTGTTCTGATTGGCCTCAGCGGTGAGTGAGTTTAATGACTGTCCTTTATCGTTTTTTCTGTTTTTTTTTTGTTTTTTTCCCCCCACAGGAGTACGACATCTTCGGTTGGTGGGTGGGGGAGATAAAAGGGGTCATCGGAATCGTGCCTAAGGAGTATCTTATGGAACTGTATGTGCTGTAAAGGCTCTGAGGTGAGAAAATGAATTTGCTGCCCATATGCCTTGTTTTTTACACTGTAAAAATGATTTTTCAAAGTTGTAAATAAAACAAATGTTTCACAGGAAAATACTATATCAGTCTTTCTACTTCAAAATTTCACTTATAATTCAATGTCACTTGTTGCGTTTCTTTGCAATTATTGTACTAGGAATTTAACAAAGTACAATCCTACAATCTTTTTTGTTCATTTCTAGGAACCTCTGATGACCTGCCATTGTAGCTTCATGTTCCACAAGTTGCCATCTCATTCTGTGTGTTTCTATTATTTTATGTAGCTGATGTGTAAAGCACACTGCCTGTTAAAAAGCACAAATAATTGTAAAGCAGCCTGTTCAGTGAAGAATGTGATACTTTTTGCTTATTATTTAATTAACGTGCTCTAGTATTTAATAGGGATGACTGAATGAATGTGAATTTTTTTGTCTTTCAAATGCATGATGTTGTAAGCAAAAACTAATAAATAAAGCTTGCATGTTAACCTATCACAAAAGTATTTTGTAGCAGTTAGAAATGTAGCCGCCAGGTGGCAGCAGCGTATAGTGTTATTTTTAATAAGCTTGCGTCACAATATTTCAGGGCAGATGTGTGGAATGTCTTCATTTGCAACTCCATTTGATTCCTCCAGAGGAACAGAGTAGACAACACAAGACAGGTTTCTTCTACACAGGTTGTAAGTGCTGTTTGTACGTAGACTCTCAATGTAGCTGTACATAGCGAACTGATGGGAAACAAAATTTTTGACCTTTTATGCAGAACATAACAAACAAATCAAAAAGCAGTTATTCAGATGTGGAATTAATTATCTGCTGTAGGAGAAGTGTTTGGCATATCGGATCGTGTCTTCATGGACCGCTGCGTTGACATCCTCAAATATCTGGGCACTGAAGTGAGAAACTTAATTAAAACACATGTCAGGCCGTTACCTTCTCTGCCAGCCAGGAAGAACGTATCCAAACCGAGTGTTACTATTAGCATATTAACTTGCTCAGTCAAGCTTCACACAATAAATACTAAAGACATTTTAATTTGATCATTATACAATAATATATTATACAGCTACCAGTTGATAAACAATCAGACTTGGACCTGCTGTTATAGGTAATTTAAATTTATTTTAAATCAAATGTTGACACCATGTTTGATATATAAATCTGTTATAAAAGTTTGTTTTTATTAACATCAGCAAGATCTGAGAATAAAATCTCACGAATAAATATTTGTAATAATACCAAATGCATAAGTACCCTATCGTTAAATAATTCTATTTTATATTATGTGTCTCATTTTAGAATCTCATTTTAGTATTTCGGAAAAAAGTCAAATCAGTCTGACATTTTAAAAGTAAAATAAGTATAAAATAAAATTAGTACATCAAATAGTGTCATATTGATTACTTCATAATGACTGACTCAAGTAATGAAAACTCGATCTTATTTTGCTATATACTGTATATATATTTATGTGTGTGTGTATATGTGTGCGTGTGCTCACACACATATATATATATATATATATATATATATATATATATATATATATATATATATATATATATATATATATATATATATATGACTCAGTGTACAGCATACACAGAAATATATATTAAAATAATAATATATACACACACTTTTATGGCTTTTATGTTAGATGCAATTAATCATGATTAATCTTTTACAATTGTATTATATCATTATTTTATATTATTTTTATTTGTATAATGTATATTTTTCTAATATATAGCATACAAATTAAATGAAAAAAAAAAACAAAAGCAGTATTAATTAAGAAATTACATTTTCTCCATTAGCAGAAAACATTCTGCCATATAGGTGTACTACTTTTTCACTCTTTAACTGTGTTTCCTGATCATTTATTGGAAGGGTGAAATCTGGAACACAGTGACTTTCCTGATTGAACTCGTCCAGTCTGTTAAAGAACCAGCTCTAATGAAGGAGCTCAGGGTGGAGAGGATGTTTCCACTGAGCCTTGTGTGTGTTAAATTCACATCACATGTCAGCGCCTCACTCCTCTCCGTCAGGGAAGGAGAGAGAGAGAGAGAGAGAGAGAGGAGAGGACAGGATGTTAGTAGTGAGAGGGGTGGAGGTAAGACACCTGTCGAGGGAGGTGGGGATTCATTAGTATTCATTATACACTTCCCACCAGTTCCTAAGCAGAGTGGAAGGAGGAGGGTGCACATCCGTCTCCTCCACAGAGATATACTGAAACAGAGAGCAGTGTGATGTCATAGACGGTACTGGCCTTTTCACTCGAAAAAGAGCCGTGCCCCCTGCCATCGTGGAAATGAACTGGGGCTGGGGGCAAATATACCACTAAAATGAATACAAATTGCCCCCAAGTTTAAGATGCATGTGGCAAAAATGTCCTTGTATGAGTTCTTGTTTAAATATTTATAACAGGATGTAGTGTGCTGTTTTCCCAAATATCAGCACAACTGTTTCTTTGAAACGGGCCTCCGAATTGCAAAAGGCTCCTCTGTTCATATATAGAGGACGTTCAGCCGAATGGAGCGTTCAACTACGTAAAATTCATCACAAGATTTTGGTGCAGTCTTTGCATTTCCTCTTCAGTGAGTTGCTTAAATAATGGCTTCCTGTCGGTGAACTTTAAGAGTTAATTCACAAGTAAAATCATTTACTCACCCTCGTGTGGTTGTTCCGTTCTTTCTTTTGCAGAATACAAATGAAGATATTTTGGGACCAAACAGTTTTGCTATTAAGACATTAACTTTAATTAAAATAACATAGATGAAAAACTGAAAGCTTGAAATGTAATGAAAGTTGCACTGAAAATTTGCAGCTTTAAAGGTGCTCTATGTAACTTTTAGCGGCCTCTAGCGATGATGTTTCAGATTGCAACCAATTTTTACAAGAGCGCTCGTGCTCAAACTCATAGACAATACCGTCTATTACGCAAATATCTCGGCGAATACCAGACGGATTCGGCGAGCACTCGTTGGGACCATCTAGTCGAGCTGAAAAGAACCATATAAGTTCCATAGTTTTTGATTGTGTTTTCGCGGAGATATTAGCAGAAAACCATCGGGCACGCTGCAAAATTGCGGACGCCGGTGACGTCATGATCTCAGAAGAAAATCGCTCGTATCTCTGGAACGCAAAGACCCAGAGAGCTCAAATTCGGCGGAGGAGGTCCCAGGGGGGCCCTTGCCCGAACGCTAGAGTGGCGGGCCTCGGGGATGCCCCCTACCGGATCGCCGTTCGCTGGGACCCCCGATTTCGAACAGCTATAACTCGGGGAGCCGGGCGAGTTGGACCTCGGGGGTGGGCTCGTTCGAAAGGCCCTGTCCAGCACTACGAACGATTAGAGTCTTGGGAATTGGGAATATCAAAGATTGACCGAGATATAAGCCGAAAAACGTGCGCCTTTAACCGGACGTAACTCCCTGACCGTCTACAATAGACTGTATATAAGGAGAGAGGCTCGGGAGCGCGCATGCACGTCACATCAGTTGGATTTCGCGGTAAATCCGACCCGGAGACTTCACATAGAAATAGGAATACTGGCCTTCAGAGGTAAGAGCAAAACTCGACAAGTGGATCATTGTAATAACAGGCAATAAAAAAAGGATACATTTTAGTAGAAAAGTTACATATAGCACCTTTAAATGAAAGTTGCCTTACCAACTAACTCAAATAAGTTTAAGCTGAAGTACCAAAATGACTAAAAACTAAAACAGAAATAAAAATAAAGCGTAATATTTAAAAATAAAAATAAAATAAAAGCTACTTTAAAATATTAATAATACATATGACACTACATCCCACTGACATTCTCTGTCTGGCCAAAAGACATTTTTCAAAATATCTTCTTTTGTGTTCTTCAGAAAAAAGAGAGTCATACTGGTTTGGATGGAACTATCCTAGTTCTTTACTAGTCCTGTCAGCAACAAAAGTAAAACTAAACAACTCAACACGAAAAGTGCAAGATTACAGTAGTAACGTTTACACAGATTGTGTTCTAGGATGCTGAAAGAACACTCGTTTCCATTCAGGTCCTGTTTTGTAGCGGCTGGGAGGTTTGCGGCAGCAGATGGGCTGTCCCGCTGTGTGCCTGATTGAAACACAGAAGCTGGAGCCGACTCATAACAACATCACCAGCTCCTGTCAGCTCCAGCCAGGGAACAAATCAGCCTTCCCGCGGCTCTGCTCCGAGCAAAAAAAACAGGGCACGAAGGGTCCTCGCGCTTTTAGGACTGCCTGGCTGTCAGTGTTTACAAGCTCTGTGCTTGTGTTACTCGCAGATGAGAGTCGTGAAAATCAAAGCTGGAGCTGCAGATGGCAGGGCCGTGTGTGGAAAGGACTGCACTGCAGATATTGAAGTATTGATTTTATAAGCTGGTCCAAATAAGCTGGTCACTATTGATGACAGGTTTGAAGATCAGATTAATGAGGTCACACTTGAATCACAGTTTTATAAAGTTAAACTATATGTGACTGTAGAGACATCTAGGCCTTGATTTTTACCACGGTGATGGGTAGCATTTGTGCTTGAACAAAGCAGGGTGGAGTGTCTTTGTCTCTTGAGCTGATGATATAGTGAGCTGGAGGCTCAGAGCAGAATGATATGAAGCCAACCCTCTGTCCTCTGGGTGACATTCAAAGGCTCCATAAATCCTGCTCTTTATGGGGCCAGTTTGCCATAAATCCCACAACCTAATTGGAGATGTAATGAATTACCATAATTAGTCATAGGCGGTTTTACATTAAACGGGAGGTGTGTGTGCCGCAGGGAGCAGTCCATCATGGGGGACGGAAATCTGTGTTCGTTGAAAGCAGAGATTTCACTGGAAGTTTCCCCAGTTGTCTAATCAGAGATCAGACGTGTTGTGATTTTAAGTTTCAAACCCAAATGGGTGATAAGGACGTAATCTGGTGTTTTTTTCTCCCTCTAAACTCCTCTGAGTGATTACTAGATCATAATTCTGGTGGCTAAAAAAATAAAATTTGGGGTGCAGAAAAAAAATTCACAAATAATTACAAAGAAACACATTTTCTACTCCAGTTATCCTTTAAATGTAATTTTTTACAGTGTAGGTTTTGCAAACATCCTGCAGACAGGGGGCAATCTTGCCATCTTTCTTTTCAGCTAAATGATGAAAGAGCTACCGTGCTGGCTGTCGGGGAGGCCCGTTTTGCTAAATATTACCATTTGATTTTATAGGCTAATAAATGATTTGGTTAATGGATCTGCACTCCTTCCCCTGCTCTGCTTCGGACAGCTGCGTATCCTTAATTACAATTTGTTGGAAAAATATAGGTTTCATAAGTAAATGCCACAGAACAATTAATCTGGGGCGCATTAAATTCTAGTAATGATGCTAAAACGCTAATAATTAAAACGGGCAACTGGACAAGAAGTTTGATGAGTCAAGTTGAAAATAGTGCAGAGAGTGCAAAGTGGAGAGCGGGACAGGTGCCCTTCTGGTTTAACTGCTCAATTCAGTAATGATGCCGTTTATATGAGCTAACACTGTAAAAGAAAATGACCGTTCACAGATGGATTATGTCGTTATTTGTGTTGGAGTTAGGGGACATGATACTGAATTTGTTTTATGTATTTGTGTGTATAAAATGGATTACGATATTAAAGGCATATTTTAATCACTCTTCAGTCAATTACTCTTTAGCATACTTTTAAAAAGAGTACTTGTTATGGAGATAATATGCTTTAAATAAGCAATATAACACATTTGTAGCCATGCTATCGCTCTATGTGTTGGACAACCAACACACCTTTACTGAGAAGAGTGAAGACTTTGGTTTGGAATATAAAGTGTTAGTATTTGAGATAAATACTCTGTGGCCAGACTGTGAAGAGCTTGGATGAGAACTTCAAAATTAAAATTGTACTTAACTGGTAGCCAGTGTAGTGACTTCAAAACGATAGAAATATGATCTCTAGTTTTGGCCCGAGTTAAAATTCTAGCTGCAGAATTTTGAACGTACTATACCTTATTTAAAGTATTTGAAATCCCAATAAGAAGCGTATTACAATAATGCGAGAGAAAACAAATATGTTAATTAACTTTTCTGCAGCTGAAAGATAGCATGGGGTGCAATTTTGCAATATCTCTGAGAAAAGAAAAAAATAAGTCTTAACATTTTGTACATGAGGGTCAAATGTCAATGAGGAATCAAAGATCACTCCTAGATTCCTTAATTTCTTCTGAAACTCAAGTAAATTATTAGCCATCCATGATTTTATCTCAGATTTACATTTAGTGATCAATGAGACAGCCTCACTCTGACCATACAGTGAATATAAATTTGTGTGTAATCAGCATAAACGTAATACTTGATACCCAAAGGTTGAGCAAGCGAGAATAAATAAAGACTAAAAAGTAATGAAAGACCAGTTAAATGTTTTTTTAACCCCATTTTTCAAAAGGTCTTATTTTGTGTTCTACAGAATAAATAAAAGTCATGCAAAAGTCATACATTTAAATATTAATTCAAAAAGGCATACCTTTAAATATCAATTTAAAAATAAAAATGCCTTTTTAGGTGTACATATGATTTATTACCATATAACTGAAGAGCATTGTGGTGTTTTAAAACCTCTTTGCTCATTTATCCAGAACTATTCGCACCTTTATTACTCGCCCCCCTTTTTTTCTCTCTATTTCACTTTCCTTCATTCACACATACACTTAGAGAAAGGCACACCTCACTAACTCTCTTGGAAATAACAGGGGCTTATTTATGTGGTATCCCGGGTGTTCCTCAGGGAAATATACTACTTTTCCTACTGGCCTCCTGTCAGCATCCCATTAAGGCCCTGTCTTCATTTTACGCCTCTAAATCTGATGCAGCAGACACCACTGAAATGTAAGCAAATATTAATTGGGGTCAGTCGCAGCAGATGCAACTCATGCAGGCGTCTAATGTAAAGTACCTTTGTGGACCCGTGGCATTACAGAGCGGGTGCTGACGCCTCACATTTTCCACGTATGCTGGCTATGGCTGCGATGATTCATAATGGTCGCAGCGCTTGGCCTTCATATTTTACCAGGCAAGTGTTTTATCAATTAAATGAAATTCTGTGATGTACCCTGGTGCCACAGAGAATTTAGCGTTCGATCTGTGTAACTGCCTCAGACTGACCCGATTGTTAAGTTGCATAGTCAAAAAGCGGCATTTGTGTTACTCACCTGACTGTACCACCTAACCAGATGCGATAAAGAAACATGCCATAAAAGCATATACAAATATTTTCAATGTAATTTTCCTAAGTAATTACGACGAGTGCCAGGACGTTTCGTTGATTGATTTTCTGCAGCATAGTGTGCAAAAGTCGGGTTCCAGAAGTAAAAGCCATAGGGAAATAGACTTACTGTGAGACGAGTTCCAAGGTTGTTAATTGATGGAACATGCTTTTGCTGAAGCCGTTAGTTTAGCATTATTTCAAAGCTTATATTTCAGGAATAACTTATTTTTTAAAGAATTCTGTTTAACAGTGGAATTTGGGGTGAAAAACTACATTACCCATGATGCTGTACATAAACTTCACCAATCATTCACAGCGTCTTGTCAAAAGAGCTTACAAGGACTGTCCACTCTCGTGAAGCACTGCAAATAGCTTAAACGAGTGGGCCTCGATATGCTTAAAGGATTAGTTCACTTTTAAAAAAACTTTTGCTGATAATTTACTCACCCCCATGTCATCCAAGATGTCCATGTCTTTCTTTCTTCAGTCGAAAAGAAATTAATGTTTTTGATGAAAACATTCCAGGATTTTTCTCCTTATAATGGACTTCAGTGGGGACCAAATGACAGTTTCAGTGCCGCTTCAAAGGGCTTTAAACGATACCAGACGATGAATAAGGGTCTTATCTAGCGAATCGATGTGTCATTTCAAAAATAAATAAAAAAGTTTAAGTTTTATAAGCACCTGTTTTATAAGTTTTATAAGCAAATCGCCTTGCTCTGTTCTGTGATGCACGTTCGTGACTCTCCTGTTCGAACTCGTTCATCAAAATGAACAAATCTTTTTTCGAGTCATTTAGTTAATTTTGTTCGTTGAATGAACTAAATGATTCGAAAAAAAGACTTTGTTCAAAATGAACGAATCTTTTTTCAAGTCATTTCGTTCGTTGAATGAATGAAATGACTCGAAAAAAGATTTGTTCAATTTGATGAACGAGTTCGAACAGGAGAGTCACGAACGTGCATCACAGAACAGAGCAAGGCGATTTGTGCACATAAAACTTAAACTTTTTATTTATTTTTGAAATGACCGATGGTTTCGCTAGATAAGACCCTTATTCATCGTCTGGTATCGTTTAAAGCCCTTTGAAGCGGCACTGAAACTGTCATTTGGGTCCCACTGAAGTCCATTATAAGGAGAAAAATCCTGGAATGTTTTCATCAAAAACATTAATTTCTTTTCGACTGAAGAAAGAAAGACATGGACATCTTGGATGACATGGGGGTGAGTAAATTATCAGCAAATTTTTTTTTTTAAAGGGAACTAATCCTTTAAGTGTGTGTGTGTGTGTGTGTGTGTGTGTGTGTGTGTGTGTGTGTGTGTGGTGTGTGTGTGTGTGTGTGTGTGTGTGTGTGTGTGTGTGTGTGTGTGTGTGTGTGTGTGTGTGTGTGTGTGTGTGTGTGTGTGTGTGTGTGTGTGTGTGTGTGTGTGTGTGTGTGTATACAGGGCTTGACATTAACTTTGAATTTTTTTGCTCATCAGTCACTGGCTAGTGGTTTTGCAAAGTTAGTCGCCACTCAGCATTTTCACTGGCCAATTTTTGACATCGATACCATGGTGAAAATATATATATTTGCCATATAGATATTTTTTAATATTATGGCAGTAGGTATAGGGTGCTGTCACTTTAACACCTGGCGCACAGATCCATTATACTGTTATACAGGCATTTTCTTTCACAACTGTTTACATTCACTTAAAACATAACTGACTGTGTGGACATAGGACAGAACATAACTCGCTGTCGGGGAGACGAGTGAGCGAGAAGCCGCAGCTTATATATATATAATTCATATTTTGCAATAAACACTATATATAATTTCTAACAAATTCAAATGAATAGTTTAATTCTTAAACCAATAATTCGGTTGTGTCATTCGCAATGCTTCATGGGATTGCCTTCCTCCACTAAAGCTGTTATATATGCAGTCTTGTACATTTGTCTTTTTGTTCTTTTTAAAATAATTTTTTGCTTCATATAAAAGTTTGTAATGTAATTCACATTGTTGCTAGTTGGTTTGGTTCATGGCTAATAACTTTAACGAAGACTTTATAAAACAATCCCTATGGGACAAATGGGTGGGCAATAATTCATGTTGTGCAGGAGACATCTCATTGGTTTACAATTAGACTCCACTTAAAGACACATTAAACATTAAATATATTTTAATTGGCTGTGATTTTGTTCATTTCTAAGTCAAGATTAAATTTGCACCCCCTGTTGGTATGCGTAACTGTGATGGCAAGAATTACTTGCATATGATTCAAAACTATGCAAACAACATAGGCTATAAACTTATTTTTTTGTATTATAGTGGATGTTTTACCTGTGATTAATTATTTTTGGAGGGCTGTGAAAAGACTTTCCCCTGTCTGCTAGATGAAAACCTGCAGGTCACATACTTCTGGGGTCATGTGCCAGCTGAGCAATGGCCATTGAGTTGAATGGGAAAGCTAGATCGCTCTCTCTGCATATTTTAGACCTCCTCGGATAGGATGCAACGTAAAGTGCTTTAGTTTTGAACCTGTTGCTGGTGAATGTTCAGTTGCCCTTATTTAGCACTTACAACTTTAACATTTACAGTGACTTTGGAAGAACGAGTCAAATTTGACTACCTCCATTTGCAGTATCAGGGTGATTTGAGGAACAGGTTTTATGAGGTGTTGTCTGCAATCTTCTGCTTTGAGTTAAATCAGAGACGAGACAGCAGAGGAAAGGGATGGGTAATTCATTAAAAGCACTGTGCCCTGCAGACCCCAGGCCATTATTAATTGTTGTTTGTCATGCTGCTTGTTAATTTGGCTGCGCTGGTGGCAGCGTACAGCCAGGTCTCATTTATCAGAGGAGCAGAGAGATCCCGCCAATGACTTTTCAAAAGGTTCTATCAAAGTTTTTAGTTTTAAGGTTCACTCCAACGCTATCTCACGACCAATTCGTACGAATTTGTACGAATGATTAAAACGTGGCTAATTCGTACGAATTCATATGACCTTACTCGTACGGATTCGTACGATTTGTCTAAACCCACGTGATGGGTAGGTTTAGGGGCGGGGTCAGGGGTAGGTCATTCGTATGAATTCATACGAATTTGGAATTCGTAAAATATGTACGATTTAGCAAAAATCCTACAAATTCGTACGAGTCAGGTCGTATGAATTGTTACGAATTAGCCACTCGTACAAATTCGTACGAATTACTCGTGAGATCGGGTTGTTCACTCTCAAATCCATGGCTTTTTTTTTTTTTTTTTTTTTTTTTTACAGTAAAATAGATCCGATTAAATAAATATACTCCACTCCAAATGGGGGAATAAATAAGTTTAATTCACCAAGGTTTTTTTATACTACTACTCTGCAAAAATAATTTCCTTAATCATTATTTTTGTTTTGTCTTTTTCTTAAATTTTTCAATTCACTTGAGAAGCAAAATTAAACAAAATATCAGTAATAGTCTTGTTTTGAAAATAAATATGAGCAATAGTAATAATGGACCCTTTTCATGCTGTGATGATGCATTTTTTAATTATCAACATCATAAATGTTGCAAAAAAGTTTTGATTTTTTTAAATATACCATATGTACATAATATAACTTGCCATTAAATTACAGAAAACTAACGTTGCTGCATGGATGTTTCTAATGGCTGAGCGAGTTACGGAAAATCTGTCCGTTTTCTCTTCTGTGTATTTTTTATAATCATTTTTTTTTTACTATTTTGGCAAATGGGAACTCAAAAATGATATTTGTTGCAGTTTCCATTCACCACTATATAAGTTTACCCAACTATGACAACGTCCACTTCTAAAAACCCATAAATGTGAAAAGGCTATAGAAACTTACATTTCAGTGTTATTTTAGTATTATTTATATATGTATTAAATTAGGTTTTGATTTAAAAAATTTCAGTTGATTTTAATTTTAGTTTAAGCAATTGTTTAATGATCTTTTGTCATTTCTTTTATACTTAAGCATTATACATATACTTTTAAAAAAAAATCAACTAGTTGGGAAGGCAGCTTTCATCTAATATTTATATTTCATTTTTATATCAGCTTTATTTCAATTACTGAAAACATTATAGTTAACATACCGGTAATAACATAAAAATCCAGAAAACAAGAATGCTGATTAAGAGAATATTTTTGGCTGTATTTAATTAGATCTAACCCTGTCTCACTAAATCGTCTCTTTATAGTCGTGTCGTGAACTGGATCTAAAATGGAGTAAAACTTTTTTTGTGAAGAATATCGGCACAAACTTCTCAGCATGGTGGGTGTCATCATCCCAGTGCCTGGTGTCATTTTTAAGACCCCCCATGGAGAGCTGAGAGAGAGAGAGAGAGAGAGAGAGAGAGAGAGAGAGAGAGAGAGAGAGAGAGAGAGAGAGAGAGAGAGAGAGAGAGAGAGAGAGAGAGAGAGCGCATGCGTGTGTGTGTGCGTGTGTGCGTGCGTGCGTGCGTGTGCGTGCGTGCGTGCGTGCGTGCGTGGTGTGTGTGTGTGTGTGTGCGTGTGTGCGTGCGTGCGTGCGTGCGTGCGCGTGCGTGCGTGCGTGCGTGCGTGCGTGTGTGTGTGTGTGTGTGTGTGTGTGTGTGTGTGTGTGTGTTGTGTGTGTGTGTGTGCGTGCGTGCGTGCGTGGTGTGTGTGTGTGTGTGTGTGTGTGTGTGTGTGTGTGTGTGTGTGCGTGTGTGCGTGTGTATAAGAATGAAGCCTTGCTTGGCCATCAGAGGTGATATATGTGCCAAATATTCTCCCAGAATAAATCAGGGCCATCAGCATGACAAGCGTTTTTCCACCTGCTATAAACATCTCTCCCACACGCTCGTCTGTCCCAGCGTTGCAGAATATTTACTGGGCTGCTCCCCTGTTTACTGCTATGGCACACCTGACTCTGATTGCCAGAAAAGTGTCCAGCTTGGCATGCTAACGCTTGTTAGTGCATGACTGATGGTCCTGTGTGTGTGAGCTAACCAATGAGAAGACAAACCAGCCATCTGATACTATAGTCATCTGAGACCAGAGGCAGCTGCCAAACTCTATTTGGACTGGTCGATGTTACAGCATCCAGGCTCACACACACTTTTAGCTATTAAGCTCAATGTTGTGATTCACAGTACAGCTGGGATTTGTGTCCAGGAAGAGAGCATTTAGGATAAGTTAGGAACGTGTATTTTGATCAGGTTGGAAATGCTGAGCTTACAACTGTCACTGAGGAATGGCTGGTCATTCATGGTTGGGTTGTGTTCCTCCGAGGTCCTGCCAAAGTGTCCCTGAAGTGATTTAGCACCTCAAGCCCCAGAGGGTGCTCACATCTGTCACGGGTTGCTGGAGAGGTGCTGGCATGTGACTTATGCCACGGAGAGGTCATGGACATGTTGCGTTCTTTGATATAACACTGTGAATGCCTCTCAGATGTCTGAGTCGAGAGAAGTCAAGCAGATCATTTCCCTGTGATGCTGTGCTGTTCCAACATATATTTATGAAAAGGAGGCAATTCAGAGGCAATGTTTTAAAGGTATGCACTCCTTCATTTTTTCCCACCATTGAGATGTTCACATGGTGCTTTTGAATATTTAAAATACTGTACACACATGATATGACGTATCAGTAGCCTAATAAAAGCGTATTATTGTACCTGAAGATGGTCGGCTCATGGTGGCTGCCATGTTGAGATCACATGACCAGCTGAAAACTACCTTCTTGATACTGGATATTTTTTACATATCTGAATAAATAAGTCATGGCTGACTGTGAATAGCATATTTCTACAATGGCATCGGTTACACATCTTTTTTCTTTTGTGTGATGCTGCATCCACACCATTAGGTGTCAGTATATTTTCAAGACAACTAACATATCAGCCAATAATGTTAACAAAAACATTTCAGTTATTGGTCAATATTGGACATTTGTGTTATTTATCACTGTCAGTCAATATTGGATATGTATTGTCTGTGTCACGTTTGGTTTTAGGTTTTCCATTCTGTTTTCATTTCTCTAAATTTGAAGTTGTCACATTGTCATGTTCCTGGTTTCATCATGTGATTCCCATATCCCATCATGTGATCCTGTCATGTGTTTCCCCTTGTTCATGTGTCTTGTTTTCATTGGATCATTGTTTAATTGTGCACAGGTATCCTTGGTTTAGTCATTAGTCTCTGTATATATTGCCCTCATGTTTCCAAGTGTTTTCCATGTTTTCCAAGTGTAACCTTGGTGAGGTGAGTTATTTTCATGTTTAGCCTATGTTATTGACCATGTCATGTCAAGTCTTTGTTTTGCTCACTTTGGATTATAGTAAATAAACTGCACTTGGGTCTAGCTTTCTGTAGCATGCTGAATTTAATATAATATTTTTAATAGAACATTTAATATCTGAATTGACCCTTAGCGTGGAGCTTGATTGACAGGTGTTCTAACCAATCATACTTCGCCATCCGCCATTTTGTCCGAAAAAGCACCCAGTAGAGTTAGGAGGATTTGAACTTGGTAAAATAAATATACTGACGCCTTTCCGCGGTTAAAACAACATTACTTCTTATGTTCGTTCATGTTTATTTGATGCTATAAATGAACTAGAAGGAAGAGATGATCGGATCACGAGCAGCTTTAACGGATGCTCTACAGCGATCTGTCACGGCACATTAAAGAGTCCAAAACGGTATTTATTGTTTAAATTTCTTTCAAAAAATGACCACATTTGAAAGTTTGAACTTTGTTTAATATGTTTAATATCAAATGTAACCGAAAGTAACCTGGTCTGTCCTGTCTGTCCGCGTGTTGTCAGTCTCCTCTCTGCTCCGCGATGTATTTTTCAATGCGGTGAGAACATGGTGAGAGACATGAGAGCAGCATAGCTTGTTCGGCAACATAGCGACAGTAACTAAGGAGGGCGGGTTCTTATGCGAAGGGTCAATTGAATGAAGAAAATTACTGTTCATCCAATATTTTATATCTATACACTGTCAACTTGGATAATTTAGAGATTTCATCTGGTTGTGATGAAATATGACTGAGTATCATCAGCATGACAGTGGGAACTAATTCCATGTTTTCTAATAATATTACCAAGGGGCAGCATTTATATTGAAAATAGCAAAGGGCCTAAAACAGACCCTTGCAGCACTCTATAATGTACTGACGTTAACTTGGTTAATTCACCATTTTGAAATAGATCTAATAGTATTTAGTGATGTATAGTAGCACAAAGATAAAGTAAAACTAGTATTGAGATGTAGCCCTGGCCAGAAGCTTAGAAGTAAATAATTTAAAATTTTAACGAGTGCAGTTTCTGTGCTAAGATGGGACTGAATCCTGACTGAAAATTTTCATTTATATATTTGTTTATTTTTTGCAATAAGGAGCCTAACTGAGCAGACACAACCTTTTCTAGAATGGGTCTGCAATTTGACAATTCTTTTGGATCTAGTTGTGGTTTCTTAATGAGAGGCTTAATAACTGCCAGCTTAAACCATCTTGGGACATGGCCCAGAGATTTAGACAAGTTAATAATAAGAAAAGAGGCTCTTCTGTTACCGGTAACAACTCTTTCAGTAGTTAAGTGGGTTTTGGATCTAATAAACATGTTGTTGGTTTAGATGCAATGATAAGTGTATTGAGCTCTTCCTGTCCTATAGTTGTAAATAGTTGTTCTTGAGGGGCAATAATTGAGGCTGAATCATAAAACTCTGCCAAAGGTCTTACATTTACAATTGTATATCATTAATTGTATCTAATGGTTTCGATTTTCTCAGTGAAGAAATTCATAAAGTCATTACTATTAAACTGTGTTGGAATATTTATTTCAGGTGACATCTGTTTATTTGTTAATCTAGCCACTGTATTAAATAAAAACCTTGGATAATTTTGGTTATTTTCTATGAGTTTGCAGAGATGCTCTGCCCTGGCGGCTTTTTATAACGGGAATTATAAATTATATGATTCTAAAGACCTCTAAATGAGTTTTTTTTTCATTTGCACTCTACGAGTTTCTCTCTTGAGAGCGTGAGTAATAATGTTGTACCATGATACATACTTTTCTCCCTGACCTTTTTTAATATGATGGGTGCAACTAAAAAATAGAGCCCATTCTGCTAGTGATTTCATCAAGTTTGTTTGTGTGTTTGGGTACACTGAGCAGCTGAGACAGATCAGGCGGGGTATTCGAAGGCTCCTTCAACGCGGCCTTGAAATGCGTCCTTCGTTTCCTGGGCAATGAAGGATACGACAGAATTCCTACCCTACCCCAGAATTCATTGCATCTTACCAAGATGTGATTTTATATACACTGTAAAAAATATTTTAGCAATTTAGTTATTTCAACTTATTTTTTAACTAGATTGTCCAGACAACAAGAAATTTAAGTTTTCTTGTCCTCAACTTATCGAAATAAGTTAGTTAAACTAAAAAAAACCCATGCAAAAAGATAACTCAAATAATGAGTTAACTTTTTTTACAGTGTAGTTTATTCCAGCCCATTCTCACCCCAAGGCGTCATCTAACTGACGCCTTGGGAATCACTGATTATAAACCTGGATCAATTTTATTTCGATGTTTGCAGAGATGCTCTGCCTGACGCCTTTTTAACGGAATTATAAATTATATGATTCAAGACCTCAAATGGTTTTTTCATTTGCACTCTACGAGTTTCTCTCTTGAGAGCGTGAGTATAATGTTGTACCAGATACATACTTTCTCCCTGACCTTTTAACTATCCGGGTGCAACTAAAATAGAGCCCATTCCTAGTGATTGCATCAGTGTTTGTGTATTGGTACACTGCAGCTGAGACAGATCAGGCGGTATCGAAGCTCCTTCAAACGCGGCCTTGAAATGGTCTCGTTTGCGCAAATGAAGGATACGACAGAATTCCCTACCCCAGAATCATGCATCTTACCAAGATGTGATTTATAGGTTGTTATTTCTCATTATTACGACCTTCCCTGCCTCCGAAGCCGTGGCCTTTGAAGTCTGAGTCCTTCGATGGATGCTCTGAACTGGGAAGCAGCTTGCAAGTGCTGTGTTTGAGTTGCTTATAATTTGCATTTGGGAAAGCAACATTCGTCATGAGAATTGTTTATAAATCTGTTGTTTCAACAGAGAAGTCATAAGGTCTCCCTGGGGTTTTCCTCTAAAATAAAAACTCAATTGTTTAGTGTTTGAAAGCAGAAATTACCATAAATGTTAGATTGTACTTTTACTGTTATTCTGTAAAATAAAATAAAAATGATAATAATTATAATAACTTTGTTATTATTATAATAATAACAATTCTATTAATACTTTTATTATAACATATATTGTATTATACTATAATATATTATTATGATTATTAATTATAATTTAATATTAAATTATTACTGTACAATAGTTATTGTAATAAGTAAATTTTTTTTGTCTTCAGCTAATCACATTGATAACGTGGTGTGATATGGCAAATGTCAGTACGCACATTACAAAGTAGTGACATCATCATTTTGCGGTAGAAAATCTATATCAGTAAGATCGGTTCCATCTGTGTAGTGAATGAATAAAATGATGAGTGGGTCTGGTGACATTTTGTTTGACCCCACAGGAGTTTAGTAAGTCTGTAAATGCAACTCATGGGTCAATTGTATTATTTAGGACTAGGTAAAGTTAAAATTTCAGACAATCAGCACTTTATCAACATTAAAATCTGCAAACTCTTTTAGAAAATAAACATATGGAGCTCTGGGGGTCTATACTGTAGCCAGTGTTTTTAATTCATTTAGACAAAACAGTAAGTGGTTTGTTATTGGCCATTACATGAAAATAATTATCAGCTTATCTGTATTGGCTAGAATTTTCACATTGGGGTATTTCTAATTTTACTGTATATGGTTTTCACTTCCTTCATGTTATCAACATGGTCACGTCAATACACACAGCTTTAATATATTCATCAATAATGACCCTAACAAATGAAAAATATATATAAAATAAAGATGTACTGATACATTTCTTTAAAATTGGATTCTTGACCACTCTAGATTATTACATCAACATGAAATGTATACTGTAGCCACATTCAACACCACAGGTCCAAAATGTGTGGATTTAATTTCTCTCCCACATGTACACGACGTCACACCAGGTCTTGCCGAAGGAATTCCTTCTGAAACAATGACCTGAGTGTTAAGCCCTGATTGTGTGGGTATTATACGAGTAGCAGGTGTGGTAATTTGAGTCATTTGTGGCAGCGTAATGATGAATGGTGTCAGGAGTAAACAATCAGACCATGGGAAGTGGATCTACTGCAGAGTAAGGAGAATTTAGTTTCATCATAAAAGAATTCTCCCTTCCTCTATTTCACTCCGACACTTTTATGCTTTTTTTATTTTCTAGCTTATTGCGGCCGTGGGCCACGTGCTGATTTATATGGTCTGGCATGGATACAAGGGACCCTCAAGAGACCAAGCCCTCCCTCCCAAAGCTCCACGTTCACACACAGACACACACACACAGAGCTCACCCATTGGGCACTTCCCTTTTCTTCCTCTAACAAGATATTAGATTGGTGCAATTCTGGCACTGTTATTCGTCACTTCGTGGGGTCTGTGTGAAACTGTGTTTTTAAGCTCCGCACACGATTATTTAAAAAGTGTCTGCGGAAATTGGTTATACCCATTCATTCAGGAACAGGTTACAATGATCCCATTTTGAGTTTTGAGTGGTTGGTTTCCCCTCTATAGGGCTCTTTGTCTCAATAAGTATGATACAATGGGCCATAGATGAATACTACAGGTTAAGAAGAGTCGGTTAATACAAAAATGTATTGTAATGAATGTATGTGTGAAGCAAAAACCATAAAATGATTAATAATGAAATCAAAGCCGGTGATTAAATGCCAATTAAACCGTGTATACAACAGTGAGAACACAAATCTGATTGTTCATAGAGTTTACTTCTATCCCAGAGCCTCCATTTCATATCAAAAATGAAATATGGTGCTACCCTGGGTAAGTATTATATTAAAGTGCCCAACAGATGCACACTCACGGAAGTAGTAGGTCACCCAGTCTCTGCTTACTCTATTATGAATACTGTGAATTCGGACATACTACTCTTTCATATACTGTATTTCTACCTTTTTATCTATATAGTAAAAAAGTATGCAATTTCGTATGTAGCCAATGTCTTAATGAATAAATCATTAAATCATTAACTCAGCCATTTCGTTCAAAAAGGCTGATTCGTTCAGGAACAAATTTACCAAAATCCACCAAATGTGTTTGATACCACTTAATGTTTGCTTTGTTTGAAACTATTGTGTTGACTTGGTAAAAACAAAGGAACTGGCAATATTGTGTCTAAAATGTAATTTACTTAGTATTAACTTCTTGTTTATTGAACTGTTTTCTAAAAACAATATAACAATCATGCCTTTTTTACGAATATTTATTTAAAGCAACACCATGGAACTTTTATCTCTTCGGTCGCCCTACTGGTTGGAAACGAAATTGTCCATTACCGCTGTCATAAATAATTTAGCCTACCGGCGCACGCACGCTCACTGTTTATCCAGCACCGGCTTTAGAATGAACGATGTCCACAGACAAGGAGTATGTTACATGATTTCATGAAAGGATGATGTATTGCGACATCAGAAAAACGAAATAATGACTCTTTGTAGCGCTTGACGTAAAGCAGTCGAATTTTGTAGTTCTTTTTGTGGTCGGGTTATTACCCGAACCCTGAAGTTACATAGTGCCAGTAAAAGCGACACAGACCCCGTCAGGCTATGGCAGAAGTGCCTTTCACCCTGTTATGACTTGATGAACCACTGATAAGATTTTGGAAACATTATTTTAAGGTAAAAAATGTTACATAGTGTTGCTGTCAATATTCAGAAACAACGGCAGACTTGCTTGTGTGATATTGGTTAAATATGACTGTGAAGGTACTCTCTCAGAGCACATATTTCTTTAGTACCTTTCATTCAAAGACATTTAAGGTACACACAATAATAGTTGCTCTCAGGAGGATGTTATATCTTTAAGAGTATATATTATAATGTGAAAGAATTTGAAAAAGATGATTGCCATATAAAATGCGAATCTTTACATTTGCCCTCTAGAAGTATTTGTGAGAAGAGGGCAACTTGATGCCGTTTAATACCCAGCCAAATGACACTCCATTCACGAGTCACTTCACAGCGCTCCACGCACAGTAATTTCTTCATCTGCAGCAGAAATATGCTCTCCTGCCCGCAGTGACGCAGACCCCATCCGAGCGGAACCAGGCAAAGGTAGCCTGTCAAGGCTGATGAATGGGGGACATGCTGCATCCAGATTCATTTCCCTGCCGACAAGTGAGTGACGGGGAAGATGTCTGGCATTGGCAGCGCTGGCATGGAGGGCTGTTTTTCAGATGGAGCTTAATGTTGAGACAGGACAGATAGACGAGTCCCCTCCCCTTCACTGCAGTCCAGATCCTGATGGAAGACAATGAGTTATTGCAAGGTGATAGAGCGTAGATATTGTATGAAAGACACAAGCAGCCTTTGAAGAGGATCTTGCTTGTAGATCACTGTATGTTTGTAATTCAATTTTACAGCAAGATGGCATGTGTGTGTGTTTGTTGGCATCCTATAACAACAGTTTGTGGGACCTTATCCAACAACCTGCTATCTTTCATAACGGGAATATTGCACCTATTTTTTGGAGGGGCAACAGTTGTTGTACCAGACAAGAAAAGATACACTCTCATAAAAAAAGGTTCAATGGGGTTCTATATAGAAGAGTCTTGATCAGTGTTGGGTGTAATGCATTAAGTAACATGAGTTATGTAATCTGATTACTTTCCCCAGTAACGAATAAAGGAACACATTACTTTTATATTTACAAGTTATTTTTTCAAAAACATAATGCAGGTTACTTTGATTTCCCTTTTATTGACTGAAACCTCTCCAGTCCCCATGTTGAGATCAATCGGGAGTAAGTGCAGTGTGTAAACATGATGGATATTGTAATTCTAGACTAAATGTTAGCATGCATTTAGTCATCTCAAATCTTACTCATCTCACAAAAACAGATTTAGTATTCCTAAAAATTAATACAAACAATAAAATGCAAACTCCTGCAATAAATAAATGTTATATGTGTTGTGTGTTATATAAATAATACAAATATACTTTATTTAATCTCACTTTAAATACACAATAGGCTATATGCACGCATAAGTTCCGCATTTGACGCAAGGATGCTCTTCCGTTTCCGGTTGGGGAGATTAAAGCGGAGGAAAACCGAGGAAAACGGGATTATGGCAGAGTCTTCAAAATGTACTGTCCTCTCGTCTTTCATATGTTTAGATGTAATTTTATATAGTTATGTTTATTTCATATAATTTTAAAAAGAAGCATAAACACAACGAGGGGTGTCTGTTTTGTCTGTTTTTGTGACTTAACGTTTCTTTAGTATAACCATGGAGTATAAAATTCAATATAAATTCTTGGTATTGCATTGGACTCTACGATCGGCGGAAGTTATCGAGCATCCTTAGACCTTCACCGGAAATACCGCCGTGCATATAGCCCATTAACTTTCTTTGCTGTTAACCTTCAATAATCAAATTCAAACATAATAATTAGAAAACGTTATTTTAGATAAACATCAGATTTGTTTCATTTTTGTTTTTATTGCTGAAGAGTCTTGAACTTTCTTCTCATGCGTCCTATTTTTCTGCAATCCAAAATGGCAGCACAGATCAAAGGTTTGTTTGAGCTTCGCCCTCTACTGTACAGGAGTGCATTTGCGTTCCCTTCATCCTGAGGCTTATTCATTTCACTTTTGTTGTGAAAAGGCCTTTACATTTAACCCGGCGGTTCTAGGAAGACAGAGCACGGTGGGCAGTATGTAATGATAATAAATATAGGAGGACTATATGTCAAAGTATTTGTATTTGCCACACTTCCTGCTACCAGCAGGTGGCGCTATTGCTATAACCAAATATGAGCATGGTCATGTGTTCAGGACAGGACTCTTATCAAACATGTGAAGTTTGGGGCAGATCGGACATTGTATGCCTGAGTTACTGCAGGCTGTCTGTGGTTGCCTAGCAACATCGGAACTGCAAACAATATTGAACTATATGACATATTCACGCACAAATCACCAAAAGGCTGAAATTGGGTGTACATTTGTCAGGCCGCCAAGGGCACACCCTTCGACGAAAACTCAAGATCTTCACAATTTAACGTTGCAAACGGTCTTAAGATTACACTGTAAAAAAAGTTAACTCATTATTTTGAGTTATCTTTTTGCATGGGTTTTTTTAGTTTAACTAACTTATTTCGATAAGTTGAGGACAAGAAAACTTAAAATTTCTTGTTGTCTGGACAATCTAGTTAAAAAAATAAGTTGAAATAACTAAATTGCTAAAATATTTTTTACAGTGTACACTGTAAAAAAAGTTAACTCATTATTTTGAGTTATCTTTTTGCATGGGTTTTTTTTAGTTTAACTAACTTATTTCGATAAGTTGAGGACAAGAAAACTTAAAATTTCTTGTTGTCTGGACAATCTAGTTAAAAAAATAAGTTGAAATAACTAAATTGCTAAATATTTTTTACAGTGTACTCTCACCAAATTTGAAGAGGATCAGATCAAAACTGTAGGAGGAGTTCGTTAAAGTACAACATCAGGAAATTACGAAAAATGCACAAAATCTAGGAGGAAGTTCAAAATAGCTCACTTCCTGTTGTGTTTAGGGCTATGCTCCAAGAGACTTTTTTGTAGGTATTGGGTCATTACATGTATGTACCAAATTTCATACATGAACGTGAAACGTAGAGCCGGGGCAAAATGTGGGGGCAATAATTTATCATATCACCATATCACACGTACATTTTCACCACTTCTGAAGCGTGTGCAAAGTTTCATGAGTTTTGGAGCATGTTTAGGCCCTCTAATAAGCGATTATTTTAAGAGAACATAGCACTTTTCTGGGTACTCAAAGCGCATTACATGGAAGGGGGAATCTCCTCAACCACCATAATGTGCAGCATCCACCTGAATGATGAAACTGCAGCCATATTGCGCCAGAATACCCACCACACCCCAGCTTACTGGTGGAGAGGAGACAGTGATGAAGCCAATCAGTATATGAGGATGATTAGGAGGTCATGATGGACAGACGCCAAGGGGCAAATTTGGCCAGGATACCGGGGTTATAGCCCTACTCTTTTTCAATTTTTAATGGCCACAGAGAGTCAGGACCTCGGTTTAACGTCTCTTTTTATTACTATTTTGTTTTATTTAATGAAACCGAATATTTAAAAAAATATCACAAATATTATATATTTATCCATATTAATGATGGGCTTTTTTTTTGTTAGAGCAACTTTAACAGAAAAAAAGGTCATATGAGTTTCAAATAATATTATATTTGGATTATAAGTTTTAAATTTTGGTAAGTTGCATTCAAAATATATAATGTCAATTCTGAACATTCACTTGCTCCATTAGATGTTAATTTTACAATAACAATTACTTATGTATCTTGATATGATTTCAGGGCTGTGTGGCAATGCTGATCCACTACACAATACATGCATAGGCACAATAATGCAAACTTAATGTTAAATATGACTTTAATCTGTGTATGAGTGAACATGTGTATGATGTGAGACAATCTGCATCGTCTCATCGTCTCTTGGTATCATAAAAAGTGCTGACAAGCCCTGAAGCAGATGGTGGTGTCCCCTGTGGAGTCATTCCCCTCTCCGCCACCTTTTGCAGCTTCTGTTTGTGGAGAATTCATTCTGCTCATTCAGCATGAACAGATGACCTCCACACACTATGATGAACAAAGAAACACACACACTACATAATCATCAGCAGTATCAGAAATTAACATTTATATAGGGACAATGTTTGCTCCCTGGTTTATTTTTTTTTATGAGGACTATTTCATATAAAAACATAATTTTATGTCTTCAATGTAAACTCATTGACATAAGTTTCAAATCAGACAAATGAGACTGAGAATTTATTACCTACAATACATTAAATCAGAATCATCTAATATGTTATTGTCACGATTCTATGTGTTTAGTTACGTTTTGAGATCGTTTTCCCCTGTCTTTGTGATTTTGGTTTAGTCCTGTTAGTTTTTCCCGCTCCTCGTTTGTTCAGATTCTCTGCACCTGTTTTCAGTTAATTATCTCGTTTGGTTCAGTTCATTTAAGCCCTGTGTTTTCCCTCAGTGTTTGTTGGTCGTCGTCTTTGAATGGTTGTGTGTTTCCTGAATTCCTGGAGTTTTGTTCTTTTGTTTCTGTATGTTTTTGGAAGTTTAAGTTTGTTAAATAAATTTCATAAACTGCAGTTTCCGTGTCCTCGTCTTCGGCTACCTGCACAGCAACCCTGACAGTTATGCCATAATACATATATAACTAGGCCTGAAATAGAATATTAAGAAATATATAAAATGTGTAAAAAAAAAAAAATATGATACAGGAATTTATTTTTAGGGACTGTTTCATTTGAACAGACTTGCAGATCTAAAGATTTTGTCTTCATTTATAGTATCAAAACCCATATACCCAAAGGACATAACATAAACTAACTTTGCTGCACTGTAAAATGTGGATAAACAGTTAGAGCGTTTCAGTTAGAATATAATCAGTTCTAATTTAGAAATGTCATGATTTAAAACATTTTGACATTTCTGTTTTATAGATCCCCGGTGGGCCCCTTGTTGAAAACCCTTGCATGAGATATAAGACAGTGTTTGCTTCAAACTTGGTGAAGGTGAAGGTCTGTTCGGTTTTAGTGCTGTCAGGACAGTGGAGCGGGACTGACAGCCATGGCCATTCCTGCTCCTCTTCCCCCTGTGGCAGCTCAAGGTTAACAGTCTGTAGAAGAGGGAAACAGACAATTACAGACTAGTCAATAGCTCTCTCAGACTGGAGCACTATACCGCTGAAGTCAATAGCAGTATCTGAAATGGCTAAAAAGAAATTTACTGTCACAATACTCCTCTCATTTAGGAGACAGCAAAAGAGGTCCATCGGGCCTGGGATTGACTATTCCTGAAAGGTGCAATCAGTCATTTTTTCCTCATTAAGTGCTAAAGAAATGAATTGACAAATTTGCTAAATGATTTGTTTGACAAATGTGTAAAATGATGTACACTTACATGAGGTAAAGATTCCAGTTATATCAATAATCTAGAAAAAGCGGTCTTAATTACCATGTAGTAGGTCATCTCACAGAGGCTGCTATGTTAAGATCAAACCACCAGCTAAATACTACTATCTCAGTAACCCGTCTAGATATTGTTAACTTTCAGCTGTAAAACAAACCATTCATTGGTGACAAATATGCCTGTGAATAGAGTATACAACAGCAAATGTACTCTAAAACAATTGCTTTTGTACTCCACACCACTAGGTGCCAGGCTAACGCATGAGATCACAGTTGTATCCTCAAGTGCGACATAAACAAAAATGTCTGAACCTTTAAATGGGCTCTATGCACGGCGGTATTTCCGGTGAAGGTCTAAGGATGCTCGATAACTTCATAGAGTCCAATGCAATACCGAGAATTTATATTGAATTTTATACTCCATGGTTATACTAAAGAAACGTTAGTCACAAAAACAGACAAAACAGACACCCCTCGTTGTGTTTATGCTTCTTTTTTAAATTATATTAAATAAACATAACTATATATAAAATTACATCTAAACATATGAAAGTTTCGTTTTCGTTTTTCCTCCGCTTTAATCTCCCCAACCGGAAACTGAATGGCATCCTTGCGTTAAATGCGGAACTTATGCGTGCATATAGCCTATTGTACAAACTTAAAAATGGTGCATTACTGAATAACTTAGTGTTTTACCAAAGAATATTCAGTATCAACTCCAAGATTTTTTAATTTAATGCATTATCCATAGTTATACAGGGCTGTTGAATGCTTGAATCTGATTGGTTTATGAACTAAGGTGTGCAATTATTTTCAGGGAAATGCACGGCTAAAGTAGTTCCAGGCAGGTCTTGACCGCATTATAGTTCCATATTACTTAAGTTCGCCAAATAATTTCAGTTATTTCAAAGGTCCTTACAGCCTACAACAGCAAAAGAACCAAAACACACAATGACAATGTATATAAATATAGACTATATATACAAATAAATATAGTAAACAATTGGATAAAAAAACACATTCTCTCTCCCGCTCTCTCTCCCATTCAAATGCACATACATACAGTACAGATACACACTCGCATATGATACACACTCGCATAGAAACGTGTTGTCAGCGCTGCTCTGACGATTTTTATCAGTAAAATAGTTTAGCAACTTAAATGCTACATGACATTTCTCACTAGCGAGGTAAAAACTGTTCTGTTTTTGAAGCAGATAAACTTACAGTTTTGCTACATGTTACTGCCGAACACTGTTGAGACACGTACAGACTTGTTTAATTTACACACGCTTAATCTCTCTCTCTCTCTCTCTCTCTCTCTCCTCTCTCTCTCTCTCTCTCTCTCTCTCTCTCTCCCCTCTCTCTCTCTCTCTCTCTCTCTCTCTCTCTCTCTCTCTCTCTCTCTCTCTCCTTTAATAACTGCATAAATAACAACATTAGTCTGCTATCAGTGGCTCAAACCTCTGTTTCTAGCTCTAAAATTACATTGTGGAATTAGCAATGGAGGCTTTGGATGAGATACTTAAGAAATTAGTCCTACACACAAGAGCATTTTAAGGACAAAAACCAGACAAATGTCTTGAAATACAACATCTGAACAATGTCTTGAGGTGTGGTAATCATAATATAATCTAAGCGAAATAATTTACCCCAGTCCATTCAATTATTAGAAAATAATGCACACTCAAGTCGTGGCCACATTACCACCTCGGGTGTGCATTATTTTCTAATAATTAATCAGCCTGTCATCAAATATTCCTTACTTTGTGTTCTAGACACCATGCGAGGGAATTTTCCCTGAAAATTATTTTCCAGACTGGAAATAATGGCAGTGGAACAGTGCATCTGCCCTATTCCTGGGCCTGGTCTCTGCCCTGAGCCCGTAATTGGACTGGTCTGTCTTCAGCAGGTGAATGGCTCTCTCATTTGAATATCAACCATATCCACATGCTGGCGGCCATGACAGCTTCATTACCGCCATGTGTGAAAGTGACGAGAGGGGTAATGCATACACTCATGCCCACTGTACGCTTTGCCTTCATACGCATACACCCACAATTCTCTCTCTCTCTCTCTCTCTCTCTCTCTCTCTCTCTCTCTCTCTCTCTCTCTCTCTCTCTCTCCTCTCCTCTCTCTCTCTCCTCTCTCTCTCCCCTTCCTCTCACACACATCACAGACAACTCAACAAACCCTGTGTGGTTTAATAAGACAGCTTCAGCAGTGTGTCCTCTCAACCCCAATTTGGTGTGCTCCCTGCTGCCCTCGCTGGTCTATGCTGAGTAGAGGAGGTCCAAAGGTGACTTTACCTGTCATTCACGCAGCCAGGAGCCCTTTGTTTCCCCGATTATGAATTTATAATGTATATCACCCTCACCTCCGGACGACACAGTAATCTAATTAATGTAGCAAATGTGTCAGACGTGTTCTAGCTAACGGCATATGACATTAGCATAGCATATAGCTTCCTTTAGCAGTCTGTATAAGCAGTTTTTGCAGATGGCGAACAAGCCTAATAGTTTCATAAGAATCACTTCTTCACTTGATGTTTTTGGACATTTAATTGCATCTAAAGTACAATTCAATGAAAATATACATCTTTGCATACAATTTCATAATTACTTTTGTCATTGAAATATGGATAAAGTGAATTGCTGTGTACTGACAAGCATTTATGGTAAGATAAAAGATACTTTAATGTGATTTCTATTGAAAGTTCCATGTCATGTATTTAAATATATTTGTAATTACACATTTGTAATGTTGAAGTTGCAATTTAGTGCATTACAAATATATTAACTTTAAAAGTAATATCAAATGACACATTACAGTATTTTAGTCAACACATCAAAATAAATGTACTTCTTTGAAGCACAAAAATATATTTAAAAAAAAAATATTATTTATAATGTATTCAAAATAACACTTAATTTGACATAAAAGTGTATTTTTTAAATGTGTGCCGAAGTCCCATTAAGGCAAGTCATTTTACTCTGCGGCCATCTTTGAAACATCTCTCGGGCAGCTATTTCAGTAATGCAAGTGCAGCTCCTATCTCTTTGAATGGGGAAACATCAAATTCTCCAGAGCTGTTCATCAAGTGTACAATTAAATTTCATATTTGAAATCACCAATGAAATCTGACAACATCTGACTCTAATTTAGTTTCTAAATACTCAAATTATGATAAAAAATGTTTATGTATAAAAGCATGTGTCACCGTTATGTTTAGTTTCATTAGTCACTTGTGTTTAGTTTACAGATGCATTAGTTTCTCATCACAGCAGTTTGTAATTATCATCACTTTGTATTTAAAGCTGCAGTCCGTAACTTTTTTGTGTTCAAAATTTTCAAAAATTATATAATGAGCAAGTACATTATGAATCCATTTTCCAAACTGTGTTTATGCCTTATCCTGAATCACTACGGTACACCTATGATAAGAACCTGCATAACTCGTCATAGACATAAACAGAGAGAAGTAGCTCCGGCTACAATGTTCTTCCGCAAGACGCATGCAGTTCTTAAAGTTTCTTAAAGACTGCAGCTTTAAAGGGATAGTTCACCCAAAAATGAAAATTAGCCCATGATTTATTCATCCTGAAGCCATCCTAGGTGTACATGACATTCTTCTTTCAGACAAATATAATCAGAGTTCTATAAAAGTGTCCTCCTTGCACTTCCAAGCTTTATAATGAGAGTGAATGGGTATATATATTTTTTGGAAGTCTTTCAAAGCGCTAGCCTGGTCCCACCAGACTCTCGTACATTTCATTTCATTTGTACATAGAGTCTGGCACCGCTCCATTGCCAAGCGTTAACTTCCTTGTAGGCGGGAACTCTATTGAAGTCTAAAACTATTGGATCTGCCCAGAGTCACTCTGGATCTGCCATAACCAATCGCTAACGTTTGGTCGTGACATATGCCATATGTCAAACTTTTCCTGAACCCCATGGGGAGGAGGGCCACAACATCATGGCCACCAACAAAACTAAACAAAGATTGTTCTTGCTCCGGCTTTAACTTCTTGATATTCGGCAGCATTGCCACAACGGACCGATTGACTTCGCTCGCATCTTTCTCCGCTGCCATTACTGAACTACAACTCAAAATAACGCCCGACATCAACGTCATCATTCTCAGCCACTCCCTCTGTTGGCTGATTGGCCCGGTAAAAAATTGACCGGAGAAAACAAAGACTACAGCACAATCCCAGACGTAGTACTGAAGGAAAATGAAAAATTGAGTGGAAGTACGTAGGAGGGCGGAGCCAGGCTATCAAAGCACATCCATCCATGATAAAAGTGCTCCACACGGCTCTGGCGGGTTAATAAAGTCCTTTTGAAGTGAAGCGATGCGTTCGTGTACTGTTTGGACCAGAATCAGTCAGTTTGTTCTGAAACACCACCGTTTAAGGACTGTGATCTATTAGTTTCATCGATGGAATGGACTGTGTCATACTTGTACATCATTCTGTCAAGATTCTTATTGCCACCATCACTGCGAAGCTAGACCAGTCCTCCACTCCTGCCATTGCCGGATGTTTACAGCCCTGTGCCATCTCTTGGGATGCCCTAGAGTGACGTCGACCCGTGCAGGTCATGCAACCACCAGCAGCGTCAATGTGAGAGGATCCTGCGGTTTCGCCTCCGGCCTCTGTTCCCTTTGTTTCATCTCGACCCGTTGACCTGTCGGCTCAGCCTTGGCTTCTCCCACATTCGGCTCCACCGGAGACCTTCGGCCTTGCGGCTCCACCGGGTTCCCTTGTACCACCGGCTGCCACCATCCCTCTGTGCTACAGCGGTTTCCTCCATCCCTTTGGCTTTACCTCTGTCCTCAGTCACACCGGCATCGCCCCAGTCCTCGGGTACTCTGGCTCTGCCTCCGACGCTTGTCGCAGCAGCTGCTCCAGGTCTCCTGAGCCTGCGCCATCGCTTGGCTCCATCGGCACCCCATCTGCGCCTTCAGATTCTACGCCTCAGTCCCCGTCGGTCGTCCCCTAGATGACATCAGCCACCATAAACACCATCTTGGCTCCTCCCTCCCTCGACATTGCCATGGGCTGTCGGCACTGGAGAGCTCTGGGTCTGTGCCATCGGGCCGTTTCTATCTTCGCTGCTGGGACCTCGTCATTGTTCAGAGGTTGCCACTCCTCTATTTCCGCCAAACCTCATCAGCCCTTTGTCTCCTCTTGTTTTCATCCCTTTGCCAACACTTCTTCCTCCTCAAAAGTATCCTCGGAGGGGGGCGTTCTGTCACCATTATGTTCAATCCATGGACTTTTAGTGTGATTTCACAAGTTTGCACTTAATATAAACTTAACTCGAATAAATGCGTATTTGGCGTGCTGTCTGAGGAGAGGGCTCCGGGTTAGGTATTCGGCCCGAACCCAGAGTACTCCCCCCATATTCCTGGCTGTGAAAGAACAAGCCAAGAGTGAGGAGTCGGGGTGGTGGAGGGATACTGTAACTGTCAAGGAATGTTAGGTGAGTTGACAGAGTGAATATATATATGCTTCCTCTCATGCTGATGGGGTAGACATGGTAATTGTTTGATGACAAGTTGATTGGAATGATTGTTTGAATGTGCTCCTCCCGAACTTTGTTTATAAAACATAATTTTTTAATAGGCACTTGTGTTTCTTTGTCTTTGTTTCCCACTACACATTAGTTTCAATGGACACTGATTATCATCACAGCTGTTTGTTATTTTGTCATCATCACTGTGTATTCAAGTTCCTCCTCATGCATTCTTCATTTGTCCGGTATTGTTCCTTTTTCAAAAGCTGTCTTATATGTTGGCTGTTTAGTTTTGAGTTGTTTAAATAAATCTTGTGTTATATTCTACTCATCGTCGTCTTCCTTGGATTTAGCGTTACAACATGTGCTGTCAGAACACTGATTGTTTCTAAAGCATCTGGTCAGAAATGGTCTTATTATTGGGAGTTACGAGGGTCCGTGGTTTTACCGTTGGAGAACGCGGAACGGCCAACATGGATCACGTGTGCCTTGATGACCAATCACATTACAACTTTTTTGCCAACCTTGCAGGCTGGAGCTTCTAAAGGTAGCTGCAGTGACTCTTCAACTTTACCAACTGGTGATTTGCTCTTTTATTTAGAAGGCGGGACTTATTCCACCATATTGCATGTTGCACTTTCTCCTATTCATTATGTTTGCTCCATCTTCTATATCTAAAGTCTTTGAGTGTACATAATTGTGTTAAGAAAGTGTAGCCTATTCTCTTTAAGTGTACTTGAGTGGACTTTTATTTTGCTGATATAATTGTATAATTAAATGAGGGAAAATCCCAATCTCAAAAAGCTGTTTGCCAAAATTACATTTTAATAACATATATCAAATCAGCAATAAATTATGAGATGAATGAAATCATAAAGCTTGTTTCTTAAAATACTTTGCTTCTCAAATAAAATATTTATTTTATACATTATATTTATATTTTTAGCTGACTCATATGCATTTTTGGTTATTATCTTGTGTTCTTATTTGGTGTACAAGTATGATTCACAACTGGATTAAACAGCTGAAGGAGCTCACAGAAAAACAGATGCTTTAGATGGTACAGTATAATACAAATGTCAGCTTTCAGTTGTTCTGACTGGCCTGCTGAATAAATAATACACCTCATGAAGATGTCACAGCAAGGGCCAAGCACGTCATCTTGGAAGGTGGACAGAATGACAGGCCGCTGACATTAACCAACACAGCAGCCTGCACTGGGACTCTGCCTGTCAACGTGGTATTGCCCTCATACAACCGTAGAAGCGGCTTGTCTGTTTGACGCATACACACCTCCGGTCTCTTTTACTGGTATTTGTGCATCCAGTGGGAGTCTCAGGCCCGGTGCTGCCAGCACTGCTATCAGGCAGCTGAGTGTGTGCAGAGCCTATTAAGACGGTCTCCATCGTTAGAGAGACAGCAGCAGCTGGCAGTCAGGGTTCTTTAGGGAGCCGTGGCGAGTGATGTTCAGGGGGCAGGCGATTAGAGGAACATTTCAACCTGTTGGGCGAGTCTTCACATATGAACCTTTGCCTGGAGTTTGAAAGGTACAAGCAAGGCAGGAAGAGATGGGACAAGGGAATCTCCTTTTAGTGAAAATCTCAGTCTCTTAAAGCTGAAGTGTGTGTTTTCTGTGCCTCTAGCATCACCAACGAAATTGCAAGAATTATGGTTTCCAAACTGGTTTTTCACCTTAAACTCCCTCCAATAGTTTTTTTCCAATGCGAATGCGAGTTCAGGAGTAACAGGTTATTATGTAAAACAGTTCATTTGGCTCCATTATTTGAAAGACAGGACTTCCATTTGTCAATCAAATTTGATCAAGTTCTTTTTTTAAAGTGTAAGGCAGGACCATTGGTACCATTGAGCAATACAATTTCTCTCACTCATTTGATATGATATGTAACCTGCCTTATGTCTCTGACGGGACCATACTAACAGGGCTGCCAACTCTCACGCCACACATCCATTTTCTCAAGCAGTTAAAAAACACCTCGGAGCAAAGATGACACTGACAATGCGCCGACAGACACAGAGCAGGTTACTTTTGTTATGAAACACTTTGTCAATTTTATTACAAAATTAAAAACAATAAAAATAAAAACCTTTTTGGCACTCTTTAAAGGGTTAGTTCACCCAAGAATGAAAATGTTGTCATCGTAGGCAATACGACCCCAGTTGTTCCAAACCCAAGACCTTCGGTCATCTTTTACGTAACACAAATGAAGATATTTTTTAATAAAATCTTAGCATTCTGTATGCTAGGCTACTCTCCATTGACAACTAGGCTAACTGACGCTTCAAAAAGTAAATCGTATAACTAAATATGAATTGAGTGGTTTAATTCAAGTTTCTGAAGAGACTACTGAAAAATTCAAATTTTCTTAAGAGACAAGACTGTTTTATATTGAACAGATTGAAATTATAGGTTTTTATTCACATAAACATTGATCAGAGAACAAACAGAAGCTCAACGAACCTGCTTGACCCATCAGAATGAACCTCATTGGTGCTAGCTGGTGTAACATGAGAATGAACCTCATTGGTTATTCGCACGTCAAGCAAACATGCTTGAGCTTCCATCATGAATGTTTATATGTGAATAAAAGCCTAAATTAAATCTGTTCAGCGTATAAAAGCGATCGTCTGTCTTCAAAAAAATGTAATTAAGCATGACACTTCATATGGATTAGTTTTACGATCGCTTTAAGAACTTTTTTAAGGATCAAAGTGGTTACGTGGACTGTCAAGGAACACAGAAATCGCTCAGATTTGAGTAAAAATATCTAAAAATATTGTGTTCTGAAGATGAACGGAGTAGGGCTGTAGCTATCGATTATTTTAGTAATCGGGTATTCTGATTATTCCATCAATTAATTGTGGTAATAAAAATAGATCCAAGTGAACAACAGCCTTTAAAATTACTTAAAAATACAAATAGGTAACACTTTACAATATGGTTCATTAGTTAACTAGTTAGTATACTAAGAATGAACAATATTTCTACAGCATTTATTAATCTTAGTTAATATTAATTTCAAGATTTACTAATACATTATTACAATCAAAGGTTGTATTTGTTAACATTAATGTTCTGTGAGCTAACATGAACAAAAAATTAAACTAACATTAAAGGTACAATATTTAGGATTTGTGCAGTAAAATCTCCAAAATCCACTAGGCCAATGTTATATATTTTGTTTAGTTGATTACTTACAATATCCCAAATGTTTCCAACTATTTGTAAATCGTGAGAAAATTGTGATTTTAACCAAGGAAACGGGGCGTGTGAGCAAGGGTGAGGGAGTCGCCAGTCAAGCGTCATATCCGCGTTACCCTCGGTTTCCGGTCGTACTGCCACAACCATGGCGACAGACATGGACAACTGGGTTATGTCTAGCAGGACGCTCACGCTGTTGTTGTTTTGTTAAAAAACATTATGGACCATGGCAAGCAGACTTTGAGACAAAAAGAGGACTAAAACGAAGATCAACATCTTTCGAGATGCCGAGAGCTCCACGTCCGCGACTATCTTCAACTTGGAAGAGACGCGAGTGTTGCATGTACTTTATTAGACAGGTGAGCAAATGTACATAAAACTAATCAATGTTATTTAGTTCAGCATGATGAAATGTTAGAATATGATCAGTATGCTAACAAACTAACAACATTCAGCACACTCAAATGCCGTTTAGTGTGATAGTGTAACTGTTAGAGCAAGTGAAACAGCGCTGCGCTACCTCAAGTTTAATTCGTCCAATAAACTGACCTGTGTGAGTATTAATTCAGCACTTCAGTTCGGTAGAATGAAATGTCCTTATTCTTTTATCCGGGGACTCGCGGTGTGGCGCTGATATCTGTCTCTTATAGCAATCGGGCCCTGCTTCATACGACAGTCATGTTAAAAACATCAATGTATTCACTCATCCATAAAAGATCCATCAGCTTGACGACAAGATCCATAATTCCGCTTAATGCTTTGCGTCATCAATATACGCTTTTGTATAAGTGGTTAGCGACCCCTGGTGGCGAAAAATCCTACATTATTGTATCTTTAACAAAGATAATAAATACAGTAACACATGTATTGTCCATTGTTAGTTCATGTTGGTTAATACATTAACTAATGTTAACTAATGAACCTTATTGTAAAGTGTTTCCTAAATATAACAACAAGCAATAATTATTTGTTTAAATAAAGTATCAAAGTAATCATATGGGTTTTGTTGAACTACGCTGTTAAAATACACAATGTAAAATAAATTATATAAATATAAACATAACTTATGTAGGTCTACATTAAGTAAAAACAAATGTCCACAGAGAGCACCAACGGCTAATTGGTTACATTAAAGAATGATCAAATCCGTTTGACATTGGCCAAACAAAATTTAATTCAAATGTCAACTTAATTTTTTTAATATTTGGTCACTTCTGTACAGAAATGCAACAGCTGCTGTAATTTCTTGAACAAGAACATGTGCCCGTCAAAACATGCAAACTCGGTGCAAGGGTTACATTTTATTTTGAAATCGCGATGAACAACAATATATTTTATATATATCATAATGATATTTATATAGCCTATTCTCCTGTGTTGGCGTCCTAGATTTACAAATGAGTTGCGCTACGAAACGGCGCACACTGCGTGCAGATGAACGTTAAGCAGACAAACCCCCAATTTCCACCAACTGCGGAACGGCTGCGGATCCGCTCAGGAACGGCGGCGGAGTCGATAGGTTTCCATTAAAGTCAATGTGTGTATTTTCACTGACTGCGGAACGGCTGCGTTCCGACTCCGTCCCAGCTCCGGCGACCGCAGCCCTCCGGAGAAGATACGCAGAGTTTCTATTTTTGCCGGATGCCGGAGAGCGCCGCAGGAAGTCGAGCACAAAAACAAAATAAAACATCCGGTAATTTTCAAAATAATATACTCCGTGCTTATGGCGGATCGTATTTCCCTTCACTACACCTCGAAAACGTCATAATGGGCGGAGATTTTGTTTTGTATACTTTTTTCTTTTTCCACAAGAACAATAGTTAACTTTATTTACACAGCCTACTACTTTCCCAATACATTCATAAAGGAACCCAATATAAACATTTAGTATTTTATAAGTTGATTATATAATTATAAATATTGTACTTATATGGTAGAATCACAATAATTTCCGCAAAAAAGGGAGATCAGCAGGTCAGCACAGAGTTTCCCCTCTAGCTACTCCTCTGGATGGAAACAAACATGCTGGTTTTGTGATTCTGTTTAGAAACATCATCATCATACGTAAATTTGGGAGATATCGTATGTCCTCTCGTATGTCCTCGTGACTTCAGCTGTCAGCCATTGGCATGGCCGCAGCCGTTCCGCAATAAATCCGGATCTGGTAGGTTTTGAAGGACGGCGGAGCACGGATCCGACACGCGCAGCGGAGCCGATCCGCAGCCGTTCCGCAGTTGGTGGAAATTGGGGGAAACACAGCACGCGGATGCAGTCCGTCGATCCGTTGCAGTTGCGGTGCGTATACAGCAGTGCAGAGATCGTTTCCGCACCGAGTCTATTTTTGCTGTGCTGCAAACGCAGAATTAAAGTGACAGCGCACGGTTCGTGGTCAAAATGAACACAGATTGACCTGAAAATGTAGTAATTTCACCATAAATGCATTTAATTCAATAAAATGTAGTAATCTCACCATAAATGTATTTAATTAAATACTACTTTTCATCTTTTTACTTTAAGACCGGGGTTTTAAGCAAGGAAAACGACAATTTACCTCAACAAGGACATAATAATGAACAACACTCATTCGTGGAGGTGGAAAAAAAAGTTCTTTGTAACATGCAAGATTTATTTTATTAAAATTTAAATGCAAAAGAAAAGAAAAGGCATGAGAGTTTGCTGTTTTTGTCAATTTTAAGTTTTAATTTAAAATGTTTACGATTTTAATATAAGTACATGCACATATTTGATCACTTTCTTAAGCAACTTAATATATAGAAGTAATGCATGGAATTATAGGCCTTTAAATTGTGTTTAAACGTGCATACGTCCATTCAAGTTTGTATATGTGTGTTTGTGGTACAGCCGCGGATCAGTTACGCACTGCAAACGCAGCATATGTGAAAGCACTATAGCGTGTGCTGCTCCTGTACCGTATACGCACCGCAACACGCACTGCACACGGAGTATGTGTGAAACGGGCGTGAGAAACCACCCAAGACGCTGACATGCAGTGCATGAAACACGCATCAGAGGTTTTGCGTTCCAGCACACGCAGAGACTGAGTAGGCCTATGTGTGGAGCAGCGTTCACTGTGTGAACGGAGCTGAGGTACGTTTAACACAATCTCCACGCATGTAAATAATTAGAGGTTAGTGCTTCTCTGTGGGGAAATATAACAGGGCATATAGCCAATTTTTTTAACTGATTCGCAGCCTTTGTGATTTCATGATAGCAGCACTATGCATTATTATGATTGTAAATGGTTTTAAATAGATCGTAACGTTGCCGGTTAACGTTACTCGACAAGGTAAATTGCAATGGAGGATTTTTTTAAATCGAGTACTGGACTTTAATCGAAGAATCTAAACGGAAGTATAGGCTAAATGTTTGGAACTATGGTAAGTAAATGACAGGATTTTAATTTTGGGGTGAACTAACCTTATGTGGACAGAACGCTGTACCGCCTCAGTTCAAGCTGCATGTGAAACGATCTGTTCTCTTGCTAGTTATAACACCAAATAAACCTGAATCAACATCAGAAGGTATGTTGACAGATACAGTATGGCACAGCTTACTGAAATGTTTCATGTATTGTAATCTTTCAATTTATTCAACCGCGGAAAGACGTGAATAAAACCGCTTGTGAACAACATCAAGCCAAATGACGATGTTAGTTAGCAAGAAAAATGCATTTTGCTATGCTAATAATAATACCAGCTGACAGGTTTCCCTCTATGTTTACAGCTAGTTGAGAGAGATTGTTTCCTTGAGAAAAACTAGCATGTAGTCTGTACTGCACCTGATCTTTAGCCAATTAAATGTAAATATTGAATTTACATTTAAATTCAATAAATGTAAATTTATTGAATTTACCCCTCCCCTCCCCCCTCCATAATTCTCACTCCAAGCTAAACTCAAAAATTACAGCCCTGATACAAACCAACCAACCCTTCACCCCTTGTAAAATATATTTTTGCCTTGATGATTTCAGTTTATTGAATATTGCTTGCAGCCCGTATTTTGATGGTTTTATTTTGAACTGTTTGCTTTTGGCGATATAATTCCTTTATTCTCCTGTTCTAGAATGTCTTGATGATTTGATGTCCCAGGCAACGACTGTGAGAGCAGTGGATGATTTGAAAAGGGGAAATACTGCTTGCTTTGAGGGCTTTTGATTAAACATTTATGATTTTGCAGGGATGAGACCAACAGTCATGGAAAGACAGAAGAGCAGCGGCTCCATCTGCTGGTCAAGTATGGCCTCACACAAATCTTAAATATTTATGAGAAGGCACAATTTGTATGACATCCAGACAATGATCTTTTATAGCTAACTATGGCAGGAAAATTGTTTGAGTGGAGATTATTATTGGGATTTAGCTCTGTGAGGTCGTGTTTAAATCACATAATGTCCTAATGCTCTGTATTTGCTTATTAGGATGGGGTTATTGCGTTTAAGGGACTTCACACGCAAACATAAATCCCCTCTCGTAAACCTCTCAACACACACATCTGTAGTTTTAACAACAAACTGTCTTCCACACAGGCCACATTATGCTTTTATACATTAATTTGATTGCCAAGCAAGATATTAATGTGTGCGCAACTGTGGATTAAATAATTTAATTTAGTAGGTCAGTATGGAGACAAAACACTGTTTTACTCAACAATGACAGTAACTTTTTTCATGTTTCACTGTCCCTCTTCAGCAATGCCTTTGTACATTTATTAAATTTGCTCCATTTTATTGGCAAGAAACAGTCAATCACTCGGATTCTCGGTGCATATCTTCCTCTTCCATGTTCTCTTCAGATTCAAAATCGAAGCGTTTGTTTCCTGAGCCAAAACTGTGAATGGCCTCAGACACGGTGCAGCGACTCCTGCCTTCAGCACAGGCCTCCATTTGTTTCACACTCAGTTGGGACTGTAGGAAGAGGTGCAAGCAACTGTCCGACAGCAGAACCGGACTGTGTACCACGCTGGAGGATGTAAGCATATAACTGATCACCATTACATTTACTGCATTTTCTATGAGTCGAGATATACAGTACCTGAGATATGAAGCATGTTCTCAAGCTAAATGCATTCTTTCAGTCATGGTTTTATTTTAGGGCTATTCTGATACTTACACTTCTAGAAAATTTCGGAGTCCCTGCATACGGGCTCCAATTTCTCTGGCATTGTTGAGACTGAAGAACGGGTTTTTTTGGAGGAAGTTTGGGTATATGTGTTCTGCAATTCATAGACAACCACAAAGATTCAGTTTACATGCGTCACAAAGATTCAGTTTACATGCGTCATGAAGATTCAGTTTACATGCTTCACACAGAAAGTTGTCTAATGACTAAAACTTTAATATGTCTGCATCAACAGAGCTGCCTAATTAGCAGTATTGTTTTTGCTAACTAAAACTATTGAAAAAAATAAAATAAAGTATAAGATAAATAAAAAAAATCAACTTTTAAAAAAATTGCACACAAAATGGTATCTCTTGGCAACGAACTGAAATTGCCTAAGTTGAAGTACTAAAATTACAACACAATTACTTAAACTTGAACTAAAATTATAACGAACACTGAAAATATAGAAATTTCTTATTCAAAATATTAATAAATAATAAAATATATACATAATACTAAAATAACACTTGTAATTTGCAACAATTGGTCATTTGTGAATAATCGAAAATTACCTAAATTATATTTGAATGAATTGAGATGTATATTGGGTCAATGACGTGACGCTCGCTCAGTCATTTATTAAAAAAATACATTAAATATGTAAGTCTCACATATACAATGACTATCATACACTTATTCCAGGAGTAAGGAAAATATGTGACAAATATATCATTTGATTTGTAGTCTTTCTTGAGAAACCTGAATACAAATACACTACCCAACCAAAAAAGTTAAACAAATTGCTGTTTTAATTTAAATAGGCAAATACTTAAGAGTCTATGATTGCATAATTATTGCAGTGATTGTTATGTTTCTAGCATGTTATAGCCTATGTCTGGCAACAGTTCTTCTAACCAAAAATGAAGGCACCTCTTGTTGAAAATAACATCACTACATTTATTTCCATCACGAGGAGCAAACATTTTTGGTCACGATTAACAATGCAAGAGTCCAGCACTCTGTAAAGTTTCCTCCAGCACATCCCAAAGACTTTCAATGAATTTAAGGTCTGGAAAGGGTGCCGATTCATGTGTGAAAATGATTCTTCATGCTCCCTCCCAACCATTCTTTCATAATTTGAGCCTGCATGATAAATTTTGACATTGTCATTCTGGAATATATCCACGATGCGTCTTCCTACATACTACATCAATTCGGGTTAGAAGAACGGTTGCCAAACATATTACATAAACATAATAATCACTGCAATAATGTGATTTAAATCCAAACAGCGACTTTTTTCGGCCGGGCAGTTTATATATATTTGTCATTTTAATGGGTACACTTCATGAGATTTTTAGTCTTTCTTGAAAATGGCATAAAACCTCAAGAAACCAACATGAATACAAATATATGAACTTTTAAAAAGTTTGTTCTTTTATCATGGACACTGTTATACATCATTGACTCTATTACAAACCAATAACCATCAGTGCACAATTACTGAACAAAGTAAATAACAGGAATATGATGCAGTGCTTACATACATGAGCATGGCATTTTCCTGTAGCTTTTTTCTTAGCCACACAAACTCGCTGTATCTCCGCCGCACACATGAACACTTCTTCGTGAAGGCCAAACTGTTTGTCTAAGTGAATATAAAACACAGAGAATGATCAGGGAGTTTCTGCCCTCTTGTTTGACTATTTTGTGTCCTATATATGTTTCTATTGCACTTACATGTATACAAATTTCATAATCCATGTAGGCATGCCAGAAATCTTCCTTCTGGATGCGAGGGTCCCTCACCCACACACCAGTGAATTCCTGCATACGTCCAAACGTGTAAAAAAGACCTCACACATACGCTCACAAACTCGCATTGGACAGGAACACATAGCCTGTACTCTGAGGTTTAAAAATGGGAAGAATAAAGAGGGAAGTATTTTCATGAGACATTGGCCTTGTTGACCAACTGGGGCTGATTCATGGGAACTGTAGACTAGGGAAAAACTTCAGAGCTCATTTTGTGTCTCTGACTGACAGCGGTGCTTCATTTTTACCAGCCACCAGAGACATAGCAGACTAGCAGCGTCATTAAAAATAAAAGGAGCAGGAAAAAGCAGCTGGAAAAAATGGTACCATAATCATAACACCTTGAAACAACTAGCAGTACTTAAACAGTTATTCAAGGACAGTTGACTTGTAGCCAGGGCCTGAATTAACACTCGTCAAGAGCCAAATGCGAGTAAAAATCGGTGTTGCCGAGTATATGACACAGAATATCGCGAGTAGCCCAGTAACATTTTTATAAATTCTAGAAATGCTATTATTAATTAATTCATATTAAAGGGATAGTTCACTTTGAAATTAATTTTTGATATGTTTTAACTTACCTCAAGGGCATCCAAGATGTAGGTGTCTTTGTGTCCACAGTATTTTCAATTTTGATAATTTTAGGTCAAAACGTACTTGCGTGTCAGTCATATAATGCAGGTCTATGGGGTCCACCTCAAAGAGCATGCACAGAGAAGTCCAAATTAAACATGATTTAATGACTCGTAAATGTAAGTACACATTGATGGCCTAAGACACGAAACGAGCGGTTTGTGTGAGAAAACGAACAGTATATCGTTTTTACCTCTTGTAAACACAGCCACGTCCAAGTGATCTGAGGTCGCGAGGGCTTCGGTCTTTTCCGGAAAGCACCGGAAGTGATCTCTCGCGCGTGTACGTCACTCATACAATTGTTTTATTTTTTTGTAATTGTTTACTTTTACGACGGTTTAAACATCCCGGATGAGCGCAAATTAGTACCATTTTAATTAGCCGTCTTACCTACAATCTCTGTTCTGTGTAAACAATGAGTGACGTACACGCGCGAGAGATCACTTCCGGTGCTTTCCGGAAAAGACCGAAGCGCTCGCGACCTCAGATCACTTGGACGTGGCTGTGTTTACAAGAGGTAAAAACGATATAAATACTGTTCGTTTTCTCACACAAACCGCTCGTTTCGTGTCTTAGGCCATCAATGTGTACTTACATTTACGAGTCATTAAATCATGTTTAATATGGACTTCTCTGTGCATGCTCTTTGAGGTGGACCCCATAGACCTGCATTATATGACTGACACGCAAGAACGGTTTGACCTAAAATTATCAAAATTGAAAATACTGTGGACACAAAGACACCTACATATTGGATGCCCTTGAGGTAAGCTAAAACATACCAAAATGTGTTTCAAAGTGAACTATCCCTTTAATTCATTAATAAAACATGAACATGAACAAACATGACACTCGGACCAGCTGCATATTCACGAATGTTTAAGCCTTGCCAATTTAACTATTCAAGTGCTAGAAGATGAGACGGGGAACTTATGTTACTTGCGTGCTGTGAGAAAAGTTTTGTGTATGTAAACATCTGGCATGTGCGTCAAGAAGCGCGGCAAATAATCACGTCTTCTTGCGCTTGAACAGATATTTTCAAACTAAATTGAGTCAAAATGGCCGCCTTGGCAAGTATCCTTGTAAACATAACAGAGTCAGTTATGTCTTAAGTGAATGTAAACAATTGAGAGAAAAAAAAACATGTGTAACAGACAGTATATTCAGCCCGATCTCATGAAAGTGCGTATCAATACCACGAATGTTATTTCTCGCACCATTTATACGCCAAAAATAGTTTTTGCGTGTATATGATACGCAGTTTTCGTGTGCATATGATATGCACTTTTATGGCGTGTAATACGCACACACCCCGTCCCCCTAATCCTACCCAAGGGGTTTTCAGTGCATAGCATATGCACGCAAATTTTTGGCATATAAATGTCAGGAGAAATAACATTCGTGGTATTGATACGCACTTTCATGAGACTGCGTTGGTATATTGGACCCGTGCATTAGCTCTTAAAGTGACAGCAGCCTAATATTTCTGCTGCTGTCTGTGTTTTTAATGTTAATCAAACAACAAAAGACAAAGAACAATCGCTCATTGCTCTTGACTGAATAACGTGTGTAAGTTTAATGTGGATTAATCTATGTTTCATAAAAAGTATTTATGGATGATAAAATAAAATGTCACCCTACAAAAGGCAAAAAGTTAGTTTTAGTCCCTGCTTGTAGGTTTTTAAATTTTAATTGAGATTTTTGTAATAATGTAATGTAGCAAAGATTATTAGATTTTTTAAACCCATTTTTACAGAGGACTGCAAATTAACATGTTTATAAGAATGATCACAAGACTTCTGAGGTAATTTTGTGTTTATTTAAAGCACCTATAGAGATTGCTCACTCGAGATATAATGTTAACAGTGATCTTTACAGAAAACAGGAAGCCAGAAGAGTGAAACTACAAGACAAAGGTCTTAAACACAAAACCTAAATGACACCACTGCTATGAAAGTGACACTGACCAACAACAAGTGTCGATGTTCACAAAAATGTGATTGTATAGGCTAAATTCTAGAATCTGTTTTGTGCAAATTTACGGATTTATACCTGCATGAGCCACACTTTATGCTCTCACAGATCACGGGATCCATTACAGTATAACTTGAGTAAGTGCGTAACCAGGGGGTTTATAGTACATTTAGCCTACACAACAAACAGTTCCTCTCGAGCAGGTTTTGTACATCCGTCGTCATCTCCTATGTTAAATCACAGTTCAGATCATAGTAGCAGAGGACAAAAGAATGAACATCACAAGTGAATTTTTCAAACAACAGACAACAACATCCGATTAATAAACCACTTGTACACTACAGTAGCGCTCTAATACTCCACTCACATTTCTACAGGTTAGTGTGTTAGGAAGAGCTTCACATTGGCCTGTGGATTCACACACTTTGAAAATACGGTATGTCAAACAGTAAACTTATGCCACAGTGTTTGTGTAAATGTAAAGCTGCCAGGAGGTACAGTAGTATTCACTGCTACATATTTCCCTCTCACTGCTCGTCTTCGCCATGCCAGGTCAGCTTGTCCTCGTAAAAGCGGATTACCATCTGGGGCCACCTTTTACTGGCCTCCCTGGCTGACAGTAAAGCTACTTCATCTGTGTTTTTCCTGCGATGAAATAAAGAAATAATGATCAGTGTTAATGGACAAACACGGCAAATTAAGAGCATATAATCACCGGCTGCAGATTAGTGGCAACAGAATTGTAAACTACGCCATCTTTTTGCTGTGAGGGTGTTTTTTTTCTTCCTCTCTATTCGTGTGTTGAAGAAGAGCATGGACATGAAAGGAAAGGAATTCGTTGGTATCGGTATTAACTTTAAGCAGAACAGTATTGTTATTGTTAACTAAAAGGATTAAAAATGGTTAACATTAAAGTTGAAATGAAATTTAATTTATAAGTTTGACGAACTTAAACTTGGCAAGTAACTCAAATAAAACAAAGTCAATTAATGTAGGTTAAATATAACTATTTAATATAAAACCCAAAAACTAATAAATTATAAATCAAAATCACTAAAACCTAAACTAGTATTTCATACGAAATACTGAAAAGAGTATGGTCACAATATTGTTTTAGTATTACTGAGATAATGTTTTTTACTTTTGAATTAGATTTTATTTTTGTATTTTTCATTTTAGTAATTTTGTTGCACCTGACAACAATGAGCTTCTATTCTAATCATTTCTAAACAATTTTCCAATTAAGGCCATGTGGAACATAAAAGCTAAGTTAATATTGAGGTGTGTATCTGAGTTAAAAATTTAAATGCACTGATTACAGAATTTAATACTAAAGATTATCGTTACATTTTTTTTTGTGTGTGTGTGTGATTTACATCAAAATGAACAAAGCGGTGTGGAATACCAAGAATCTCCATAAATGGTCCAGTGTAGAAATATTACCACTTGATGAGAAACATGATCTCTCCTTGCTGGTCTGTGCATCCGATGATGCAGTCAGGTTCTGGCTGGCTGGATTGTCCTGCTGGGATCTCAGCGCTGTGATCACCAACCTCCTCATTACCTCTCTCAATGAGTTCTTCCTGAAGCCGCTGGTGAGCCTGCATGATTCCAGACACTGAACTTAACTATCATAAAGCCTGACAAGGTTTTGGAAATAACTAAAACTCAATACTAAAGGTGTGCAATCCTGGTCCTGGAGAGCCACCCTTCTGCTGAGATTAGCTCCACCCTGTTCCAACGATCCTGATGACCTTGATTAGCTAGTTTAGGTGTGTTTAATAGGGTTGGAGCCAGAGGTGTAGTGGTAAAAAAAGAGGTGGGTAAACTATAAATTCTGGTGGACCACGACGTGGTCACCCGGTAACGTGGCCACTGCCTACCGGTGTGTAGGCCTATGTCTACTGATGACATTGCTATAGGGATGGCTTGACATTAAGCCTTTTCATACGCTTGTCCTTTGGACAAGTAAATCTGTCATTCACTTGTCCGAGTAAAAAAGTTGCTCGTCCGGATTTTTTTGTTTTTTGTTAATTTATTCTGAAACAATATTCTCATCAGTGTTCAATCAGCTTTGATATTTAAAGCGGCATATTGTAATATCTGCACCTTTAAAGGGCATCCCCTCCCCCAATATTATTAAATGTATATGCTTCATCTTTCATTTTAAATTCCTAAATTTGATCAATAAATTAAATTATTTCGAATAATAAGACATTATAGGGCTGTTACCCTAAGTAGGGCTGATCAAATTAAATAATTTACACTGAAAAGTTACAATTGCATAAAATAATGTTATGAAATTTATTTAAATTTACATATAAGAAACATTGGAAAATGCTACTTTTAAACAACACTAGGTGGCGGCAGGCGACCGTCTTAATGAGTGAGTCATTCATTCATTCATCATTCAAACGATCCGTTCAAACGGCTGATTCATTCAAGAATGAGACATGTTTATGAATGGGTCATTGAATCTTTGACTTAATCGATTCGTTCAAAATGCTGAATAATTCAGTAATGAAAACAGGTTGAGTGCTCCTGTGAGATGCGCTGTGGTTCTGCTGTGATTTTTGGTTGGAACTATTTTCGCTGCTGAAACAGAACAAAAACAGCCAATATTGCATCTAAAATGTATGTGACTTAATTTTAACTGTTTATTGAACTGTTGTAAGAAATCAATGTCACATTTTCAATCGTGATGGTGTTCAGGAAAAATATTTGAGGTTGCTTAACATATGTTAAAATCTAAAATATAAAAACTCCACATTTAGATTTGTTATAGGAAGTATGTTGTTAACTGAGTGTGTGTGTGTGTGTGTGTGTGTGTGTGTGTGTGGTGTGTGTGTGTGTGTGGTGTGTGTGTGTGTGTGTGTGTGTGTGTGTGTGTGTGTGTGTGTGTGTGTGTGTGTGTGTGTGTGTGTGTGTGTGTAGATTTGTCCTCGCGAGGCTGCGCGAGCGTCAACAGCGCGTCAGTTATAGTCAACAACACTGACAGTAATGCAGCGCAATATGAAAGAGTTTTATTAAAGAGTAGGTTACAACCTATGAAACTAATAAGGAATATGAAACTATACGACATTAGCTTAATTTAAAATGTCTTAGGAACGGCAGGCTATTTAGTGGTGGATAAACGCAATTTAGAGGTGGATAAACGCACTTTGGAGGTGGGTAAACGCTATTTCCGAATATTGGGAGGTGCGTAAACGGCGTTTACGTGCGTTTAGCCTCCACTACATCCCTGGTTGGAGCTAAAAACTGCAGGAAGGCGGCCCTCCAGATCCAGGATTGGACTTCACTGCTTTATTCACAAAATACAATAACAGTTATTCATATTATGTTTACCTAATGCAATTAAATGTATTGATATTCAGGAATTCGAATGCTTATCTTGAAACACTAACCGTATCAGCGTCTAGCTCAGTTAACTCTTGCTTGGGCTGGAACTCATGGTCTAGAGATTGACACCCCTCTTGATCTGTCTCTCCTGAGACGGTTAGGTTTCTGAGAAACTCCTCTATCAGCTCGGGACAATCCATGTTGTCCTCTGGCTCCCAGGTATTCTCTGCACTGATAGAAGTACTATAGACCGGTCATATACTGGTAGATGTATTAAATACATTTTTTACACACACAGGCAACATTATTCCAGACACTCACTCTGTAAAGCCTTTCCACTTTAGATAGTATTCAACTTTTCCATCGTTGACTCTTCTGCGGATTATTTTTTCCACTGCAAATTCTTGGACAACGGTTGTCTCTTCTGCTTTCCTGTTTTTCACATTCTGCTTTTTCTCTCATGATTTCCTATTAAAAACACAGCATTTTTAGGCTTATGTATTTCAAATATATTATAAAGCATTTATATTAGGTTTAGCAGACATATTATAACTGATAAAATAGCATAATTTGACATGAAGAGACTTTAAGGAAATTGGTTAGTGACGATGATTTGGTTTTGTGATAGGCCCAGAATATCACAAATACTAAACTTAGGCTTCATTATGCATAGAATTGTTGTTTCACAAAAAAGTTGAAGAATTTTAAAATAATTTTCCACTTGATACTTATGTATGTATTTGTTTGTTTTCTGTTAATGTATCAAGCGATGTTGCTTGAAGGAATTCCTAAAATAAACAATGGCAACAATACGTCGCTGCCAGTGAAATCATCGCGATATGTATGACGTTCATTTCCAACTAGCTAAACTTTCACAGTCACTGACCAAGCACAAGCAGGTTAATATTATGAATGGTTGTTTTGTTTGCATTTCATTATATCCATTCTACGCCACTGGTATGAATTTGATGAGTGCGCGTGCCCACCTGCCGAAGCCTCACGCGCAGTTCACGCGCTATTCTTTTATTCCCACTGCTGGTGATTAATGCTCGTGCAAATGATCAGTCTCTGTACAAACAACGCGGTGCATCCACACGGAAGATCACAGTGCTGTTCAATAATGTAGCATCGCTTACTATGTCGCCTTCACGATCATCATGGCTTTACTGTTGTGTTTACATAACTTTTCATGAATGAGTCAAATTAAACATGGCCGATTGGGAGAAAGGGAGGAAGTGGTTTCAAAGGGAAGAGGTCAGTTCAGGAAACCGGGGGAGGAATCCTTAAAGGCGCATCCCGAGACGAGACTGCAAGACCTGGCTGAGTTTCTCTGCGCACACGGACGTTTTTTTAGGGAAGGGTTTAATCTGACACTAGATAATGTAGCGCAAATATTTTGATTACGATGATTTGCACTCATATTGGCAACAGTTGCAGGTTTTAATGCCAGATGAAAAAAAATATGTTGAATGTTAGTTAAAAAAGAACGTTAGTTGTTCATTGTATTGTATATAGAAACGTTTGCGTCTCGGTTTAAGAAAGCTGTAGATAGGGGAAATGCCTTGTGTTGTGTTGACGTCACAATTGTAATGTAGTCGAAGGACACTGGAGGGCGCATGCGCTACTAATTATGTGCATTTATAAAACCTACAGCTCGAGTTCAGTGATTCATGATTTATCCGTGTAAAATCTCAGTAGAAGACGTTGAGAATATTTCTTAAACGATTCTTACTTTAGAATTGAAGTAAGGTTCCACTTTTAGGGTCAAATAATAATTGAATTATTTTTATATTACACTTTAGTATTATTGTTGTTATTTTACATTCTATGCAGTCTTGTTTAGGCTATAATTATAGCCTATATAAAAATATATAATCAGGGTATAACTGCATTATGTCTCAAATTACCATATGGATATAGAATATTAGTATTAATTATATCTTTAGATGGACTAACCAGTTCTATCATCGCAAATTCTTTGTTTCTTTGTTTTGGAATAATTTTATTGTTACTGTTAAATAGTGTAAAATAGCCCATTATTGCGTCAAATACACTTCAAAGCAAAAAAAATATATAATAATGTAATTAATAACGATGGTAATATTAATCGAGGATTGCATCTAAACTTCTCTACACGGGGTAGTTGAGCGAGCTTTAGGTAATAATACGGAGCTCTTTACTTTAGGACGCTTTCATGTAACTGACCATAGGTTTCGGTGTAGAACTTAAGCTCCTCCTATTTTCTAATTGATTGACAGGTTTCCACCTTCCAATCAGAGAGAAGGTTGAATCGGATTGGTTGAGTTTTTCACCCAATTGCATTAAAGATATAAAATTAAAGAAATAGGGCTTATTTGGTTGAGTACATTACAACAAAAGTTTTTCCTTATAGCTTTTACTATAGCATTTTCCTATATTTTACCTTCATTACTTTTTCATTTAATTAATATTTAAAATATATTAAAATGATAAAATGAAGACATAAAATCTAAAATTAAAATGAATTTGATGTGAAACCCTGCCACTCTTAGCGGGCCCACAAGAGGTCGCTATTATCCATCCATAGATCTCTTGCCATCGCCATTTTCAGTGGTTGTTTTGTTTCTCATAAAAAGTTTTATTTTTACGAGATAACTTATAAAACGTTTCATTACATTTGTTAATGTGTATTTAACATTCGCTCCGTTTACTTTATAATTTCCTTATTAACTTTATATCTCCTTTGACATTATGTGCAATTTATAGCTTCGAGACTCTTGTTCAAAAGCAAGGTTTGAGGTTTCACGAAATCAAGGCAAGTTTTTTTTGTGACGATTATTACTTAAGGATTAAAACGACTTAGGCCCAAATAATTCTCTTAGTTTTGATTTTTGTTTGTAATTCATTACTGCACATTTATTGCATTTTATCATGTAGCTATCACATATTAAACCGTTACATGTTAAACCTCAAGTCAGTTGGACCTGCAACATGTAGCCTAGAATGATATTAATTTGAAAATGTTTCATGTCATATAAACATCAGTTTGAATGATTAATTCAGAATACATCTTTAGTATTTTCATTTGCATTATGTTTTATTTTTCTTTATGTTGAACAAAAATGATCCTCTGTATAGGCCTCCGTTATTCAGCTGATGGCCCATAATGGTTGACAGATGGGCTATAGAACAAGAGTTAAGGAAACTCACAGATCTCTCTCTCTCTCTCTCTCCCCTCTCTCTCCTCTCTCTCTCTCTCTCTCTCTCTCTCTCTCTCTCTCTCTCTCTCCTCTCTCTCTCTCTCTCTCTCTCTCTCTCTCTCTCTCTCTCTCTCTCTCTCTCTCTCTCTCTCTTTCTATTCTACAGTCCTCCAGTCTGCTCTCCATCTCCAGCAGTGACAGTCCTGAGTGGGCCATATGTGAATACGTTCATTAATGCAGCCATGGCTCCTGTCAGGGTAGAAATGTGTCCAGATGGAGGGACCCCACTGTGCAGGCCTGGCCAGCAAGCGAGAGCTGATGTGTGGGGTGGGGATCCGCTCTAACTGGACTCTTTCTCTGCGTGCGGGTTCCCGAGTTTTGGCACGCCACCGTCCCTCGGCTCAGGTTACAGGTACGCTCGTGCCGGCCGTGTCAGACATGTTGTTTTTTTGTGGCTTGTCAACCCCATGAACCCTGAACAGATTAGTTTGAGTTCAATTTAATGAAAGTGTTCTGTGGAGCTTAATTCATCGAGCAGTTTGTGAAAGGGTCAGCTGATTTACACCAAGGAATCCGAAAGGCTGACATTAAATATGGTCCCTTCATCTGTGCATCTCACAGCTGACACTGAGCAGATTTTCTATCACCAAAGTATTCTGTTATTCTATAATTTAGTCCTGGTGGACAGAGTGAAACAAATATTTTTCCTTTTTTTAAAATCTGAAAGAAAAAAAAATTATTTGTCTTAACACAGAAAACAAAGCATTTTTCACCTTATTATTTGAACAATCAATAATATAATTACTAATATTAATTCACATTTTTTTCATTTTTATTTTATTTTACTGTAATAAAAAATATCCCAATACAAATTAAATTACTAAAATATATATATTTTTTAACACAGGAAAAATTATCTTTTTATTTGAACTTATAATATTTTTGTTATTTTGGCTATTATTGCTCTCTAATTAGCCACACAATAAATCACTAACCCCCCCCCCCCCCCCCCCCCCCCCCCATTTAAAAAAAAATCCCACCAATTTATAGCCTACTATTTAAAATTTTTGACCTGAAAATGAATTTGTACTTTTTAAGGGTTTATTCAAATTTTTAAAAATACATTGTGTAAATCAACACTTTATGTGAATCACATTAAAATGACTAAAATATTACATTTCTTAACACAGGAATAAGGTATCTTTCAACTTATTCAAACAAATATTGTTATAACTGATTATTGGCTCGCTCCTACTTTGGCATATCTCCATTCTATCCAGTTACTTCTTTCATTTATTTATTCTCATTTTCATGCAGTTGAACGCGCCTTGAATTCAGCTTTTCATTGCTAACTCACTGTGGATGTGATTCAACCTCAACGCATGTCAAATTCCACCACGGATGAATCGGAGAATCGGGCGAGCCAGGGAATCTCACTGAAAGCGCCTCGCAGTCTTTCTCAGCAGTGTGTTTGTTAAAACCGTGGGTTCTGTATGTTTTACCGGGTATATCTCGCTCACCCATCGCACTCTGCCTCTCCATATCAGCACTCGGATCACCATTATCAGCAAAGTGTCGGCTACACTCAGAGCAGTCATCTGTCATTCTCCTTCTTTTGCTTTGAAAAGCCCAAACCTGACACCGGCTGACAGCCTCTGTTGTTTACCCAACTAGAGGGACACGGGCGATTGTTCAGAGAACATGACACGGCATACTGGGCGGCAATATGGCGGACGGCTGGGCCCCCTCATCAGCCGGCTCTCAGCACCTCCGTCAAGACTCCAAACCCAACAGAGTATCAGATTCACAGGCCCATATTTAAGCAATCTGAGGTTCACATGATGATTTGGGTAAGGGACTGGGGGATTGAGCCAGGGAATTGAAACTGACATTCTGCTGGGGGAGAGACGGAGGAGTTGAGGAAAGACCACCTGGGTAACCTTTCATAGAGCTGTCCTCTTGTGCCAAAACACCCTGCAATAATATTCTCCCTCTCGCTCCGTTTCACAAGTCTTGTACTAAGTGCTAAAACAGTGGCAAAAGTTGTGAACGTCTTCAGTTTGATTAAGATGATTCAGATCGCTCAACAACAAACTTCTAATTTTATAATCCTAATAACTCTATGGCATTATTCTTCATTTGTTTACAACTGCATTTTTTCAGTAAACACCAAATCAGATTTTATGAAAGCACAAAAAAAGGACTTTGGGTGTTATATGAAAAATGTAACAAGGGATAGTTCACTCAAAAGATGTTACAAAGTAATCCCGAATAAGATGCCAAACCTATTTTTTTTTTAAATGGTTACATCAAATTTCTAAATTTAAGAAATTCAAAGTTTAAGCAGAACTTTTTATTTTGAACTCGTATATATTTATTTACTAGAAATATTTTTAAGTAAGCTTATTCATAGATTTCACTTAAAATTATCATTTTAATCTCAACTTAAATATTTTTAGCAGTGGAAACTTAAATGCAAGCATAGCAATATCTGAATGAGTACAGCTGAACATTTAATATGTACCTCTTCTCAAACTCAAGCTCATGCTCCAATTGTCACCAAGATAGGACCCAATAAAAAAAAAACCCCAACATAACAGAAACTCTTCTAAATAAACATAGCAAAACGCATCTAAATCTCCCATTTTACTCAAAAAACATTATATAACACTTAGTTTTAGCATTTACTCTCGCTTTCGAGTGCCATGACAAAGCATGCTGCATGGGAAATAGAAATCCTAATCCAGTTTCAGTTAATTAAGTTTGTCTAAATTAACAATGAAACAATTCAGATTACTTAAAATGTGTCAGTTTTGAGAACTCAAAAGTTCTAAATACTCATAAAAGTTAATTTGATTGAACTAACTTGTTTAATTTAAGTTTGCCCAACATTGGAATTGCAATGTCTTCTTTTTTGATTTCACGGAAGAAAGGAAGTCATACAGTTTTGGAACGACATGAGGGTGAGTAAATGATGACAGAATTGTCATTTTTGAGTCAACTATATTGTGTGTGTGTGTGTGTGTGTGTGTGTGTGTTCTGAGAGAATTGTCTTTTGGAGAAGAGAAATGCCTCATTGGCTTGCACGAATGTGTGCAGAATGGCAACAATGAGAGATTGTTGATATAGTGAAGTCTTATAAAGGCTTCGTGGTCATTGCGAGTCATTACGGGACTGCGGGTGCCTTTACATACATGAATGGGGGAATTCCAGTCCGCTCTGCCCGCAACAACAGACTTTGTGGGAATCGGCAGCTGTCCCACTCTCTCTATTTTGATGTCTCTCTCTTAGGCCCTCAATTCCTTAATCTATATAAAAAAAAATTATATATATATTGTGTGTGTGATAAAGGCTTTTGAGAGAGTGAGCAGACATCCTGTGTGTGACAGGGATCACTTTCAGCAGAGCACTACACTCATTTCCCTCCTCCAGCCCACACACAATCCTTTCATTCCCTCTAATTAAGACTGAACAGTGTGTTTCTGTATCTAAAAAGAGAAAGATTCAGGTGTGTTAGTTCTAGTTTATTTCTTACCAGATATCTCAGGATGATCAGGGAAGCAAAAAGCTGCAAACAATTAACTGCAACTATGGAATCGTGTTTAATTAGGATCGAATAATATATAGGCGTATCAATTTAAAAGGGAGAAAACGCTGTATATTTTTCTTGTGTATGTCATGTGTCCAATCAACCTCTGTATTTTGGCACAAATTCGCTTGATAAATTAAGCAGAAGTCAAGATGGAGAGTTTGCATGACTTCATCCTTGAAAACCACGAACAAAACTATGCAAGGTAAAAGAAAATACGGGTCTATAATAAATACGGGTTCACTTGCAATCAAACCCACAAACCACAATGTTTCATGCATGATTGTCTTAAACTTAAAGCATGAAAAATTCAACCGAGTACTCAAACGATAACTTTTTTATGCATTTACTTAATAGTTAGTTTTCCTATTCAGTAAATGTTACGTTAATAGTATTGTGAATTTTTGGGCATACAACTACTTTTATAAATGTTTGGTTTTAAGGGAGTTTTTGTTAACTTTTGCATGATGAACAATTTTTTTGCATTGTGTTTTCCAGTGTAAAATCTGTGTCACAACTGAACGAGGACATACTACTTTTATTCAGCAAGGACGCATTCAATTCATCAAAAATATCAAATTATATTATAAATTTATAATATTACAAAAGTCTTATATTTTAAGACCAACTGTGTTCAACATTGATAATAATAAAATATATTATTTATTAATAACAAAAATGTTTCTTTGATCATATTAGACTGATTTCTGAAAGATCATGTGACACTGAAGATACTGTAGTAATTATGCTGAAAATTCAGCTTTACATCACAGGAATAAATTACATTTTAAAATAGAAAACAGTTATTTTATAATATTTAATAATTTAATATTTCTCAGATCTTTGTCTCATAAGTAACTAAGTAAGATCCTTACGTCCTTCAGGTAATGCCAACTAGAATAAGGTTTGGTAAGGGGGGAAAAAAGTGAACAGAATCAGTGAAAAAGAAAAGTACAGCCATTGTCCACCTTTTCCAAGAGTTCTTTATAAAAGCCAGTGATTACTTTCGTTGCTCTGCTTTTGAAACCAGAATCTGTCTGTGGTGGTTGGAGCCGTGTGTAACACAGTCCAGCGGGCGACATGTTGACCTGTGACTCTGACAGGATATGCCATGAGAGGTAACAAGAGCGGTGGATATGCCTCAAGCCACTGACATGCACTCACATGCATTATTCAAAGGCCCGCCTCAGGGGACAGCAGCACTAATGGTCTCCATGAGAATGTACCTGATAGCAGGACTGTGGTCAGTTCATTTAGCATCACAGCACCTCTGGCTTCATGACAACATACATGGCTCAGATTGCTGGCTGCATACAGCCGGGAAAAGCGCTGTGAGAGTGTGAGAGTTTAAGTAATGGTTCTGTGGTGGAATAAAAGTCATGAGTAAATGCAGTATTTTGTATCATGATGAAGTAGACATTTGAAGTCTGATTAAATATAAAGAAAAGGAAAAACAAGTATGCCAATATTTTACAAAATTGTCTTTGGACGCCTTGTTTTTTTATATTTGAAAGCTTGACCAATTTTTGGTTCAAAGTAGTGATAGACTAATTTTTACCAAACTAACTGATTAATAGAAGTGTTAACTAAAAATAGTTATATACGTATATACAGGGTACATCAAATTTTTTTTTGGTCTGGTTCTCAAGAGAGCACCTGGAGATGCTGCTTGGTACTCACACTTATCCTGCAAGCTGCCTAAATGTAAAATATAGGTTCATCTTTGTTAAAATCTTTATGCTTTTTATTTTATTAACATTAAATAACACAGACAACAGCAGGAATAATAGGCTGCTGTCACTTTAAGACCAAATGCACAGACCGAATATACTGACACATCCCGTTTCTTTCTCAACTTTTCACTTATGACATAACCAAGAGAATACTTGCTGAGAAATTATTTTGACATAATTTTGAGTTTATGTGTCCATTCAAGTGCAAGTAAACGTGAAAGAGGAATCATATATATATATATATATATAGGCCTATATATATATATATATATATATATATTGGCCAGCCAAACACATACCGAATCTATTTTTTCAAACAATTATTTGGCATCAGATTTTTTTTTTAAATCGCTTATATGCTGCTTCTTTTTTTGCCACTTTATCATGAATCTTTTATTTAATATTATTTGTTTTTTATTTATTTTATTATATTTTATGTAATGCGTTTTCATTATTTAATTTAAAAAATATATATATATATAATAAACTTTTTAAATAAAACATAAAAAAATTATATATATATATATATATATATATATATATATATATATATATATATATATATATATATATATATATATATATATATATATATATATATATTAGAGACATATAAGCCTCATTCAAAAGTATATAGTGTAGTGTTTTTTTTTTATTCAGACCATCATAAAGCCAAACATAACTGTAGTTTTATAGTGTTAATGTCGATTTTTGGGCTTTTACACTAACATAAATATAGCTGATAGAGTTGTGAGAAAGGAGATAGTATGGTTTGTTTGTGTTTTTTGAGTGTGTGTTTGTGTATATGTGGCTTTAGTGTGCGGGCTGGAAAGCGGCACTCCGTCTCACTCCAACAGGTGTTGATCTCACGGCAGGCCCTGACAGGAAGTTTCCGCAGCTTTCCACCAAACCCATTGGAGTGCACATCAGCCTGACGGATGGATGAATGACACCAATGAAAAAGGAGCGCTATCCTCCGGGCAACCCGCTCAGGATGAGTGACAGGGTGCAGGCGGGAGAAAAGACTGTCTTTGAACCTGAAAAAACTCTTTTTCCTCCCTCTTTCAAATATTTTCTCGCCCTTTTCTCTTCTTCAAGGTGAAGATTCCCCCCAAACTCTGGCCGATCCACTCTTTTCTCTATGCTGGCGTTTTGTTTCGGCTGGCTAAGGGTGTGTGTGTGTGTGGTGGGCAGTGCAGGGTGTGAGGCGTGTTAAATGCTCTCCTTTCAGAGGCAGAATGTGTCAGTCAGCTCACAGGCCCTGTTTTGTTTGGAGCTGTCAACCCTTCTGGAAGAGGGAGAGGAAAAACCGGGGGAGTGAAGAAGGAGAGAGAGAAATCCGAGGGCAAGCGGAGAGGGACGTGTTGGTGTAGGGAGAGAGACAGCTGGGAGGCCTACAGGAGAGCCTGACCTCACCTCAAGAGCAAAGGGTCACTGGCAGGCCACGCACAACTATTCCACAAAGCTGAAATGAGTTATTGAATACTCAGCCCACTGCAGAATAATTCATACAGCATTCTGCTACAAGAGTGAGTTATATGGGAAGTATAGTAACTGACATAAAGGTGTTTAGACAAATGTTATATGGAAAACGTCATCAATTCTGTTACCTTCATGTTGTTCCAAAGCTTTATGGACTTTTCTGTCTTGTTGCAGAATGTTGACGCATATCTTTTATATACAATGAAAGGAAATGATGACTAGGTTTCTCAAGCTCAAAATGGGAAAAAAAGCATCAAAAATGTTATTCATGCGACTTTCCAAGTCTTCTAAATGGCTTTGCTGGAGGAAAATAACCAAATTTAAGTTGATATTTACGTGTCTTAATTTGAAAAGGTCATACATGATGCCTCTTGTGTGTCTCGACACAAATCATGATGTCTTTAGAGGACTTCTAGAGGAATATTGCACACCAGCCATCTGGACCGCTTTCATAACTGCCTGATGCTTTTTGTCATTTTTTTTTTTTTTACTGTGACGGCCCCTAATCGCCATTCACTTTCACTGTATAGAAAAAGAAAACTGTGACATCTCATCTCAGAATCTCAGTGTGTGTGTGTGTGTGTGTGTGTGTGTGTGTGTGTGTGTGTGTGTGTGTGTGTGTGTGTGTGTGTGTGTGTGTGTGTGTGTGTGTGTGTGTGTGTGTGTGTGTGTGTGTGTGTGTGTGTGTGTGTGTGTGTGTGCATAATTATGTAAACAAAAACTTTTCACGATTAATCGATTTGACAGCATACATGCATATACATAGCCTATAACAAAGGAAAAAAAATACAAATAATTGAATGCTATATATATGCATATATAGCATCGACAAAGAGAATTGCAAAAATCGTGTTTTCTGGATACTCACCTCATCTGCCATTGGTTGGCCAGATAGTCCTGCCCACAAATTAACACCATTGGTTGAGCTAATGTTGCCATGTCAGGCTGGTGATGCTTAAACAAAACAAAAAGAAAATGTTCACAAAATCACAAAACAGATCCACAGTGTTTACATTTTGGGGGTAATGCCATTGTCTCTAAACTTGGAAATGAGAAAGTATATTTTAATCAAAATGTTAGTTTACCTTTAAGTATAAATCATATTAACATCCCATGCGCAGTTCTAATGCCTTTGTTGGACTCATTAGTGAGTTAGCGAAACGCCACATTCTCATCAGATTGTTTGTTTTGTGGTGACTTTCTTTTGTACCAGGACCTCCTCCACTCTGGTTGGAGAGCTTCCTTTAAGGACTGCCAATCACAGGCAGGAGAATGAGGGATCACTGACAGATAAGAGGCACAGGGTGGAAGGTGAGGGTCAGGCTAGTAACAGAGGACCGAGTGACAGAAAGAGAAGGAGAGAAGCAAAAACGAAATTCCTCCAGATTTCTCCAGTCCATTTCTTATTTTTCATCACCATGTCCACGGTGGTTTTAAACTGGGGATCTGGGGAGAGGGTTTGCTGACAGACCCTCTCTCACTGGGAGAGGGACAGAGACTGGTATGCATCTGCTCTGGCTCCGTGCCCCACTGAGTGTCAGCGTGCAGATGGAAGTGGTTATTTGTAATAATAAACCCTGGGAATGGGAGAGATGTGTGCCCTCACAGCCTGAGACATGCGTGACTCTGAAGCTCAAACACCACCGAGGACAACACAGATCTGAACCAAGGAACTTGCTACCACTTTTTGAATAGCCTCTTTTTGAGGTTCTGTGCATTCCGTCATTTTTGTAAATATAGCCTTTTTTATTATTTTGCCTCCACTTTGTTACATTCTCAATATTAGCATTTAATGACTTTTTTATTGTCCAGATCTACTTATTCAAAAATAAATAAAAAATGGGTTAAAAATACAACAGATTTGAATACACATCTTCAATAAAGATAATTGTTTCATTACTGAATTCAATTAAATTTGAATATTTTTAGGTGGCATAAAGTCAAACATCTATGGGTGATACAACTGTCCTGATGACTTAAAGGGTTAGTTATCCCCCAAAAATGAAAATGATCCAATAATATACTCACCCTCAAGCCAGGTGTATTTGACTTTCTTCTTTCAGCCAAACACAATCAGAGTTATATTTAAAAAATATCCTGGCTCTTTCAAGCTGTTTAATGGGAGTGAATAACTGAGATTTTGAAGCCCAAAAAAGTGCATCCATCCATCATAAAAGTAATCCATACGACTCGGGGTTAATAAAGGCCTATACTGAAGCGAAGCGATGCGTTTTTGTAAGAATGATATCCAAAATCATAACTTTATAAACTGTAATCACTAGTTTTCCGGTCCGTTCATGAGAGAGTCGAGTGGCTGAAAGAAGAAAGTCATATGATATACACCTTGGCTTGAGGGTAAGTAAATTTTGGGATAACTTTCATTTTTGGGTGAACTAACCCTTTAAGGAAGAAAAACTATTTCAATGAAATTCTTTAAATAACAAATGCTGCTCATTATTTGAAAATAATGAGCCCACCAAATCAAACCAAATGTGCCCACCAAATCAAGATCATGTATTGTGATTAAAAATATGAGGAAAAAATATCAAATGCATGATCAATAAAAATCATACATTATATCAAATGAACTCATGACACTGTTAAGGTCATTAAGGATCTTAAAATATTGATAATTTAACGTTGTTATGAAATTGCAACGTTAGTTCATGTTGTAAAACGTCATGTTGTGCAATCTCCCCAAATATTTGTTTGGCCTTTTTTCCCCGGATAGGACAGTGGAGATTGACAGGAAAGCGTTGGGTTGAGAGAGGGGAACGGGATCAGCAAAGGACCTCGATTCGGATTTGAACCCAGGTCGACTGGAGGCGCAGTTGTGTCATTTGTCAGTGTGTTAACCAGTAGGACATCAGCCCTGACATGAATTAAAGTCTTAAATAATTCAATTGACCCTTCGCATGGAGCTTGATTGACAGGTATTCTGACCAATCATACTTCGCCATCCGCCATTTTGTCCGACAAAGCAGTCAGGAGAGATATTAGATTAACATGGGAGGATTGTACTGACGCCTTTCAGCGGTTAAAACAACATTCCTTCTTATGTTCATTCATGTTTATTTGATGCTATAAATGAACTAGAAGGAAGAGATGATCGGTTCACGAGCAGCTTAACTGATGCTCTACAGCGATCTGCCACGACACATTAAAGAGCCACAAAACGGTATTGTTTAAATTTCTTTAAAAAAATGACCAAATTTGAAAGGTGAGACTTTGTTTAATATGTTTAATATCAAAAGTAACCGAAAAGTAACCTGGTCTGTCCTGTCTGTCAACGTGTTGTCAGTCTCCTCTCTGCTCCGCAATGTATTTTTCACTGTGTGAGAACATGAGAGCGGCGTAGCTTGTCGGACATAGCGACAGTAACTAAGGGGGGCGGGTCTTTGCGAAGGGTCAATTGATATTTTGCTTGAAATATATACTTAAATCTAAAAAAAATTGATAAGACTCAAATGAATTCAAGGTGCAAGGAAAATATGTTATTATTTTTTATTTGATGGTCACACCACATGACATTTTTAGAGTCACAGAATTTAAACTTTTCTTCATAATTGTAAAAACCATAAAACCAGAATGCAAAGACTGCATTATAAGCCCTTGGCACAGTTTTTCTTATTGACCCTAGATTTCTATTGTTTTTTGTACTTTTAAACCTGTAGTTCACTTGCAGCCTTTGGATTCCTGTGCCACAAATATTATGACATAAATATTTTGTTGGTTCTGTCAGATGACTTTGCACTGATTTTGATGCTGTATATATTCAGCCCATTCTCACCCCAAGGCGTCATGTAACTGACGCCTTGGGAATCAGTTTGACCATGCTTCAATATTCGACGCTAAAGGCACCCTTTAGCGTCAGTTAGTTGACGCGATCCCAGGGCGTCATCTAACTGACGCGTTACCCTTAGCGTCAGTTAGATGACGCCCTCCTACCCAGACCTAAACCTACCCGCGTCATCTAACTGACGCTAAGGGTAACGCGTCAGTTAGATGACGCCCTGGGATCGCGTCAACTAACTGACGCTAAAGGGTGCCTTTAGCGTCGAATATTGAAGTATGGTCAAAATTGTCAGTTAGATGACGCCTTGGGGTGAGAACGCGTTGATATATTTCTGAAAGGCGGAAGCTCAGCAAATGATGCTCAAGCTTTTTCCTGCCAATCACAGTGAGGTTCACTACAAGGTCTCTTTAATTAGCTGTAATTTCAGAGTCTTTAAACTGTCACTGTGATATTTTGAATAAAAAACATCGCCTGCTCCAAACAGAATTTATTACTGTACACAACCCAGAGGCCAGAGGCAATATTTTGCATGAAATGATTCAAGTATTTCTTCACTTGCCGGGAATAATTTACGTCAAGAAGCGTATGGTGGGACCGCACTCGGGGACAGGACCTGAGTGAGCTCTTTTATGAGCTGAACGTCCACAACATGTCAACCTTTTACCTCCACAAATAAATATTGCGCAAACGTCAGAAAAACTTGATATTTACGCTCAGCGCATGAAAAACACACAACCATGCTTTTTTCAAAGACTGCATGCTTAAACTCCCATTGCCCTCACAGTGAAAACAAGGCAGGATGGGGGGATGGTGAAACACATGCTGTAACTTTTAGTTTTGTGTTTTTAAATAACATCACATTTCTAGGCGAAAACACCAGCAACATGTGTTTAGCACATTGTATATCATCATAAGCTACTTCCTTTGAATGAATCGCATCTTAAGCAATTCAATCCAAAAGCGACCAACCCTTTCATTTGCCTTTGTGTTAATGTCATTATCACTTTATCCCCTTTCACAGTATTCTGGTTAATTAACTTCTGTCCTGTCTGCCTTGTTGATTGGCTACTTAAGGACTCAAAGTCTTCACACTCTTGTCAATATCTTGAGCTCAGAGCTCTGATTGGCTCTTCTTTTGTTAACGAGCTGGTCGGTGCGCTGACAGCCATGACAGCGATGTGGCATGATGTCTTTGTATGGTGAGAGAGGAGTGCGGTCCAGCCAGCTCACGCTGTCACTCCGCAGCTGCTGGCTGTCTCCGGGTGGATCGCTTCGTGCCCCATCCCCTCGAACACTGTCTGTTGACCTTCCCGGCTCGGGGCTCTGTTTCTCTCTCACAGCTGTGCGCTTTGAACCCGAAATCGGTGTGTTAGAAGCAATCAGGGCCAAGCTCTGTTTTCAGTTCTTTTACCCTTAGGCCTCACAAGCTGTTCTGTGTTATCATGCTTTTGGGCAATGAGATTGGATATGCTGGTCAAGAATTAGAGAAACAGTCATTATACAGGCAGCTTGTGGTTTGGCTACAAACAGAAAGACTTCACGGGCTGTTTTTCTCTCTACGGTAATCATTACTGTGTCTTTAAGGATGAGAAATGTCTATGTTCAGAGTAAGTTTCAAATGTCTTGCTGTGTGAAATGTTATATATGGTTGTGTTCTTTTTGCTTGATTTATAATCATGCAGAGCTGTTTAATTTTAAACAAAGAACTGATCTTATGCTGGTGAATTGCTTTGACAGTCAGCTTTTGACAGCTTTAAAGAGCTGAAAAATGTAGATTAAGCTAGTTGGTGTGTTTTTTTTTTAACATTGTGAAAAGTTTCTAACTGGTCCAAGCTGGTCATTGGCTGGTAGACCATAATAGGCCAGCAACAAACCAACTACCGGTTGGTCTTTGCAGTGGTTAAGATGACCTAAGCTGGTTATTAGCTCGTCTAAACCAGTGGTTCTCAATCCCACTCCAGTTATTTGCTGGTCTTAGATGGTCATTAACTGGTCTAACTGGGTATTAACTGGTCTAGGCTGATCCAAGATGACCATTGGCTGGTCATTTGCTGGTCCAAGCATTAGTTGGTCTAAACTGGTCATTAGGTTGTCCATAGTTATTAGTTGGTCCAAGCTAGTCATTTGTTTACTGAGATCACTTTTAAGCATGAAAACCTATTCTAGTAGACCCCTAGATTTTTTTTTCTTTTTTCGAAAAGGCCATAATAGGTCCCTTTAACTGGCCCAAGGTGGTTATTAGCTGGTACAAGCTGGTCATTAGCTAGTCTAAATTGATTATTAGGTGGTCCAAGCAAGTCATTAGCTGTTGTAAACTAATCATTATCTTGTCCAAGTTCATCATTAGCTGGTCCAAGATGATCAGAAGCTGCTCCAACCTTATGCATTGATCTTAACTGGTCATTGGCTTCTCTAAGCTGGTTATTACACTGTAAAAAGTGAACAGTTGGATCAACCTAAAAAAATTACTTCAATTGGTAACACCTAAAAAAATTACGTTTTCTCAACTTAAATTATCACGTTAAAAGGTGATAATTTAAGTTGATAAAACTTAATTTTTTTAGGTGTTACCAATTGAAGTAATTTTTTTAGGTTGATCCAACTGTTCACTTTTTACAGTGTAGCTGATCCAAACTGGTCCTTAGCTGGTTCAAGTTGGTAATCGGCTGGTCCAAGCTGGTTATTACATGCTTAAAGCTGGTCACTTGCTGGTCCAAGAAAGCCCCTTTCACACAGCAATCCTGGTAAATTACCGTAAAATTAACACAATGACTTTCCTGGTGTCATCCTGGTGTTTTTACCGGTAAGAGAGCATTCACACATCAGCTTCAAAATACCAGTAAATTCTGTGATGTCATCGGAAGTGATCTTTCAATCTGTTCAATCTGACAACATGTTTTGACGTCTGAGTCAAAGGCATAAGGGAATAATCAAACAGAATGTGTTTTTGCTCTTAAAAACATGTGACACGCATAATAGTAACCAACTGCAGAGTCTCGAGTGCGCCACATTGCCAGAACCAATTTACCGGTATTTTGGAAAAAGTCCTGTTCGCACATGATCTCTTACCAGTAATTTACCAGTGAAGACTGTATGTGTGAAAGGGGCTGTTAACTGGTCTATGGTCAATAGCTGGTAATTAGCTCCAAGCTTTTCAAGTCAAGACTGGTCAATCATTGGTCCAAGTTGTTCATTTGCTATCTGACCAGCACTTATCAAAAACTAGCTTATAACACGGCGTTACAGGCTTTATAGTTGTTGTTGTTGTTGTTTTTTTGCCTACCTACCAGCTAATGACCAGCATGGATCAGCTGGAAAACAGTTTCCACATTCCAAAACACAGTTAACACCATCTTAATCCGGATTTTCCAGCTAGGTATCAACTGTGAATACTGCAGTTGTGTAGTACTCTTTCTGCTTCTAGTTTTATGGTAATCCACCACTTTACCTTTTAAAATAAACAATGAATAGGAGGAAATTTAAATATTATTTCTAAAGATTCTCTATAGAATGCATGTCAAATCTGGTCTTTGCTAAAACTAATACAAGCGTTCATCTGGCACCCATTTGTCTCAAGCACATGACAAAACCACAGCGCCATGTTTTTCCTCTGACAGTCCCTCCTCTGACTCACTAATTGAACGAGACAGCCGTCGGCTGCAGGCCATTCCTTCTCTCATGCGTTTTGAGAAAACTTTCCGTCCTCACGACTGCTTCCAGCAATATGGCAGGACTCCAGTCATCACATTGTCAATGGATAGTCTCACTGCTCTTTCTGGAGCCTGTAAACAAACAAGCCAACAATAATAACAGTTCAACAGTCCATAGAACAATTCAACATCTGTAAAACCCCATCAAAGATTAAACTAATCAGGAGTAAAACTGTTTCAAGTAGATTTAGGGAACAAAACAACACTCGGTATGTAATCAAGATGTGTAGCAATGTGGAAATCAAGCAAGTTCTTTGAAGTCGAAACAATTGATTTTTTTCCTATATGTTTCTTTCAAACTGCGTCTGAAGGGTTCACTCATAAATACGTCAAGCAATCAGTGTGAATGACACATTAACACTCTTGCACAGTAAAGCCAAAACTGTTATATGTTCCACTTGTCAGCCTCTGCTTGAACACAGCGTCTCGAGAAACTGGCAGATATTTTCTTGGCTGCACAATATTTGCAATTCAGAGAAAACGACCTTACTCTGAGATGGAAAGGTTGCTAGGGATGAAAATTTGTCTACATGTTAAGATTGCCACTGAGTTCTCAAAGCCGCAGCCTTTGGTCTCCCCGACCAGCTGTCTGGAACTGACAAAACCAGAAATGGATTTACATTGTCCATACTCCAGACTGTCTTTGTCAATTTGGGGGCCATCAAGAGGCAATCTGGAAACTGTTAGTCAGTGAGTCCTTGCAGTAATTGCTTGCAGCTGAGAATTCAGTCCTGTGTGAGTGAAGTAAGGGGGTTGGGGAGAGGGAAACCTGAGATGTAACAAGTGCAATTGATCCTTTTCTGAATTCCCTCTGTGAGGAGTCACATTTGGGCTCCACACAGCTCAGGAAACAGGCTTTCTGGAAAGGAAATGAAGCAGTCGCACAGACGGACTTCTGTTTTTGTTCAAACACGCAAATACATATCGAGCGCTGAGAAGAAATCAAATATAAGGATTTAGGATGTCTTGATCAAACGCACACAGTATACCCAGCAGACTGCACTGTCTTATAAAACACTTACACAAACACACACGCTCAGATGGTCCTGGTTAACGCTGAGACTTAGGGGCTCCTACACTTTGTTTCCCCTGTGTGTTCTAGTAAACAGCATGCCAGTATGTTTGATTAAGGCTGCACGCTGGAGAGTGCAGGTTTTGAGGACACAGTAGGGGTCTGGGCTCTCTCAGGGGCCTCTGTGTGTTTACTCTGATTGTTTTTGAGGTCAGAGAAAGAGAGCAGAGAAACATGTAGAGAGCTCAGGCATCCCCACTCCTTTGCCCACAGCCAGCAGAATGCATTGTGCTGAAGGAACGCTGATTGAAATATGTCTGGTATCTTGCAATGATTTTTCCCACCAAAATAAAAAAATTAAAAATCCTGATATATACGGGAAAAACAAACCGACAGCTGTGTTTGCTAGAAATTTACTGTAATGGAATTCAGCATCATAATTTCATAAACTGTCATCGAATTACAATAATATGTCAGCCTCCTGAGATTAAAAATATACTGATGATATACACAGGTGGCCACACAATGACTAAAGGTTACTTAAAATGGGTCTTTATTAATAATAACTAGTTACTAACACCACAAAACATCAGGGTAACACATAATGTAAATAATGTAACATAAAATGCTCTAATGTTCTTAACAGATGATAAAATAATATACAATTTACATCAATAAAATGTAATTTTACTTATTTTTTTACAATTAATTCGTATGGTGACTCATCAATTTTACCAACAACATATAATTTAATCATATTTAACAAAAAAATAGACCGACATGTATATTTTTAAAATATAATATAAATTTCCACTATATATTTTATGATACTGTAATTAATTCCAAGTCCAAGCTGTTTACTGGTATAGACCACAGTTGTTGTTGTTTTTTACAGTATTTTAGCACAAAAATATTTTTTTATAATATTTTCTTGAGGTATCTAACCGTTTTTAACAGGTGTTTACCGTAGCATTGTAACATTATTTTCCTGTTAAGATCGTGAACATTTTACAGTTTTTTTAAATTGCTTACACACAATTTCTGAAACTATAGCTCCATTTCTTGTAACTATACACACAAAACATGCACACAACATGCAACACATCAGACATCTCTTGCAAAAGCAAACACTTCATTCAAAACTATTTTAACTCTTTCAAGGGTGTTTTTGCATAGTAACTCTAAACACACTACTATCTTGTGTTTTGCTTGTTCAGTGTGCAGTGGAGTGTACAGGAGTACGTCATATGTATGTGCACAAATACACTGTATATACAGTAAACAATTAATGAATTTTACAGTTATTGAACTAAACTGAATCAACATGTGCTTGAGCCGAATAATGACAAATTTAGTATATATTTACAAAATAAACAGAAATGCAACGGTGGATTTTTTTTTAACTGTAAGTTTGAAATGAAAGTAAAACTTCATTTAAAAAAAAAAAATACATCCAAAAATGCATACACCGTTTTTTTTCAGATATCTAGGTAAACAGAGAAAGAAAGAAGGGATAATAGATGAAGGGAGTCCTCTTGACATTTGAATGAAGGCATCTTTCTTTTGTTACACAGCCCTCTCTCTCTCTCTCTCTCTCTCTCTCTCTCTGTGTCGGAGGTCAGATAAGTGTATTGTAGGGAGGATTCGACGACGAATGCCTCAGATGGTGCACTAATGTAAATAACGCTACTCTATCCACACATTCTCCAGCCTCTGCACTTCGCATGAATCACTCTGAATCTCCAGCCTGATCTCCCACTGCGGGCACGATCACCCCATCCCTGCGAATGAACATCTTTCAGATCTTCCCAGTGGAGGAGGAGGAGGACATGCTTTAGGTTGCCTAGATGCCGCTCAGATCTTGTCCTTGTTTGTCCAGCAAAGTGAGTTATATGTTGATGTCCATTTGTCAAAAAAGGAGGTCCTGGGGTGAGCCCTTAATCATAGACACATCAGTTGAGGAGTGGAGGTCCTCCCTTACCAGAGGAAAACACGTCTTTTTTTGTCCTTTCTCCCTCCATTTCCTTGTCAGGCAAAGAGATGATGAAATGCAAGTGAAATGCTTTCAGTTCAAAGTAATGTTTGGATGAAGCCTCAGTTCATGGTGAAAAAGACAATGCATATGGGATTTAGAATGGTACACTTGCAGAGGAAGAGGACATTTTTTGGAAAACTTCCAAACCATTCTTTTGTTTACAGTAATGTTATTTCTAGGCTTTGTGCTTTATTGTACAAATACAGAGCAGAGTGAATACATTATTTTTTGTCAAATTTTTCCAGTTAAAATATCTGAAAATTATAGTATAAGTTAATATAAGGTAGTCCTTTTTTCAGAGAATATACAATATCTTTAATAGAAGTATGTATATGTACAGTATGTATATCATCAGTGGAGTAAGACAAAATGCATGATATATTGTCTAGGAAAATAAGTCTTAATATATTATGCAGCATTGCTGCTTATGTAAATCTATCATGTTTTTAAATGTTTCGATTTTTTGATATTTTTACTGAAAAAGTAAAAAAATAAAATATTTCAAGTTCAGAACGAGTTAGGCTCAATCAATTGCAGAATGTTTATAACAACAAGATATAATTTCATTTTTTTTTTTTACCATGGATTTGATACCACTTACAATAGAAGTGAATGAGGCCACTGTTTGGAGGATTTTAACGTAGAAAAGCTTCTAATTTTACAATAATTCAAACTTGTATTTAAGTTGTAAAGCTATTTAAATCATAATTTTTACAGTCATTTTAGGGTTTAAGATTTCACTTTGTCATGTTGCATTGCAACAAAGTTCTAGAAATGGACATAACTGCACACATAAAAGGTTAGTAAGCAATAGTTTTACACTAAATTCATGTAAACATGCATGTTTGTGACTATACTTTTGAAACAATGAGCATTTTAACATTCATTTCCATTGTAGTGCCTTGTACCCAGATTTTTGCTTTTTTAAAGTAGAGGCAAGTGGAAATTAATTTTTGAGGTAATCAACATTATAATGCATGCCAATAGAGCTTAACTTGGACTGAGCCCAGAATCTTTCTTTAATTAGTCTTTTTTTACTTGCAGTGTCAAACAAATCTTTTCATGCAGATGGTCTTCTAATGTTCCTTATTCAGAGTTATTTGGCAACACTACATTGCAGCATGGAATAGAAATGCTGGCTTTTCATGCACGGTTATAGTCAGATTTTTCCTCACTGAGGCTGGAGGCCTCTGAGCGTCATTGTTTGATCCGGCACATGAACTACTAAAACATTTTGTCTCTTCTCTGTCCAAATGTTAGCACAGGGACAGCCATATGTTAGACCCAGATAAATCAGCCTTATTGAGTGGCCAGTCTCACAAACCAATACAGATTAGTGCATTAGAGAACTAATGAGGCTGCTGGGAGCCGAGGGCCGCTTCATGTTACCTTGAACTGCAACACTGTGTGAAACACAAAACAGACATGCTTTTGCGTTGAAAACAGTACGGCAGCTGCTGGCGGAAATCAAACACAACAGCTCGCTCTTTTGTGGTGAGTTCACTCTAATCCAAATGCTGCTTTTTTACCTCCACTAAAAGCATTACTGTGGGGACAACGCAGGAATAAAGCTGGACGCTGACTCGTTCGCCAATGTATATGTATGTTATTCAAAGCTTACGTTTCATACGAGGGCCATTTTTCTTAGCTTCCACAGTGGTAAATCTATCAGGCTTTGTCAAAATGTTCTCTCTTCACAAATCAGTTATTATGCATGTGGTGAATACGGCGCTCAGCTTATGTTTGTCTGTGAAGTATGTAGATCAATAAGTAAAATGCATTAGGGTCATTAAGTGCCCTTTGTCTTCTGACCTTGCTAAAATATTCATAAACAGCAGAAAGCTTTGTCTTCCACAGACGACAGGAAACAGACCATCATCGGACCCCGGATCTATATCTGGCCAATCACTGTCCATATAGCTTGAGTTTTAATACGGCCCACTGGACATCTGCAGACTGTGAGACTCCTTGGCTTTTATGCCCTTTCCTTTCTCTTTGTGTTTTTCCTCCAAATGGCTTGTTAGGGGCCAAGCACCGAAGGTGCGGAGGCACCTATTGTATCTGTTCCGGTTCTTCTTCTTCTTCCGCTTCTTCTTCTTCTTCTTCCGACTGGGCGTCTATGGCAGCCCAGAACCGTTTGCGGGAAAGTTGTTTTGATTTGACATTCTGATAGAGGACAGTCCCAACATTAAATGCACCAATTTTGGTGTCTCTAACTCATTCCCTCTAGCGCCACCACCTGTCCAAAGTTTCACTCACATTTATGCTAATAACTTTTGAACCGTAAGGCCTATCAACAAAATTATTTTTTCCTCTGATTCCTGAGCTCATGGCGATTCCATTGCACCCTATGACGTCATTTTCCGTCATGCAAATTTTTCCGCCATTTTGAATTTTCAGAAAAACCTACTTTTTCGAACTCCTCCTAGGCCGATGCTTCGATTTTCACCAAAATTGCACCAGATCATCTTCAGGCAGTGGGGACAAAAAGTTATGGAATTCAAGTTGATTCGCTCAACAGTTTTTGAATACCGTGCAAAATAATTTTATGTAGCGCTTGCGAAAACAAACTTAAGGCTGTATCTCCGCAACGCTTAATCGTATTCAGACCAAACTTGGTACTTGTCATCACAAGCATGACTTGAGGCTACATGCTGCGTTTCGGCATAGCACCACCTACTGGTCCGGAGATATGAAAAATGGCTATTTTTCCTTATAACTTCTGAACAGTTTGTCCAAAAATAATAAAATTGGTCTTGTTAGATTCAGGGCGTCATGCCGAGTCGACTGATATCCAATTTTCCCATATCAGCCATTTTGTCTGTCGGCCATTTTGAATTATGTGCTAAAATGCTGTATTTTCTGAACGCATGAACGAATTGTTACGAAACTCGGTATGGGTCATCAGTACGATGCCCCGAAGGAGCCTGAGAAGTTTCGAAACAGCGCCCCCTAGTGGTGAATTTTTTTCTTCAAATGCTTATAACTCTGGGTGTGGTCGACTTATTTTCACGGGAGTCATCTTTTCAAGTTCCTGAATCGTTGGCGAGTCCAACGATACCAAACATGCTGGGTTTCGTCTTACGGTTTGTGTAGCGTTGTGATTTAGCGTGAAAAAAACATTTGCCTATATCTTCGAGACCACTTGTCCGATCGAGACGAACCCACCGTCAGAAGTTTGGAAACATAGGTCGGTAGCCATGCACCAATGCCCAAATGCGAAAATATTGATAGTAAGGGGTAGTAAAATTCAAACAAAGTCATGTGTCAGTCATTTTACGTGTTTTTTCATATAAATGTCTATAACTCTGAAGCGAATTGAGATATTTTCACCAAAATTGACACACATATGTATCGGCTCACTCCGAGGACAAGTAAAAAAAAATTGTGGGATTTTGCCTCTTGGTGGCGCTATAATAGAACAAAATATGAAATTCCCATTGACTTTAATACAGTTTTGTGATGTAAAATGCTATACTTAATGAATGCATTGCTGTAACATTACGAAACTCAAAATGTGCCATCAGCACCATGCCCTGAAGGTACTCAAAAGATTTCTAGACAGCGCCACCTTTTGGTCAAATGTTTTAATTCCATTTTTTTCAAAAATGCTAATAACATTTGAATAAGTTTGCATATTGTAATGACACTGGCCTTAATAGATTCCTTGGGTCACTATGAGAACATAGATATTAATTTTGCCGTATTTTGCCAAACTTCCTGTCCGCCATCTTGATTTTCATTCAATACCTACTTTTTCGAACTCATCCTAGACCGTTTTGTCCGATTTTCACCAAAATCGAATCCTGTCATCTCCAGACCGTGCCGACCAAAAGTTATGAATTTCGTGTCGATAGACAAAACCGTTTTCGTATACCGCAGCAGCAAAGTTGAGGCATGATGCAAAAATGACTATTCAGGCTTTATATCTGCAATGTTTCGACATATTGACACCAAACTTTGTATGTGTCATTGTCACTTCACTCTGACTACATCACATCGAGTTCGTAACTGCGCCACCTATTGGTCGAAAGTGATAAACCATTAAATCATCTTATAAGTTACTGTATGCATGATTTTTCGACCATTTGCCGAAATTCCTCTTAAAATGTCTTTAATTGTTCATTTTTGCAGTTGGTCTGACACTTTCAGCCATGTTGGCATGTCTTATCGTCTTCTACTGCTTGGCCCCGTATAATGGCTGCTTGCAGCTATATTTTATTCCTATGATTATAGTCAGATCAAGTGCTTTATACAATATAGATGGTTTCAAAGCAGTTTTACATTAATAAACCGGAAAATAACAGTGGTAATGGTGCAAAATTAATACATCGTGAAACAAATTAAACTTCAGCTGTAAAGCAGCTCAATAGAAGGTAATAGTGGCATTATTCAACTCAATTTAGTTTCAATTAACTGTCAATTGTTGCACAGTTCATCAGATCAATGTTGACACATTCAGTTCAATATCGGTGTCAATGTTGTAAAAGTTAGTGTCAATATCCAGCTCAATTCAGTTTCAATGTTTATAAGTGCTTGATTCTTGACTTTTGCATAACAGAGTGTTATACAGCCTTAAATAGTAAGAAAACGTGATGCCGGTCTGACTGCTAATGCAGTATCTTTTAATATTGCCACTCATACATCATCTTAACCAGATTACCCAATCTGAATTTAAATATTTTGAGTATGTCTAATCAAAGAATTGTTCATTTATGGCGAGTTTTAGAGAGATGCTGTAGAAGGGTATATCTCAATCCACTTTTGTTCAGCCGTCTGGTTGTAAGCAGTGAATGTATCTGCCTGAGAGAGGTTACCATTTGAATGGCAGAGGTCTTACACTTGTAGAGTTAACGCCTCGCTTGTTACTTTCTGAGGTAAAATACCCACCCGTCTATCACTCTGACAGCTCTGACAGCCATTCAGGGAACCCTGAGGTGCCCCAGTGCGCAATCAAAGGGCTTTTATTGAAAGAATCCAAAACTAGCCTGTCAGGACAGAGAGGCGGGGTCAGCTGTCATGGTGACATGGCCCTGCAGCGGTAAATTATCCTGAAAGAGAGAACTCTAAGATCCCGTGAGGAGAAACTCAGTGCAACTCTTGCACTACACTTATCTGTAACAAATGTTAAAAAAGGAAAGCGTTAGTCTGTTTGAAAGGGGCTTTCTGTCTGCTTTATTGGCCGTCCTTCATCCTTCTTCATCTTATTCCTACTCTTCCTCAGCACACAGAAGGAATTGAACATAACAGAACATAAATCAGAAGTTATCTTCTCAATTTTTCATTTTTACCACTGGAGGACACTACTGTACAGCAAATGAAAATTATTTTATTATTGCTTTTGCATGCATGTTAAAAGTGTATTGATGTTGTAAATTATAATTTTATGAAGCCTATTTTTGGCTACTGCAGATAAAACAATCTTTTAGGCTTATATATAGCAACTGGAAGCTTTTTATAGCAGCCAAAGCAATTGTAACAAGGGGGTGGGTGGTGGAATCAATTGTTCTGTCATTTATATGCCAAGTTGCCAAACTTGCCTTGTCATTTATAAGAATTGATAAAACACTGACTGGTATCATATTTAAAGGGTGACTTATTCAGCAATATCTGTGAACGTGAACATTCAGAACTTAAGATATAGCCAATGCTTGCATTTCCTCTTTCAAAGACTCAAAGAGTTTTTTCTTATTTAATTTAGGAGGAAAGCATACCCCAGAGTTCTAGTGAATCTGTGTGATGTTGTTCATTACTGGTGTAAAAACGACTTACACTCGCAGTTTCGTCAGCAATACAATAAGAGTTCTGCTGAGGCTTGCCCGGAATCATACAGATGGAAATAATAATGCAATTTCCATCGAAATGAGGGCAGCGCTCTAATTTTCCAGGTGCTTTAGGGTCAGGGCTTGGAACTGAATTATGTTTACATTATCACTACAAAGCTAATGTGTGAAGTGCTTTTTTCATCATTTTATACCCCTCTATTGAAGATGGTTCAGGTGTCATCACTCAACATCCATGAGAAGATGACAGCTCAATATGTATAAGCCTCATACACTCAAGTGTGTTGAGAATTTGAGGACTATGAAATAAATCTCCCCGTATAGTCATCCATAACATACTTCTAGTGATAAAACAACAGCAATAAAACATCAGTGGTCAGTAAAGACGTGTCTTCCATGTCTCAATTCCCAACTGTGTAAATGGTGGATTAAAACTATGGCATCTCTATCGCCATCTGTGGTTGGAACAATACATTTCAAGTTAATTGTGGAGTTTGTTGTTGACTGCTTCCGAAAGCTTAAAGGGAATATTTCAAGGCTGGAAAGATGAATGTGTATTTAAATTGGGTCATTTATGTAGTATAAATGTGAAATTATTTTAGAAAATGGTACCTTCTAGACTGAGAAAAGCCAGAAAATGTATTTTTGGCTCATGTGAATGAAAGACAACAACTCCCAGAATGCATTTGCTTTGCTGCCCTATTGAGGCCAGAGATATAGATCCCGGTGATCGTGCTCTTAGTGCGTTCAAGTCCTCCTGGGAAGTTCGTACTTACGAGGTGGGAAGTCGTGTTTATGACGGCATGTGCGTTCAAGTCACATTCGTAGGAGTAAGATGGCGGTGTACTTTCTATTAATTAATTACATAAAAATAGAGCAAGTTTCTTAAACTCTAGTTCTGGAAAATGAAGAACAAATAAATGTGCATCAGTTGTGCTTTGATTTTTTATGTTTTTAATTAATTTATGAAACCACTGCAAACTTTACCATTAGATTACATTGTTATATTATAAAGCCATCAAATTCGGTGCAGGCAATTAGCTTACTTCTCTGTAAATGGTAGAGTCTATCAATATCACTGCTAAATACCTTTAAAGCAGTGGTTCTCAATCTTGGTCCTAGGGAGCCACTGCTCTGCACATTTTATATGTCTCCTTTATCTGACACACCCACTTCAGTTAATAAAGCTCTTTCCTAACGAGCTGATGATCTGAATCAGGTGTGTTAAATGAGGGAGACATACAAACTGTGCAGAGCAGTGGCTCCCTAGCACCAGGATTGAGATCCACTGCTTTAAAGGATTAGTTCACTTTTTAAAAATCTTTTGCTGATAATTTACTCACCCCCATGTCATCCAAGATGTCCATGTCTTTCTTTCTTCAGTCGAAAAGAAATTAAGGATTTTGATGAAAACATTCCAGGATTTTTCTCCATATAATGGACTTCAATAGTAGACAAAACGGTTCAAGGTCCAAATGACAGTTTCAGTGCAGCTTCAAAGGACCCTAAACATATGACGATGAATAAGGGTCTTATCTAGTGAAACGATGCGCCATTTTGAAAATAAATAAAACAGTTTAAGTATTATTAGCACAAATGCTCGCCCTGCTCTGTGGTAAAAAATGTTTACTATGCCAATGGGGGCATGGTTCAGCGAAGTCTGTAATGGGAGAGAGAGAAAGGAGACTAGCGGTGCGTAAGTCAAGTGCAAATGACGAACACCTGTGTCTTGTTGCAGTAATTGGCGTGGAGAGAAAGGATATAAGCAGCTCTGGAAAGAGAACGGGAGAGAGAGAAGCATAGACATCAAATAGATAGACGCCCTATCGACCGCTACTGCCTACTGGCGCGGATGAGCCGTAAGGGCCGCCATCTTAAACCGGTCACCCGCTCCGCTCAGTGTAATCTGTTTGGCTGGTGCAATGAGCTGTCAGCGCATTTAATTAATCATATCTCAATTTGCTGCAAAGGTCATACATGTAGTTACGATACAGGACACATTGAATATTTTATTCACAAAATACAACCAATAGTACGGTAATGTTAAATCTTAAATCTTACTTGTGAAAAGTAATCCCGAGTCATGGTCCGCCGATTTGAGCAGGAATATGCTGCACAGTGCTCTGGCATCTACTGCTGCTATGCAATGCAAATAGGAGTATGACCGGTTTAAGATGGCGGCCGCATTTCTTGCGCCCAGCAGGCCAATAGGGCGTCTAGCTCTATATGATGTCTATGGAGAGAAGGACTGAGGACTCGTACAAGATCGCTGGGGAAAGATTATCATGAGATAACCTGCTGGAAAGAGGGACAGAGCTTGTTTTTGAACTACTGTCTGTGCTGTAGCGAGTCTACAGTAAATGTGCTGTAGGCGCGACTTTTGTTTGTTGTTATTTTAAAGTTATCCATAAAAACTTATGAGTACCAGTCACGCCGACCCTGTCTTCTTCCTTCCAACCTTGAACCTCATCATACTGGTACCGAAACCCGGGAAGAAAAAAGAATGCCGCCGCCATCATGTAGTCTTGTCGGGATACCCATTTGCGGACATTATCCAATCACTCGCGAGTCTGCATCAGAAATACCATCAAGCCCTGCTGGGCATGAGGGACGACCAGGAGCATCGGTTCCAAGCCCTCGTCCAGCAGGAACACCGCGAGCTGCTCCGGAGCTGGATAGAAAGGGAGATTCTGGCCACGCAAACTCCATCTGCCCCACCCCTCCCACTCAAATGCCTCTAAATAAAATGGGACCACAAGATGATACAGAGGCTTTTATGGATTTATTTGAGAAGTCCGCTGAGGCCTGTGGTTGGCACCCGCGGACTAGCTCATACCTCTGCTCTCCGGAGAGGCGCAGGTGGCTGCCTAAGGTCAGCCGGAGCCCAGAACAACATCGGCAGAGGTTCAGATCGCTGGAACTCTGAGAAATCGTCCGACCCTTGGTGATAGCCCAACAGCTCCGGGACTCCTGCCGCAGATAGCTGATGGCCGAGGGAAGTGACGTCGAGGGTATCATCGATAAGGTGGTGCTGGAGCAGTTCATGGCACGGCTTCCGAGGAAGCCGCATAGTGGTCTCCATTCATCAAAGCCTGATTCAATCAGAGGCATTGGATAAGAGCCGCATGGTTAAAGTACGGTGTGTGCACTGGGAGGTGGTGAACTACCCCTTAATGTCGGTGGCTATTAAATTTCGGAGTCAAGTGCATAATATTGAGGTTGCGGTTAGCCCGCACCTCCGACATCCGCTAATTTTAGGAACAAACTGGCCAGATTTTAGTGTATTATTGGGGTATTTATGTGGGGATGTCTCTTTGAAGAAGGGGGAACGGGGAGGAGGGTGGGCGCTCAGCTAGGAGAAGCTGAGCCGGGACCATTGGGAGATGAGCCAGGGGAACGGAGCACTTGAAAGGAGAATACTCACAGAGGCGATGATTTTCCCTTGGAACTGTCCCAGGACGAAATGCTCAAAAATGCCTTTGAACAGGTCTGTACTATCAACGGGCAACTTCTCCAACCAGAGTAAATGAGTAAATGCCTGCTTACATTTAAAACTACGATAACCATCATCTTCACACAGAGCAGCACACAGCGCCCCTGCACCTTACTCCCGATTTCTCTCAACATGGGGACAAGAGGGGTCAGTTAATACATGGGAAAACAAAGTAACTTGCGTTACTTATTGTGTACTTATTATGTAAATTTACTAGTTACTAGTTACTAGTTACTTAAAAAGTAATCTGATTACGTAACTCGAGTTACTTGTAATGCGTTAGCCTCCAACACTGCGTGGCAATGGATAACCCTTAACTGCCGCCATCCTTGAAGGCAATGGGCATTGCCTTCGCTAGTAATTTGGTGTCCCAGAAAATCGATAGACGAAAGGCCGAATTGACACTTGGCAGGGTTAATGATAAGTCTGTGAGTGCTAAGGGATTCGAAACAAGAACAGCGATGCAACAAATGTTCTTCCTTGGATGTACTTGCGACAAAAATGTCATCCAGGTAGACAAAAAGGAAGTTCAGACCTTGTAACACAGAGTCCATGGCCTCTAAATAGTCTGAGCGGCATTTTTCAAGCCGAACGGCATTCACATGAACCCAAAAGGAGTGACAACGAATGTCGTCAAGGTGGAACGGCACTTGTTTGCTTGTTTGTTTATTATTGCTAGGGACAAAGCATGTTAATGAACATTAGTATAAAATACTAAATGTAACCAAGACGGATTATAGCAACATTGCTAATTTACATCTAGTGTACACGCAAGAAAAAAAACTCAGCTAACAACCACTAAGAGACAAATACTGTACCCCAAACACATTATTACAATTTCTAAGTTAAATGTTTACCCAACTGATTCGTCATAAGCCACTTTTTCAGAGCAAATACAAAAGTGTGATTAAGTAACAATGTCTTTTGACTGTGGTAAACTATTCCAGTATTTGTTCCCTATTACAGATAATACTTTCTGACCAAAAAATGTTTGCCTATATGGCACCTTGCAATCCCCTCTACTGATATGTACCTGGTACCAATACCACAATCTGTCCTCTGTTTTATAAATTAATTTAACAGAGATGGGGCGAGCCCATGCCACTTACTTTTTGATGTACTCACCCAATAATGTAAATCTTTTCAAAGATTGCATTAAAAGATATAGTGTGGCTTCAGCCATTAGACAAACACACTCCATTTGTTTGTGGATTTAACTGATCTGCTAAAAAGAAACATGGCAGAAAAGGCCAATTATAAAAATAAAACTGTGTGCAAACTCTTTCACTGGAGTTAACAGTGAGGTTCTAAAGCTATTGTAGTGTGATTATCCAAAAATAACTCAAAGGTTTATAATTCCTATACCCTCCTCTGAAGTCTTATGCAACATTGCGCTAATAACATATCATAAAAAACCTGAGAAACAGACAGAGGAAGATAGAGGAGTATAGTCTCCAGTCCCTATAATTCCATTTCTCTCTGGATCTTTGTTTAAGCCTGTTTTTAAATGCACTGAAGTGCCGATTAAGAACTAGAGTTGCGTAACTTCTCTCACATGAATTTTTTACCAGCAAGTCAAAGCACTGAGATCTCTTTGATTGTGGGAGGCGTGCAGACAGAAGAGGACTGAGAAAAGCAAGGGGAGATAGGCACGCGCACACTTTTCCCCACCCGTAATTGATTTGTGGACTGGAGCATCTTCATAAAAACATCTACAGTAGTTTGGCATTAACTCAAAGGCCAATGAGCCATGGAGCCTGGCGTGAGAAGCGGGAGTCGGGTTTAGAGCAAGATTTCGTCCTTAAGGGAAAAGCGCATGAGCAACATACTTATATAAGCCTGAAGAATCTAACTGTATTGTTTCAGTATAAATAATCATTGAACTCAAACCTGACACTGGCAGCTTGGGCCAATTAATATAGAGTTCTCTGTCAGGAAGGTTAAGAGCAGACAGGGTTGGACGCACTCCACTGTCAGCACTCAAGCTGCAGAAAACACTATCTGAACTTTACTGGGAATTCTAGAGTGCGCTTTTTGACTTTCATGTGTGCGGTTATAAATCTCAGCTTATACTGTGAAAATAGAGCTTTTATTTAGTAGATGCACTGTATTTTTTTCAAAACACAAGGATTTGAAGCTGCACATAAAAATGACTTTTAGAGGGCTTATGAGCTCAGAGAGGCATTGCTTTACATTTTCTTATGGCATTCACTTAATGTTGAACTAAAAACAGTTGGGATTTGGGAATAACAATGTAAATCTCTAGATATAAAGTTATTAAATCACTTTTGAACTTTCATTTTAAATGTTAGGCCTTAGGCGTCTTGGACTTTAAGTCATGTGTTCATCTTAATTGTAAAAAGAGCAAAACATTGAACCACATAAGTTTACTCAAAATATATTTTAATTTATACATTTAGTATACATACAGTAACTGCTGTGAACAGACTCATGACCCTCATCCATAATACTGTTACTTGAAGAATATGAAAAACATGAACAGACTGCATATGCTTTTGATTATCATCCACATATATTTTAGCAAACTACCAACCTTCCAATTCATTGTTACACTGTAATGTAGCAACAAGATGAATAATTCATATATAATAAGATTCTTTATTGTGTGTTTAGCAAAGCCCAAAGTTATTATGACATAAATCTAGACATAGAAATGAACAATTTATATGCAAAATTAACTTGTCATTTTCAAGTTTCCGGCGCAAATATGCATACATTAATGTTAATAGCCTATTTATTTCATACTGCCTCTAGTTCAGCAGGTTTCCGTTCTTCATATTGATTCAGTAGCATAAAATAAATTGGAGCTTTTCTATATTTCTGCTTAATGTAATTGTTATTCCAGCATTGTTGTTATTATATAAATAGCCTATTCATAACATTATAATTTTCATCTCCCTCAGCCTATTGGTTATTTTCTGAGATGAAAACATTTGCAATTACTCAAGGAGATATTGCATTCTCATGAGTGTAACAAAGCAGTTTAGCTTTTTAAAGAGTGCATTGCCATACTATTAGTTGTATATATTCAAGTGGCCAATAATCTATCTTAACTTTTTTGCCTGCATATGATATTCTGCCTTGTATATTAGCAGAAGTTAATGTAAATGAACTGTGATAAAGAAGCCTTTTATGTGTAAAATTAGATTCCATGGAATATATATAGTGTCTTGAAATGCTATTGAAAACCCATTTAAAAATTTTAAACCAGAAAAAACTTCTTATTTTCTAAATTATGAACAACATGCTTACATATAAATGCTGATTTGTTGGATAATTCAAAAATAAAATATAAAAATAAATAAATGAAATATTCTGTCAGCATTATATGATTGAACTATAATTGTGTATCATTAAAATAACCAGCATGTTAAGAATAAAAACACAGATTTAAGGGATCTTTCAGGCCTGAAGGAAAGCTGTAAGTAAAAGAAAGGAGCGCTAAAACAATTTAATGAATGAGAGCAATATCCAAGCATTTAGATATGGGAATGTCTCACAACAATGCCATTATTTCCAAAGAACCATGTGGAAGCAAGTCTGGAAATTGCCAAAAACCCGCTTTTTGTCCTATTTTATTTTTAAATGTAAGTCATGTCCACACCAAAATAAAGTCTAAAATCGCACCCGGACATTATGTAGCCTAAATCTGGAACATTGCTATATTGCTGCAAACAATGTCTGTGTACACTATTACAATGTGAAATTAAACAGCATATTTCTTCTATTGAATGTTTTTTTTAAAACGTATGTAACACTTATTTAATTTTGATCTTTGGTTCTTTTATATAAAAGATGGGAATTCTTAGTTGATCAATGAGAGAACTGGTTCTGAATATGTTATAAGGGAGATATTGTGTGCTGAAACACACAGAACTGAAGTTCTTCTTCCTCATTCCTGTTTTCTCCTCTGGTTTTAAAGCCTCAGGAAGGCAGCTGAATCCCTGTTGAATAATAGATCACAGAGAGCAGAGCTGGATGCAGCCGGCCACGCTGCTTTTGTATCAGTCGGCTTGTCCGGCACAAAGCCTCTCTCTCTCTCTCTCTCTCTCTCTGCAGCCACAACTTCAAACACTCGCTTTCATCAGTCCTCACACTTTCACCCAGGCCAAATATTTATGCATATGCTGTTTTACATAAGTGATATGCTTGCTGTTTGCGTTCTTGGCTTGTTAAAAGCAGCACATCTGTTATGCAAAACTCAAATGCATGAAAGGTTAGGCTGGGAAATGAGTTTTGAGATTTGCACATAGTAGCAGTTTCTGAATTATAATATGACTTATGAGACATTTACACAAGAAGTCCAATTATTAAAGCAGGATTTCATGCAGCCAATCACGGATCACCACACCCGCTTGCATCACAGTGTTCTTTATTTACAAAACAGCCTGAGGAAAATGACCAGTCTGGCAAGAAAAAATCCTGTGCACCTCTTACAAACCGGACAGTATATCATATTCATTCATGTGGCATTTGACGGATATGATCCATTGAAATACAGTATGAGAATTTCTCTAAAAGAGACACGCTGAGGCACCAAGTATGATATATGAACATTGTATGTGATAGCTAATAAAATATAAAAGCTGTTTTTGGCCTTATTTTTAACGGTATGAATATAAATTCTCTTTTGAAATGTCGAATCATAATAAATGCAAAAATAGTTACATTTCATTTTAATAAGGCAGACAAACTGAACTGAATGAGCACAATCTGACTGTGTGCATAACACCGATAAACATTAGTAGCAAGACTGCAACACAACCCAAGAGTTTAACTCTCATTTAAAGCAGAAAGTTGCTTTTGTCAAATTTATGCAACATGCATTTCATGGCATTAGTAATGCATTTGAAAAAATACAATACATTTCACTTACTAAATTTCAACATGTAAGAAAAGTAAACACTGAAACTCCCATGCCAACAACAGATGTCTGTTTTGCATGCAACAAAATCAGGTTTTTAGTATTGTGACAATTGACTTTGGTTCGGAATCAACCATCAAGGATGTATCCCTGATAGCTGGCTTAAGACAGACAATTTATTCACATTCATTCTGGATAATCTTGTGTTTGCCGTGTGAACAGTTGGTGTGCAATCATGTGCAAAACAATGTTCATACATACAGTATATACTGTATTTTTTGCAGTGAAAGTTTTAGTAATGTAGCTATAATATTTGATGATTGACATGAGGGTAAGGATGCATACTCAAACTTTAAACAATTTGTATGTAGAGCTGTTCAATATCAAATTTGAACACAATCAGCATTTGTAGCAGTGGTTCCATGCAAGTCTAAAGAGACAACAGCAACAAAAATCACAGTGATATTAATTTATACATTCATCAAATCATTTCTCAGTTTCTGCATCTCAATAGTAACTCTGTTTTATATTAATGTAGTTCCAAGCTTTGTAAAACCAAACTTGTAACTTGTAATATAGCAGCACAGACTTGTTGGACATTATCTGAGCATTTATATTCTGACATTCAATTTTTGTTTTGTTGTGCACCTGAATTTTCAGTTTTGTCAAATATGTTATTATACATTTTTTTCTGAGACAAAATCAAAAAAAATTCTGTCAGCATTTGCTCACCCTCATGTTGTTCCCAACCTCGTCTTTCTTTCCTCTGTGGAACACAAAAGAAGCATGATGTAAAATCAAACAGTTTTGATTATATATTTTTTGTCAATACAAAAGTCAATGGGAGACGAAACTGGTTACCAACATTCTCCAAAAAAAATAAAATAAATGTATGTTTCACAGAAGAAAGAAAAGTCATTCAAGTATGGAACAACATTAGCGTGACTAAATTATGACTGAATTTTCATTATTTTTTGGGTGGACTATCCCTTTAATTTTAATAGAAATACTGTCAGTCTCAAAGCAACCCATATAAAAAGGGAAAAAAAAGTTGGTTAACATGTTTCTTTTGTGTGTAAACAGTAAAGCTGTCAAAGTGGGCCGTCCTGTAGTTGCCACATCACGCCTCTTATTTGCAATTGGCTACTGGATTATGATTTGGCTCCACACAGTGGGTAGAGTCTTCGCTCTGATTGGTTGCTTCACTCTGACTTGACTGACTCGTGGGCGGAGTCTTTGCTCTGATTGGTTGCTTCACTCTGACTTGACTGACTCTGGGCGAGTCTTCGCTCTGATTGGTTGCTTCACTCTGACTTGACTGACTCGTGGGCGGAGTCCTTGCTCTGATTGGTTGCTTCACTCTGACTTGACTCTGGCTTGTGGGCGGAGTCTTTGCTCTGATTGGTTGCTTCACTCTGCCTTGACTCTGGCTCGTGGGCGGAGTCTTCGCTCTGATTGGTTGCTTCACTCTGCTTGACTCTGGCTCGTGGGCGGAGTCTTCACTCTGATTGGTTGCTTCACTCTGCCTTGACTCTGGCTCGTGGGCGGAGTCTTCGCTCTGATTGGTTGCTTCACTCTGCCTTGACTCTGGCTCGTGGGCGGAGTCTTCGCTCTGATTGGTTGCTTCACTCTGCCTTGACTCTGGCTCGTGTGCGGAGTCTTCGCTCTGAGAGGATTGTGTCTCTCCTGTCTTCAGACTGGAGATGCACTCAGAGGCTCTCCGTGTTTGCTGATAGGACAGACAAAGCTCCTCCCACTTCTTTCGGTTGGCATCAATTCCATCTGCCATTGGTTGAAGCTTCCTATTCAACTTCACAAGAGCCTGTAAAATACATTATCATCAGTCTATAAAAGTTAATTAGCGGAGTTAATTCATTTGTGTTATTTACTTAACTGTTACCTCATATAGTGGCTTACAAATTCCATCAATCCATTCCACCTGAAGCACAGGAAGTTCATCTTTACGATTACGATCAAAAATGGCCTGAAAACAAAATAAAAATTTTAATTTAAGCAATCGATTGACAAATCAGCCAATTCTAGAGATATCTGTTGGTTAAAGAATACGTACAGCTGGTGTCAGCTTCAGCTCTGATCTCTCCCTGTCACCCTGTTCAAAGAATTCACTGGTCACTAGTTCAGCAACCTGGAATTAGAAACATAGAGACATAACATTATTTTAATGTACACTATGGTATTATCCCAACAAACCCTGCTATGATTTCAGAGAATACGCACTACACTAATTTTCTGACCCTATTGAAAAAGTTGTCACAAATCTATATTTTTTAAATAAATAATTATGCATTTATCTATCTATCTACAAGTCATATCTTTCGCAATATTGCTTCTCAAATAAATATATCATGTTTTAAGGTCTGTCTAACCTGTTTTGAGATCTCCCATGGTCGAGTCACTGCACCCAAGTCACAGGCAGTCATCAGCATAGACCTGGTATGTTTAAATATAAAGACCATTTACAGCAGCTCCTGGTATTTCTGTTATTAATTTTAAAAGTTGTAGTCGCTCACCTGAACATGTCTCTATGTTCGTCATTACTCCAGCTGAACTGTTCAGAGAGAACACACTCAAAGAACTTGGTTCTTCTTCTTTTATGTCCAATGGAAAACAAAGATCCACAAAAAAAAAAAAAAAAACATTTAAGCTTCTATCACTGTATTCAAGTTCATTTTATTCAATGTTCCTTATGGTGAAGATCTACAGGCTTTTAGGATCTGAACAGAAGGGGCTTATCACCTCTTCTGCCCCTTTCAAAGGGCGCCTCTCTGTGGCCTAAACATGCATTACATGCACCTGCTGGAATATTTACAGCTGTTTGAAGCTAAAGACTGCTTCCCCTTTTAATACATTTTTAAACAAATATTCCACTTCAGTTGAGACTTTGACTTACTTGAAGTACAAGGTGAGATCTGTGGACAGAATGGCCTGTTTCAGTATCTGCATCATGTTGCTGTACTCCTTGGAACATAGATTCGCAAAAATGTTGTGACCCTGTTGAAGGTTAGATATTAACAAAAACAATTAGAAAACAATGACAACGTTGTCAGAGTTGTTATTTGCAATAGTAGGGGGAGAGTGGGGCAAGATGTGTAATCTGGTAAACTGGGTCACCTGCTTATAGTGCAAATAGATAACAATGGAAGGAAGGAGCAACATTTTATTTTTCCATAAAGGCTGACATAGAAAATAATAGTAATAAAAATCTATATAAAAAGGGATAGGTTTTTAGACAAATTTTTTTTAAAGGAGAAATTCTTTTTTTTCATATGAATCAGGATTTTTGTATGATATAGCGAAAATTTGAGGCTCACACTCGTGGAGGAAAAAACTGTTTGGCGAAGTTGCTGATATTTATATGGCGAAATAGGTGAAATTCTGATATCTTGCCTTGCACTGTAAAAAAAAGTAGCTGCCTTACATTTTTAAGTACAACCAACTTGGATGTTTAAGTCATATCAACTTAAATTACATTAAAGGTACAATATGTAGGATTTTTCGCCACCAGGGGTCGCTAACCTCTTACAATAACAAAGACGTATAATGATGATGCCAAGCATTAAGCAGAATTATGGATCTTGTCGTCAAGCTGATGGATCTTTTATGGATGAGTGAATACATTGATGTTTTTAACTGTGGTATGAAGCAGGGCGCGATTGCTAATGACGTAACGTCCACACGCAACGCGAGTCCCGCGGATATAAAGGAATAAGAACATTTCATTCTACCGAACTACACGCAAGTGCTGTATTAATACTCACAGGTCAGTTTATTAGACAAATTAAACTTGAGGTAACGCAGCGCTGTTTCACTTGCTCTAACAGTTACACTATCACACTGAACATCATTTGAGTGTGTTGAATGTTGTTAGTTTGTTTGTCGGCTATATGAGACTAGCAGTAAGCTAGATCAACATTAGAATAACATACAGATCATATTCTAACATTTCATCATGTTGAACTAAATAACATTGATTAGTTTTATGTACATTTGCTCACCTGTCTAATAAAGTACATGCAACACTCACGTCTCTGTCAAGTCGAAGTTAGTCGCGGACGTGGAGCTCTCGGCATCTCGAAAGATGTTGATCTTCGTATTAGTCCTCTTTTTGTCTCAAAGTCTGCTTGCCATGGTCCATAATGTTTAAACAAAACAACAACAGCGTGAGCGTCCTGCTAGGCATAACGGGCATAACCCAGTTGTCCACGTCTGTCGCCATGGTTACTATGGGAGTACGAGCGCAAACCTGGTGGAAACCAAGTGGGTAATCCATTGACCGGAAGTTGCCGGGTGCCGCTATCTTGTAGCAGAACTTCACTTGCGTTAGCATTTCCATTGACTCCCATTCATTTTGGCGTCACTTTGACAGTGAATAACTTTACATCTGAGGCGTTTAAAGACTCCATTTGTCCATTATTTATTTCTAAAGAAACACGACAATGTATAAAGGGCTCCATTACCTTCTATGTTACATTATGGCCCCGTAGAAACAGTTTTTGCAAAAATAGGCTAACGACTGCGTCATAACCACTCGACTCTCTGTTGCGCTGTATAGAAATTACCGTACAGACAGGAGGAGAAGCTCGCAGGCAATCGGGGGGACGTCCCGTCAAGGGAGAAGCCCATAATCAGTCCATAAAAACAACGGGACAAAATATTTCAACAACGTTTTTGGGGAATTGGAAATAATTCGGTATGAGAACTCTTTGCTCAAGTTCCCCCGTCTCTGCAAGATTAACGTTGGCAGTTTTCACGCACAGCTACTAGAAGATTTACGTGTGCCAGACAGGTTGCTCACGTCATCAAGCTTAGTTTGAGTCGGTTTGAGTCTGCGCGTCAGGAACGGAAGTGCTCAAAAATCGCTAAAAATGGGCTTCAACTGTCTCAACTGAGTTCCAATGAGATGGCTCTGTCCACTTCTTATACGGTATGGCGGAAACCGAGGGTAATGCGGATATGATGCCATTTACTGGCGACTCCTCACCCCTGCTCACACGCCCCGTTTCCTTGGTTAAAATCACAGTTTACAAATAGTTGGAAACATTTGGGATATTGTAAGTAATCAACTAAACAAAATATATAACATTGGCCTAGTGGTTTTTGGATATTTTACTGTAAAAAAATCCAACATATTGTACCTTTAAACAAACTTAAATTAGTTAAATCTTGTATAACATATAAAAGAAAGTTGAAAATTGCTTAAATTATTTTGATGAGTTAAAACAATGTAAAAACACATGTTGTCATAAATTATTGATCATATAATTTTTTACAGTCTAATGTAAATCAATGAGATCTTTACAACATCATAACATACTTAAAGGAGGGGTATGTGATTTGGAAAACGACCGGCAGATTTTGAAAATACACAATTCAAATGGTCCTACCTTCTTTCCTCCAACGCTGGCCCTGACTCCACCCATTCGAAGATGGACCCGCAATCATGCACGAGCGAAAACTCAGATGCGCGAGAGATTGTAATGACGATTTACTACTAATCATGGAACCGGCTTTACTGACGAGATGCGCATGCGTCACAAGCTTTGAGTATGCGCACGACGGGGGTCACGCACGCTGGGAGGAGGGGGTGTGGTACAACCGTTTGATTGACGAACTTACTGTCCAATGATTCTAGGTGGTCTTGGAAATGATTGGCTGGAGTTTTTCGAGTCCTGTCCGTTCCACAGATGATTAAATTGCTTGATTTTCATTTCAGTGCTTCTAACTCAGTGGCTGTAAGTGGGTTAGGAATAGGATTTGAAGTTATTTTGAAAAAATGGACAAAAAAGAAAATCACATACCCCACCTTTAATGTATATAAATATTAGTTGTCACGTCTCCCAAAATAATGTCTTTGTAAGACATTTAAATGCTTAGTTTCAGATCAAAGCTCTGTCGTTTTTGTACATTTATGATTGAGAGATATAAAAATAAATGTTCCTCAAAAGCTTGATGTATCATTTGATACTCACATTTTATCATGTTTTCCTGAAAATGATGTATGGATAATCAAGTAAACCTAAGTTGCTTCAGTCCAGTAAATGTTGATCTTAAATTATTAACAATATAAAGTATTTTCAGTAAAGATCAGTAAAAATCAGTAAATATTTTTTAGAATTATACTAAAATGTCTTTTACTTGCTAAAAAAAAAATTAACTGTCAATAAGAGGAAAGGCATGTCGTAGATATGTTTAGATCATGTTGATATTGATCATTTAGAGTCCTTAGAAATGTGCACATTAAATATGATACGGTAGGTTTTACAGGGTTAAGTAAAATGTGGCACAGCTTACCCCACTCTCTTAAGGTCTTAGTGAAGTTTGAGGAAAGCACATCCCTCGTTCCAATTTCTATTACGCATATACAGCCAACCACGAAACCAGGAATCACTTCACACCCCTGAGTATCATTCATAAATATTGTCTCCAAAGTTCTCTACGCTTGTTCAGTCTCTGCGATAAAGCAATTTCTGTCTCTCTTTGCTTCAGTGCAGCTGACCCAAGAGGGGAATCTCCTTAGCACAGTTAATTGGTGTTGGTTAAAAAAGCTCAATGGACGTCTACAGGAAATCGATACAGAGCTTGGTCATGATTAAACAGCTCAGAGCTAAATCAGCCACTTAATCAAACACTGACAGCCATTTGCATTATTTCCATCCACTGAGACATGCAAATATGGACAGGGGTACAATGGGTCATTTCTGAAAATCCATTACATTACAGAGAGGTGTGAGATGGTGTATTAGTCCATTGCTTTGACAATATTTGTTATTTTTTATCCTCATAAAAATGCAATTCAGTGCTTTATTTTGCTCCTGGCTAGATTACTCACCTCACTCTGCAGGATCATGACAGCGTGGTTGAAATGATGATGCTCAAGTGTGGCAGATGTTCCGTACAGCAGCGCCAGTGCTGACCCAGACCTTTGGGATCACAACAGAGATAAGCTACAGTAGTACAGTAAGAACATTATGTTGTTGTACAAACATACTGGACACACTAAATAGAGCTAATTTCTTATTTACGAATAAGGACTGCACTACAAAAAAATTACCATTGTATCTTGCTTGTTTTTATTTTTTAAGAAATTCATATTTTATCCTGCAAAAACATTAAATTGATCAAAAGTGAAGTCTTTTTACATTGTTACAAAAAAATATATTTCAAATACGTGTTGTTCTTTTGAACTTTCTATTCAACAAAGAATCCTGATGTTTCATGGTTTCCACAAAAATAAGCAGCAATTTTTTTAAACATTGACAATAATAATAAATGTTTCCTGAGCAGCACATTTTTTATAGATTTTTTTAAGGATTATGTGACACTGAAGCCTGTAGTAATGATGCTGAAAATTCAGCTTGTTTTAACAATGTAAAGATATTTTTACTAGAAATCAATAAAAATTCTGAAGACATACGGGTAACACTTTTTTCAATTGTCCAATTTAGATATTCTACTAACTATAAGTAACTTTGCAACTACATTTTAATTTATTCTAACCCGAACCCTAACCCATACTCTGAGTAACTTTGCAACTACATGTCAACTAACTATCATTAGAGTAGTAGTAGAGTGTTGGATTAGGGTTCGGGTTAGAATAAATTGAAATGTAGTTGCAAAGTTACTTATAGTTGGTAGAGTGTCTAAAGTGGACCATAGAAATAAACTGTAATCGACATATGAAAACAATGTGAAATGCAAATTAAATGCAAACATGGATAATTAGGATAGCATAGCACAGTATTGGGACAATTCTGTCAGTTATTAGAAGATAGTCATATTAGGCAGATGCCAATATTGACAGCATGACATGCCTCATCCTTGAATACCATGAACAACTTTATTTTTACATGCCAAACAAATTTGAAACTTTGTTGGGTGTGATTTGATCCCAATGTAAAATCTGGGTTAAACCAGCTGAGAACCACTGATGCAATGTACATTGACAGACTGTTGACTCACTTTGCCTGAAAGGCGTTATTTGTGCCACGATGGTCCAGGTCATGGCATAAACACCCAACCATTAGTGCGAGAGTCTCTGTGTCTGTCAGCACCTCCTGTAACCCAGCGGTCTGAAATCCACAACAGAGAAATCTATACACTCTAAAAAATGTTGGGTTGGTTTGGGTCAAATATGGACAATCCCAAACGTGTGGTTAAAAAAAGTAATTAAAAAATTTAACCCAAAGGCTTGGTTTGTCCATATTTGACCCAAATTTGGGATAAAACAACCAAGCATTTTTTTAGAGTGCAATTCGGTCAACCCAGTAACACAAATCATTAAATTCATAGATTCAATTATGGCTTGAAAGATCATAGTAAATGCACAAAAATAAAAACCCTATCATCATTTACTCACTCATGTTGTTACAAACTCGTATGACTTTCTTTTTTTCTGTTACTGAAGGTGTTTATCTATTACCTAGAATAAAAATGGATAGGGGACCAGGGGCTGTCAAGCTCCAAAAGACAAAAAAGCACCTTAAAAACCATTACAAAAGTAATTTACTATATATAATATTACAAATTAATAGCTTTGAGAATTCAAGTTATGAGTCATGAAAGTGTATTCTTTTAAGCACACTTAAATGGCCTTATTATAATATCTACAAGTAAGGTTTTTATTAAATATATAATTTTAAGATTTGAAGTACACTACAAGTCCACATTACAATTTCTGACATGACGACTCTCTTTGAGTGTTTTGCTTGGTAATGGGTGACAATGTTGATATGTTTGGTCTTGATAGAATAGGTCTTCTACGTACGCTGCTGCTGCAGAGCAAGTACGGGACTTGCTACTGCCGATACACGACATGCTGCTTTGAGCAAGACATGCTGCTGCTGTACAATATAGCGTATATGAATTACCAGTAGCAGATCTATACAGGTGGAGCTGGGGAAGAGGAGGGTTTCTGCGAGCATGCTGCACTGTTAAAGGATTAGTTCACTTTTAAAATAACTTTTGCTGATAATTTACTCACCCCCATGTCATCCAAGATGTCCATGTCTTTCTTTCTTCAGTCGAAAAGAAATTAATGTTTTTGATGAAAACATTCCAGGATTTTTCTCCATATAATGGACTATAACCATATAACAGCAACCAAACGGTTCAAGGTCCAAATGACAGTTTTAGTGCAGCTTCAAAGGGCTTTAAAAGATACCAGACGATGAATAAGGGTCTTATCTAGCGAAACGATGCGTCATTTCAAAAATAAATAAAAAGGTTTACGTTTTATTAGCACAAATGCTCGCCTTGCTCTGTTTCTGTGATGTGTGTTATCTGTGTTTGGGCATGTTTTTTGAAATGACTCAAAAAAAGATTCGTTCACTTCATTTTGAACGAGTCTTTTTTTTCGAGTCATTTCGTTCATTCAACAAACGAAATGAACGAAATGACTCGAAAAAAGATTTGTTCATTTTGAGATGCGAACGCGCATCTCAGAACAGAGCAAGGCGAGCATTTGTGCTAATAAAACTTAAAGTTTTTTATTTATTTTTGAAATAACCGATCGTTTTGCTAGATAAGACCCTTATTCATCGTCTGTTGTCGTTTAAAGCCCTTTGAAGCTGCACTGAAACTGTCATTTGGACCTTGAACCGTTTGGTTGCCGTTGAAGTCCATTATATGGTGAAAAATCCTGGAATGTTTTCATCAAAAACCTTCATTTCTTTTTCACTGAAGAAAGAAAGACATGGACATCTTGGATGACATGGGGGTGAGTAAATTATCAGCAAAAGTTTTTTTTAAAAGTGAACTAATCCTTTAAGGCAAATCCTAACCAAGTATTTGAAGGGTTGAGCACGCAAGCTCATTGGATACAGCAGAACCAATCAGCTGTGCCCTACAGAGAATGATGTTATTGCAAGCAGGTTGAGTTAAGGATCAATTAGCCTGCGCCAGCTATAGTTGCATGACAGAACTTTGCATTAAGCATATACTTCTTTTTCTAAGGGTTTAAAGACTTTTTGACAGTCATGATCCCCATTCTTTTTCATTGTATGAAAAGAGCTGCTTAGACTTTCTACTATTTTTGTATTCCATGTAATTGCAGGTTTCGACCGACATGTAAATTAGTAAATGAGGACTTTTCATTTATGAGTGAACTATCAAATCCCTTATTACCAGTCCAGAAGGCCACTTCGATCAGCACCTGAGCTTAGTGACTTACGGTAATCATAACAAACATGCACTGCGAGACGTTGAAGGCATGCCTCCAGTTGTGGTAGGCTACGGTGCGGTAGTTCTTCCTCACGGTAAGCAGCCAGCGGCACAGCACCTGAGCGGGAAAACAAAGGAACGCTGTAGTATTCACACACCGTACAGTAGCTGCAGACCCCCCGGTGTTCCAGGAACCAGCCTGCAGCACAGTATCTCACCGATCTATAACCCAGCGATCCACCCTCAACACTGCATACATATGTAAGCAGCATTTCACTCTTCCAGTCAGTAGGGCTGGCGTTTTGCCCCCTCTTTCATAATGATTGCCTCACCTCATAATCAATTTTGAATTTCTGCACGACACCAAGCTCCAAAAACATCCGCAGGGAGGCAGTGATCATGGCGTCGTTGTCCAGAGAAAAGTCATTAAAGTGGAACTCATCGATCCCGAGCTCACTGCTTAGGGGAATCTTAGCAGCCTGAGAGAGGAGAGGGGACAATCTCAGCGACTCCGGGAGCAAGGCAATTAAACACCAGAGCAGAACCTGGTCCACTGATGGCTCAAACAGAAAGAGTATATTACACTCTGCCATTTCAATTATTAATACTTTAGCTCTCTCAAGTAGGACCCACCAACTATAAATTTCTTGGAACGCAGGGGTCTGAGATGTTTTTTTTACTCATCTATCTCTCTAATGTATGAGTTTAATTTGAAGTTTTCAGCTAGTCTCTCTCTGCAGAAAAGTTTTAAACATTATATTTTCTACTGATCTGTGAATCTTGTGCCGGCGGCCCTTTAAGGGTGTGCAACACTACAGAATCTTATCATGCTTTAGAGATAATACTGCACAGGTCAAACAATACAGTAAGTTGGATATTTTTGATATTCAATTCAAATACCCATAACAGGCATTGCAGTGTATTGCCAAAGCAATTTCTAATGTTGACAATGAATCTGATATGTTTACAACAGATATTGAATAAACAAATTTTAAAATGATAAAATACAAATTTCAGGATACTTTGATGAATAAAAACATACTTTATTTGAAATCTTTTTGGAACATAAATGTTTTTACTGTCACTTTTGTTCAATTTGCATCCACGAGAACATCTAAAACTCTGTTTTAGATATAAATAATGAATTTAAAACATTAGTAAAATTTCAGTGCATCTAGTTAGTATGGAATTAATTACCATATTTTATCTCTAGTTTGACAAGACTTACTTTCAGTCGATCAACCTCTGCCTTAGAGCATGTAGCATGATAAGACAGCATCTGGGAAAAGACAGAAACAACAATACACTATGCATACAAAGTCTTTTTTAATACCCACACAGATTGTAACCACACCATCTGATCTTATGAGATTGATATGCAGGCAGAATTGTAGCTGTTATGTTTATGAGCAGCTTAAAACAGAAGAAGAAAATACCAACAAAATATTAGTGTTACACTTTATTTGAAATTAATGTATTGCACTTACTCAAATAAGTACTGAGTAATATGAATTAAACATGTAGCCTACTTAGGGTTTGGTTTAGGGTTAGATGTAATTATGCATAATATACTGTTATTAGTAAGTACATGTAGTAACATAACTCTGTCACCTTAAAATAAAGTGTTACCGATATTACTCACATCTAGAGCCACAGATTGCTTGGCCCAAGTCTTCTTCACCTGGTTATACATCATTGTGTTGTTAATGCCCAGGCCACAGAAAATAACAAATGCCTGTGAGGATCAACGGACATGATATTACTCATGTGTATGATTCATGAATCGCTCTAATTCGCTTAAGAAATATTGATTGGTCATTTTATTCCAACATCAACAATTCTAATAAAGTCACACCTCAAATAACCTTTGATCTGCATCATTAAAAGTCTTCCTGTCCAAGCGATTCAGAATCTGGGCAACACCTAATGAAAGCAAGAAGTTATTTTAGTTGTTGTTTTTTGGGTTTGTGTGATGAAGCATTTGCGAAGGGAAACTCACCAATAATCTGATGTGTCCGATTCCAGATGGGAACGCATAAAACTGATCTGATATGAAAACCAGAAGCCTGGTCCGCCTGAGTAAGAAACACATTACTTGCATGCTACAACTGACCCATGTGAAAGACGAATCAAACTTTTGTGTGGGCCAAGCTATCAAAACGAGTCTGCTCACCTCAGCATCAAAGCGAGGATCCTGACAGACGTCACTAATGTTAACGGGCAGTCCGGTTGATGCTACCAACTCAGCGATGCTGTTATTGATTAGCCAATCCGAACAAGACACCTTCTCCATGCTGACTTTGTCAAATGCACACACATACACACAAACACACATACTAAGCATAGTATACATTAAAGTCCCCATGAAACCAAAATGGACAATTACAAAGTTTTTTACAGACTCCCCACTTCTGAAGTTGCGATTATCAGCTCGTCGCATTCGAGTGCTTGTTGTCGGAAAGAACAGGAATCATGGAGTTTTATTATTGCTTATTATTGGTAAATCTTAGTAAAGCCTAAATTAGTTTACAATCCCATTCATTTACGACAATATAAACATTCACCGTGCTATTAGATCTAGATAGTCATCATGCTGACAAATCTGAAGAATCAGCTATTTAGTTATCTGTTAAATTATTACACTCCTGGTTAAAATATCGACTTAGGTAGAAGGGTATTCATGTCCAATTTTTAACTACGAAACTCATATTTACGATAATTCTGATAGCACATTAAGGCAGCATTAATATCCTCCACAAATGACTGCAAACAGACTTTTAAATATGCCTCCATTTAGTTAGTAACACCAAACTTCCTATGATCCAATCAATCCCCAAGGACAAAATCAAGGCCCCACCCTACATATTTTTCTCCTTCCAGAAGATGTTTCACTCTGATATAACATCACAATAGGTAGGAAAAGACTACGCAACTTCCCTTTCATGCCGACTTTAATTGACAATGCCGTCCCACATTACATACACTATAAACACACATGTAACAGTACATTATATTATTAATAGTCCTGTTATTCTCACCTGATGTCATGATCGACGCTGCACAGCGGAGACATAAGCTCAAATGTCTGGGAGAACTTTACTACCTGAGAACACAGTAAAAAAAAAACAATGCTAGTGTCATGAAACAGAAGGATTCACACAGGTAAAGTAATCAACAGGTTTTTTTGCAGAAGTATGTGATAGAAACAATGAAAGACCCTGGAAGGGTGCTCTCGATGGAAAAACTTTATGAAAAAACTTTGTTTTTTCAATATGCAGGCACTGGGCATAATCTTTTAACTGAAGTAGCCTATTTTTGTAGGCCAACCTGGAAGTTAGCATTTCTCTGTCCTATAAATATGATTATTTAATGAACACAACTTTTATGAATTTTGAAGTCTAAATAATCCAGTAAAAAGCTAACAAGTATAAAACGATCTACACCACAGTCGCATGACTTCAACTTCACAACCACTAAGCTTCCGAAACCTCTTTCTATTTATTTAAAAAACATTTTCCCTGAAAGTTTGGGTTAGAATAGTTTGCAGGGGCGTGTCCGATAGATACAACAAGGTTGTAAAGGCGAACTAGTGATAAATGAGTTTTACTGTTCAGTGTGATGACTTTAATGTCCCCGAGAACCACTGTAGTCCCATTTAGTGGTTTGTTAGCAATCGCTTTTTTCAAGAAAAGAAAAAGCTTTAAAAAACACAAGAGGGAATTACTATGTCATAGAATAAATTGTGAAATATCTTGAGCTTGTATTAACCAGAGACCTAATTTCAGGCATTTAACCCAATACCTATTCAAAAACCCAGTGACTTTGGGACGATGAAACCGATATTGCTAAAATGCTAACTCTTTCCAGGTTTTGGCCAACAAAATATGTCACTCCTGCAGCACTCCACTAGCCTGGCTAACGCCAGACCCAATTCTCGTTGAGACTTGGGTCTGGGAACCACATGTACATTTTCTCGTGTTTGAGGCGTGGTTTACGAATGCCCGGCGCCGTTTTTTGGGTGCTAAGAATGTCTATCAAATGCGCCTGTACGTAGCTCATAGCCAACATAGATGTTGTCATCGTCTTGTACTCCTCCCCGTTCTGTGATTGGTTCCCTAAATGAGGCGAAAATCTGGACCATGGTATCCATACTGCCTTTCAGCGTGAATAAAATCGCGCTGCGGGAAGGCAGCATGGGGAAACCCAGACTAGCACTCCACTGTCATTCTATTACTTATTAAAAGTTAATTTTAAATAAATGTAAAAAAATATATAATCAATAATTTAATTAAAAATTACAAATCACATTTGCTAAATTGAAATGGAATGAAATTGAGTTCACATAAAAATTAGCTTTTGTTTTGTCGCACTCCCACTTTAAGCCCCGCCCAACAGCCACATCCACAATACATTTTGACTGCAAAATACAGATAATAGCTTGGCTGCACACTCCTTCTTGATTAATCATTTATGTCCATCAGCACAAACAGAATAAGTTACGTGCCACATTTCAATGCTTATGTGGAAAAAAAGAGCTCTTGCTCTTTAGCAAGAGCAAGAGCATAGGAAATAAAGGCTTATGTGAAGGCCAATGAGAGGGTGCCTAGTTTAATTAGTCAAGAAAGGTGGAATGCATAAAAAAAAGATGTAATAAAGATAGACAGAAACGGAGGACTGAAAGTGATCTCACAGGGGAGTGGATGTCTTCCAGCAGAAGCACAGAGCAGCGCTCACACTGCAGTAATGTCAGCGCACGCTGCATGATCTTCCTCACGATCTTCTCCAGGTCCGTCTGCTCCTCAAACAGATCATTCACCACCTCCAGCAGCGCCTTGAGAAACAACAGCAGCAGCTCCAAATGTATTCAGAAAACACAGGCCTTCAAGCTTCGCACAGGATTATTAAATATGTGAAACCTGGCAACCTGAGGATTGTATGCAATCTAACAAGCTACACTGTCCGAGAGGTCTAGAAATCTGGAGGCAGGTTTTGAATCATTCTGAAGAGTTTTATTCAGCAACATTTCTGCAGATCTTGACTTACCCTGCTCCTCTCATACTCCTTGCGGGATTCGGAGAAGAGTTTGGCGTTGGAGATCGATATTCCGCAGAATGGTAGATACATTTGCAGGACCTGTAAGAGAGAAGTTTGATGCTTTCAAAGCTTCAGTCAGATTGATGCGTGACGTTGAGATATTGAGAGGGGAAAAAAGAACTGGAGGCATCACATCAGTTCTGCTTCTTTGTATTTCTAGGGCATTTATAACAGCACAGCATGCTTTCTGCTTTCAGTGCTGCTTGGCATAAATAATTCTAAAGAGAATTTCTGTGCTATTAATTACTATCTATATAGATGTTTTGAAGCAGCGATGAAAGTAAAGTAATGAGATGAAAGGGTACAGACTGATTTGTGCCTAGAGATTACTGGATCTATATTTTGTATTGATTCTGAGGTATGCCATTAACATGTGCTGATTAAGTCAATGACAATAATGACCCTAAAAGTGTTAGTACTCCACCACCCCCCCCCCCCCCCCCAAAATCAATTCCTTACCCTCATGTTGTTCCAAACCCATAAGACTTTTGTTCATCTTCGAAACACAAATTGAGAGATGAGAGATGTCTTTCCCTCTATTGACAGTAAACTACTTTATTCGCTTCAAAAAGTTAATAAAAAGATCGTAAAATCCATCCATATGATTCGAGCGGTTTCTGAAGTTTCAAATTTTCTGAAGAGCGTAGATCGCTTTATATGTTGAACAGATTGAATGTACAGTTTTATTCACATTTAAACTTTGACCAGCGGACATAAACAGAAGCTCAACCTGCTTGACGCGCAAAAACAAACCTCATTGGTTCTTGCAAAAGCTCAAACGTGCTGCGCAACACGAGAATGAACCTCACTGGTTCTCGCACTTAAAGCGAACATGCTTGAGCTTCTTTTTTATCATAACTGATGTGTGTTGATGAATGTTTGTATGTGAATAAAAGCATAAATTCAATCTGTTCATCATATAAAGCGATCACTTTATATGGATTCGTTTTACGATCTCTTTATGAACTTTTTAAACCTGTGTCAGTTGCGGTAGCTGTCAATGGGCGGACAGAATGCTCTCAGATTTCATTAAAAAGATCTTCATTTGTGTTCCAAAGATGAATGAAAGTCTTACGGGTTTATTGGAACAACATGAGGGTCAGTAATTAATGACAAAATTCACATTTTTGGGTGAACTATCCCTTTAATAAGCAATTTTATGAAATTCGGAGAGCAACAGAGTATCAGATCTATAGCTTTGATTTATGCAGACACTTAGTACAATGACCACAGGGTGTCTAAGATTATGAATATAAAGAATAAGTCTTCTCACATAAATAACTAATTTTCTAAATCTACAACTACTCCAGCATGGCAGGATATTCGTTAATTGTTAAGTCATAGATCTCTTTTGATTTAGCACAGTAATTATCCCTCACACTCTAGAGTTTCATTACCAGCTAAAGTTTGGGCACTAGTAATAGGCATCAGGAGAATGAAATAGGCTCTAAATCCAGTAGTTGGACACATCTTTAGAATATAATATTAGCATGAAGCCAAGTGAAACGGAGAATCGAGCTTACCTTCTCATTGTCCTCAGTGAATGGCGTTCCGCTGGGGTTCTTGTTGATGGCCTGCACTACACCAATGACTTCACCGTCACTGTTATGGATGGCCATGCACAGAATGGACTGAGTCTTATAGCCCGTCAGCTTGTCGATTTCATCACTGAACCGATGGTCCTACACAATACACAAGAGGCACAGCACCTGAGAAAAAAGGGTTTAATGGTTCTATATAGAACTGCTCGTTTTGCTGCTTGATATTGCAAACTGGTATTTCTTTCTTATCATATTATTTGAATGTAATGTAATGTATAACACACTGGTTTGTAGCGCAAATTGTTTTACCATTTACTGCACTTACTTCCACATTACAAAATAAGATGTGTATATATATAAAGCACCTGACCGAACCCTTTAAGGTTCTATATAAACTTTTCTTCGAAGGGGCCATTTACACACTTTTTTCAACTAAAAACTAAAATAATTGCAATTCCAACGGACTGCTATGGGATAGTGGCTCGCTCATTGCACTGCATTAATGGATCTCCTCTGACTTATACTGGGGAAGGCTTGCCTGTGGCCATGATATAATGATGTGTACGCACAACTGGTAGCGTGTATTTGAAGATCGGGAAACAGTCTACTCTGTAATTGCAATTTCTGAAGATTTGAAGTTCTTGAATCTTTTGTCATAATCAAAATAATCAGACAGCGATTCCATGCCTTGGCTGCAGAAACTGTAAAAAATCACAAATTTTCACACATAACCCATATTAAAATTTCATATTTTTTCTGTAGCTGTTGGGTAAACAAGAGAATACAAAACTACACAGACTTACATGCAGGCAAGGGTAAATGGAGATTTTACCTGAAAGATTGAACTTGGGTTTGTTACAATATGTGTCTTTTAAATGTTGGCCAAAACAATTATTTGATATTTATGTGTCACCTCTTACACTAGCTTAGGCTGTTTAATGGCAGTTCAATAATGTGTACTGTATTGATTGAACTGTGGTTAGAACGGTGGAAATGTCCAATAGTTTTTTTGTAAAAAAGACCTACTACATACACACATATTTATGTTTATATATATATATATATTAAGGATGACAATTCTGGCCCGAAATCGAAAACTGCTCTTGGCCGAAAACCGAAACTAAATTTTTTTTTAGCTTACTTTTGTATTAATGTTTTAATGTAAAGATTGGTTTCATTAACTTAAATAATTTTAATGATACTGATTTTAATATATAGCCTACATGTATTAATATGTATTAATATAGCCTATATAATATATATTTTGGTTAAGATCAAATACAGTAATTACAAGCATAGATGAATACAGTATAATAAAGAATGGTCTATTCATGTACAGACATGTAATAATTTGGCCTAAATGTAAATAACACTATGTTCACTGTATAAATTAAATATAGATTAATAATCCTTGTTAAAGCTGTTTTGTTGTTTGATTAACATTAATGACTTTATTTATTTTATTTTATTTATTAATGACTTTATTTTAGGTATTCATAAGTTACTGTCACTTTAAGACCTCATGCACGGATCCAATATAATGATACACATCTGATTTCTTTTTCAACTCTTTACGTTCACTTATGTCATAACGACTATTATTTGCAGAGACTGGCATTTTGACATAGGCCATAATAGACCATAAAACATTTGTGTGTTTGTGTCGGAGTAAAGCGCACTGAGATGCAAATGAGGAATCAATTGTGCATGCCAAACTAATCTGTGTGCACAGATAACAGTGCGCAAGTACCAAAATTTAGCGATTTAATCCGCAAAACACATCCGTGCCAAACCGTGGGGCCTGGTCCATATGGATCACGGATCAACTAGGGTCCGTTTAACCCCTAACTAAGGAATATTCCAAGTAGGTATAACTGCAGTCTGTCTGCAGGACTACTCCAAAATGGGGCGTGTACTCCAAAAGTGGGCAGAACCTCCAAAAGGGGGCAGGTCTCCAAGCCCAAAGACTTGATCTATTGGCTCTGGGTTCATCCTTTTGTCATTGACTTATTATATATATATTTATAAACTATGTATATTATATGTATATACATATATAGCTTATATATATATATATATATATATATATATATATATATATATATATATATATATATATATATATATATATACAAAATACCCTGAGCAGCTCTGGTCTACCTAAAACTTTATTTTTCATGTAGGCTTACAGTGTATTTAAAAGAAATTGTAAAAGTTTTTTACATTATGAAATGTAATGTCCCAGGCGCAATTTGTCTTGTCTACAACGCAAATTGTAATTTGGAGCCACTTGCACAATCAGGTAAAAGTCAGTTATCTGCATGACTTTTAAAAAAAGTATGTAGGCCTACTACGTTTATAATAAAGTCAAAACATCTGACCGCAGTCACTGGAGTTTACTGTTGTTATGGTTACCTCTGGCTAACTCGACTTCTAGTGTCTGGCGACAGTCAAAAAAATCCGCTCCGTGACTAACTAGTAGCCTACTAAACCCTCCCGTAACCCTCAACCTTTTATTGTCGAAATTCTCTGTATCATTAGTTGCAATTCTACCTCGTATGCGTTCGGGATGTTGACGGTTTCTCCGTGTTCTGCAACATAACCTATGATGCCTTTTCCCCACGGAACCTGCACCTCGTTTGAGTCCAGAGTGCTCGAAGAGGGTCGCACCGTGGTACCCGAGTGCACATCAAAAAACTTGGACACGAGTGTCCTCTTATGAGACGGTCCCTCCACTAGGAAAAGGGAACACCTGTCTGCGTTTACCATGATGCACACATTGATGAGAATCTTGTAACTGAGGTTCGTCATGTCAAGTTCGTTAGAAATGTCCTTAACCAGCTCGAGGAAGAACTCCCTCTCGTTGGACTCTTTGAGTCTGTATTTGTAGTCAATGGCGCTGGAGGCATATTTAGGCACGTTGACTCGGGACTCGAGGAGCGCGCTCAAGATGTGCGCTGTGGTCGGTGGTAACGAGCTGGCTTTCCGCAAGAGCGCGCGCCGTCGCATACTTGACTGGGACTCGTTGGCCGTGAGACTGACGTGCTCGTCGTAGGTCCGGTGTGCCGTCATCGCTTTGGACCGGGCGAAGTTCTTGCGGAGCTCCATGTGGGACGATCTGCGCTTCAGTCCGTCAGGGTTCGTGGGCCAGAATGGGTCCCTCGCGACCCCGCGTTTCTCCTCCACCGGAGACGTTTTGGACGGCTGATGATCTTTGATCCACCGGCTCAGGGTGTCACATTTTCCCTTTCTGACGAGATATTCCTCAAAAAGCTCTGGGTGGCAATCCAAAAACGCCTCCACGTCGGAAAAATCAAAAGTTGTCATGTCGATAGCCAAAAATGCCACAGCCAAAAGTGATCTGAAATCGTCCAGTAACGCTCAGCTCACAATGTACTGCCGCACACACTTCACACATCCATCTGTCATATCACTGTTATCCAGCCTTCCTCCTCGCGCCAGGCTTTTATGGAGCTCGTGGAGTTGAACAGTGACTGATGCGCGACCACGCTGAAAAATAATAAGGCTAGCCTAGGCTAATTTGACAGGTAAGACAAGTCTCTTCTGGGAAGGACCTACATAAACTTAAAAGCAAACGAGTTTGTCTGTGACTGAAAATGGATGCTTCTTTTGTGTGTCTAGTTTAACGAACTCTGGTTTTGTTTGGTGAAGCTCTTTTTATACGTATGTCTTCACACTTGCGTAAATACGTTTGTGTGTGTGTGTGTGTGTGTGTGAGAGAGAGGAGAGAGAGAGAGAGAGAGAGAGAGAGAGAGAGAGAGAGAGAGAGAGAGAGAGAGAGAGAGAGAGAGAGAGAGAGAGAGAGAGAGAGAGAGAGAGAGAGGAGAGATTATTTTTCAATACCTTTTTTTTTATTTCATTAAGCACTAATGAGCTAAAGGCTTTTGAAGCCCCAGTCTGAAAATCACGCCTGCTTTCATTTGTCATTAAAGAATCCCTTTAATCTGTCTGTCCACGATTATGTATATTCCAACAGGACGAATAGCTCATTCCTGTTTGCACAGAGAGCATTCATTATGAATTTAATATTAAATAATAAAAAAATAAAATAAACATTTCAATTGAACTTTGTATTGCTTTATTGTCACTGAAGGGAAATTTATCTTGGACTCTAGTGATGTAGCCTACACAATACACCCTCATGCTCCTTCAAATCATTATAAACAAGAGCTGTAAATAATATCATATACATTTAAATTTAAAACAATAATTGCCCAAAAGAATAATATCTAATTTAAACGTATATGGACCATTAAAATACCTTAACACAACAATAATTAGGGTGAACAATGCAAAAAAGCACTAATAAAAACTTTCTCTTGGCCATTGATGATTGATGCAGAAACTCTGATATATGTAAATATATTTCTGTGATATTGACTGACTTTTGAACACAGTTAGACACTCCTTTTCTCTTGAATGTTTTCGACAGATCATCTGCAAAAGTGGGACAGTAATTTATTTATAGCAAATTAATCTGCTGCTTAAATAATACAATATCATATTTAGAGCAATTTTCATATATGACAAAAAAAATCAGTACCTGCATGAAAATAACGTCAAATTAGCTTAAACTGGTTTTTGGAACATGATTTCTGCTCAAACTATGTACTATCCAATCATCTTTTAAAACCACCATAAATGTTTTATTGTACTGTATGAAGAGTAATGATGTCAAACCAAAATGTATATTATTATTTAGTATTTTACTTATGAATTAGTTCACCCCTGCATGTTCTACTCATCATTTAATTTATTGACGCATAGACCTTCACTTCTCCTGAAAAGGCATTGTGTGCTTGTTCAGCTTTCATTCCAACTGAACTCTTTCTGACTTTGTCAGAAATATGTTTTTAACACAAAGAAACAAACGTATCCAACTGTGGATTAGTTCTGCTTTAGTATAATATCCCTCCTTACATTTAAACTCAATTTCTGGGATCTACCCAGAGAGCGTTTATACGTTTTAATTAGAATCATCCATGGATGCAGACAGGTCTTCAATAAACAATTTCATCAGATTCTGGCTGCAAATGGAGGAGATGTTTGCTAAAGTATTCATGTATTGTGCTCCATAAAAGAACCTTCATTGTGCTCCTCTGAGCTTGATAGGTTTAATCACTTAAGCACATTTAAATGGTTGCTGGTGTGCGTTTTAGCTTATACCAGTTGATGCTCATTAGTAAGTTGAGGTACTGCTGCAGCCTTGACGTTTAAAACCGCCCCTAATGGCTCACAGCATTATATTCTGACACAGGCTAATGAAACCTGCTCTCCATGGTTGAGTATTAACAAGCAACCAAGGGAGCGGGATCAGCGCACTACATTCATAATACAACAGTAGGAGATGTAATACAGCAACCCCTTCCGAAGAGGAGGAAGGTAATTGGTCACTGAACTTTACTTTGGCATGTGTGCTAAATCCCAGCTTTTCTCGAAACCTTTGATAAAGCCCCTGGAGGATCCCAATTAAAAGTGTAATATTGAATATATTGCTCAACACAGCCTTGTAAATAAGGCCGGTCAGTGGAAATGCTTGGCAAGCAGTTGGCGGTGCCATTGGACAGAGTCTGTATCGATGGGTGCGTTCGCTTTTTATTGAATACCAAATGTTCATGCTAAGATAGTGAGTAAGAGTTTTTCCTCAGGAGTGTGCATTTATAAAAACAGCTAGGGAGATTAAATGAATGTTTAATGTATAATGCATGAAATGTAATGTAATGAGATAATGACTGAATTGTGGAAGTGACACGTTTCAGGACCACGGACAGCACTCCTGCTGTTTTAAATGGAGACAGCAGTGATGATGACTTGGTGGGAATACATTTAGAGTCATTACTTTAGCACACTAGCCTTTAAAGGGGATTTTCTTACATTCAAGCCAACTGAAGGAACAATGGAGATTCTATTTTCCATTATGATGTCAGAATGCTTTTTTTTTCAAATAGTCATCTGTGTTCATTTTCTCCATAGATGAATGAAAGACTTATTTGTTTGGGAACAACATGAAGGTACGTATATGAATACAGATGTTTCATTTTGGGTGAACTACCCCTTTAAAGGAGAACTCCGGTCAATTTTAACATTGAGCTCATTTTTTTGTAAATTTAGAGTGCTGTCAGTACAGAGAACAACGACAAAAATCGGTGTTTCCTACACCATGTTATCCTCTTTTTAAAATGTACACCCTGTTGACTTACTCACCTGTTGAACACAGTGAATCTGACTGCAGTAGATGTGAAAGATATGAATAAAAATGATGTTTATTCAGCCAGCTCACATACCTGTATTTTCTTCCTGTTTTCGGTCGAAGTCCACAGTCGTCAATTGTCGAGTTTGCGTGCGCGATGCTTAGTTATCTAGTTGCCAATGATCGCGCGCGAACTCGACAATTGACTACTGTGGACTTCGACCGAAAACAGGAAGAAAATACAGGTATGTGAGCTGGCTGAATAAACATCATTTTTATTCATATCTTTCACATCTACTGCAGTCAGATTGACCGTGTTCACTCTTAATAACACCACTCACATGGCTGTGCGCTTGTAATGACACATCAAGGATGTTAAGAGGCTAAAAGCAGGTTTAGAACTTGCCCCATTGAAGTCAACAGGGTGCGAATTTTAAAAAGAGGATAACACGGTGTAGGAAGCACCGATTTTTGTCATTTTTGTCTGTACTGACAGCACTCCAAATGTACAAAAAAATGAGCTCAATGTTAAAATTGACCGGAGTTCTCCTTTAAGCATTCCTATATGTGTAAACTGCACTATTTTTCCATTGGATGCAAGTGCTAGCTGTTGAAACCAGAGCTGGGTTTACACTCTCTGCAGTAACGTTAGCCTAGATCTCTGTTTCTCAGATAGCCTGCTCCGGTTTCAGCCTAACCATTGAATACAAGCACCGAACTTTCTGCTCTCAGAGACCCAGCCACAGCAGACTTTACATTCTGAGCTGTGATTGCTCTCTGAGGGCTATTGATTTCTTGCATTATTCATTAGGAATACATTTACTTTTGAATTTACATAATTAGCTTTGAGTGTTAAAACAGTTAAAACCTACCGACGGGAACTGACATTAGCCCTAATTTGTTCAAAGACAATTTTTCGCATTATATTTTGAATTTATAAGTGGGGCTTAGCATAGAATTAAATGCGATCTGTCAGCGAGACAGGTCTAATGAGCATCTCGCATCACCAAATCCCTTAAACACAACAAAGGCCGCAGCTGAGCTTCCATAGTGATGGTGTTCGGACTTGGATAAAGTGTCACTCTGTGGTTTCATGTGGCTGTTTGTAGATTCAATACTATGAACAGTGTGGGAATCCAGCTTTCGGTAGCAGATGCGATTTTCACAGCCTGTCCAACATTCAACCTGTGTGCCAGAGCATTGGACTGGGAACTATGAAAGAGGAAACCTGCCCTTCTCCACTCAGACTCCCACCTATCTCGAGGCAACCGATGAGCATCACTGGACTCTATATTCCAAGGTGAGGATATTCTAGGATCCTGCATTTAAAGGGTTAGTTCACCCAAAAAATGAAACTTCTATCATTTACTTACCTTCAAATTGTTCCATATCTGTATGAGTTTCTTCTGCTGAACACAAAAGAAGATATTTAGAAGAATATGGGTAACCAAATAGTTGATGGTATTGACTTCCATTGTATGGGTACTATGGAAGTCAATGTGTTTAGCTTGAAGGTGAGGAAATGATGACAGAATTTTTATTGTTGGGTGAACTATCCCTTTAAGATTTAGTTCTATATAATGAAGCGGAGTATTTTGTTATTGCGTTTTAAGGACGTAAACATAAAGAAAAATAAATGTAATGTGACCTAAACTCATTGTCTTTCAATTGTACATATAGGGACAACAGGGTCTACCCAAAAAGGCATCATAAAGAGCAGAGCCGTTATCGGAATGAACATATCCCTGCAGTCATTAAGGGACATCAACACTTCGGCTTCGGAGGATCCGTGTTGCCTGAGTATGCAATGCTGGTTCTTAAGACATATCTGATATGTATTGAACACAATTTAATAAAATTAAATATTACATTAGTTAAATTAAATAACTTATAATATTAAATGATTATAATGAATATTATTTTGTTATTTTATTTTAAACATATTTCATTTTGTTTTTAATATTTTAAGTTTATTGTTTAATATATATATATATATATATATATATATATATATATATATATACACACACACATTTTAATTAAACTTTTATTTAATTAAAATTATGTAAATAAAATATAGAACTGTTTAATGTTTAATTTATATAATTGTAATTTACATTATTTATAAACATACACTCTAAAAACTCCTGGGTTATTTATTCAACCCATTGTCTGGGTTATTTGTGTTGGGTTATTATTTCAGAGAGTAACCATTTTCTGGGTTATAGGTCTAATATTTTGACCCAATTCCTGGGTTGTTTGGGTTTCTGGGTTATTTTCCTAAGAGTAACCCATGTTCTGGGTTATAGGATTGTCTGTCTCTCTCTCTCTCTCTCTCTCTCTCTCTCTCTCTCTCTCTCTCTCTCCTCTCTCTCTCTCTCTCTTCTCTCTCTAATGTATTTTTTGTTTGGAGGGGTGTATTTTATGGAGTTATTATATTATCATGTCAAGTTTATAATATGAACTATCACATGTGTGTGTTGTGTATACATTATGATAAAACAGTATCACCATTTGTAGGAGAAATAAAGTGACACACCCTCTAAATATATATTAACTAAGTTATATTAACTAAGAAATAGAAGAAATAAGTTCATATTACATCATACACATCAGTCTGCCAGAAATTCAGAAGAGATTAAGAAACACCCCCTTCCCTCTCTACCCCCGTAGAAGAATGCCGCACCCCCTCCCCCGCAACCCAATGCTGGGTTTTGTTGGGTTAGATATTTAACCCAGACGTTGTGTCAAAACTAATAACCCAATTTTATGGGGTGAAATAACCCAGAAATTAGTTGGTCCAGTTTTTAATGTGTAATTGTATTTGTTTTATTGAAAAGCTGATCATGAAAAAGCTGATAACGTCTTCTAAATGCATGCCTTAATAGATTTTCAGACTAATATTTTGTATGTGCTTACATTTAGGTCTGTCATCATTGAGCAATATTATGACCTCACCCTCACCAAGAAGAGTAATGTCCGACTGAATGACCAGCTGTAAGTTTTCACAGACTCTCACTTGCTAATTTCACACACTAATCAAATTAGGTTATATTATCATTATTGATTAATTTATTATTTTATTATGTATTGATTCCAGGGTTCCCAAACCGACGGACATTGACATGAGGTAAAATTATGAAATATCTTTCTGTCCGTTTTCTGTTTTTTCTTTTGCACACCTTGCATGCTGTATTCATTTATTTATTTATTTCCTTACACTGTGTGAACCAACTGCACATTAGAATAACACACATGCTCTCTTCTCTTCTACTTCTAACTGGTTTTGCTGAGATTTATAATCCTGTGTCTGTGTGTGTTCTTACAGTAAGAAGATGATTAAAGTTGATATTCCGAGGGAACATCCTTTCAGCTCCCACATCCCCCGGTATCCCGCTTTATTTCCATCATACCGATCCCTACCAGTCCAGCCCTCCAGTGCTTCTGCTCCTGTAGTTGTGTGGCGGCATCATCAATGGAGCAAATAAACATCAAATAAAAGCTGAATAACAAAAAAAAAAAAATGTATTGAAACAGTTTGTGGACAAAAATGCATTTTGTGATCCAGACAACCCCTTTCACAAACAAAAAACATACATCTCACTCAAAGATTGAGACCCTCGCACATATATGTGCACCCCTACCCCAAAATATAAACATCAGAATCATTATAAACTAAATCATTTATCTGTAGCTCTGTTGTGCAGACAGTTCACTGAGTTCTGAGTCTGTCCTTTCTTTTTTCTATTTAAAAGGTGCCTGAATGACCTTAGCTTCTCTGAGAATGGCTTTCTTTTTATTTCTTCTTCAACAAGTGAAAAGCATGTCTCACAGCTGCAATGTCCTTGAGCGTTTGCAAACACAAATTCTTTCATTCTCCAAGCATTTGTGCCACCTCTGCATTCGGAAAGCTGAAGAATGACAGGAATCTGCATTTTAGCTATTGTTGGAAGTTTATAGAGGGAGAATCAATGTAGGCCTACATATATAAAAAAAATTAACAGAGTGACCTAGACTTTCTCTGAGCAATAGACCATTGACATTTTTTTCTGTCACTGTTAAAATATGTCTTATTGATACTTTAGTTGTAGTTTTCTTCTCCTAGCCTACGCCATAACCGTTCATTGTTTTATTCATATACTGTTTATCTATATATTCATTTATCTCCATACTAAGCAGTGTTGGTTTTTCAAATAAGTAACGCAAACTCCGAATATTACGCACACATATAGGCCTATATGCTTTACGTTATCTCACTTTATTAACCTATGTCTTTGCTGCTGACCTTTGATGATCTAATTCAAACGTACTAATGAGCAAAAATGACTTAAACATTTAAACATCATATTTATGTTTAGTTTTAATTTTAAGATGGTTTAACTTTCTTCTCCTTCATCCAGTTCTTCTGCGATACTGAATGGCAGCACAGCTGAAATGTTTGTTTAAGCTGCGCCCTCTACTGTACAGGCTTGAATGTGCATTTCCTTCAGCCTGAGGTTTAATCATTTCACTTTTGGTGTAAAAGCAGGCTCTTTACATTTGCCAAAAAATATAACTTTTTTTGAAGGGAGGGGGGAGAAGGGGTTACGTGTATAGTGTGCGTGATGCTAATTGAACTTTGCGAGTGACATTAGATTGTACCGTTGGAAGTTAATGTTAATTAACAAGAGTATTGCTAAAACCAAACATTTATACATTAAAAGGAAAATATACCAATTCATCATGACAGTTATAATCTAAAAAAAAAAAATCCAGGAAGAGGAACAGCTGGCATAGAGATAAGTTATTCCTGTTGTCATGGAGATGACTAACTCTTGACCCAAGTGCCACAACATAGAGAAGAGGCGGTTTTAAGAATTGATGATGTCCATGTGTAGGTTTTGTGCCTTTTATATATATATATATATATATATATATATATATATATATATATATATAGTTGTAAAATTCATTTACAGAATAGGTCATATTAATCTGCTTGTTACTTCTAACTGCACATGTCATCAGATGCAAAGTCTGTCTCTATTTTGTCATGTGGCACACCTTACTGCATGCGTTATAATTCTCCTGATTAACCTGCACTTTCTAGAAGAGGGTGGTTTACTCAATTTTTCTAATGAGTAATAGCCTAATATGCATTTGTTACTCAGGCCCTGTCCAAAAATGGCACACTTCATGTCCACTTGCAGTCTTCTGGACTTATAATGACTGCTGTGTGCGCGTGTACATCAAGTCCACAGGACTGTGTATCGTAGGGTGTCCCATTTGTCATTTCAGAAGCCCCTTTGTGGCCAATATCCCTCATTGATGTGCACTTTTGGCGAGCCCGCAGGCCCATGAGCTCCACAGCAGACTACTCGACAGTCAAAGCAACATTACATCACAAAAGGTGAGAAAACTCAGAAAAAACAAGTTACGATTACTTGATTGGTTTGAGTACCATAAGCAAAAGAGTTTTTAAGGTAGGACCATTCTCAACAGACTTTTCACTCATTCCCCCGCTTCTGCAGCAATCTTTCTTCTTAGTTGCATTCACTCATTTTCCTAAGCCATTTTCGAATCTTGAATTGTCAATACACATTTTTATTTTTATTTTGAGAGAACATCACAGAAGTTTGTTTCATAAATTGATGTTGATTTCCTAAAATGGTTTTGTTTGAACTCTACATTATGGTGATTAGTGTTTCCATGTGGTTAGGCACTTGGAACTTTTGGAACATTTATATTAGCATAATTCTCATCCTATTGATGCAGTGATGCAACAAAAAATGTGTTTTATTGACACGTTAAAATTATTCCCCCAATACATGGCCGACTCAAATATGTTCCTCAAAATAAATTCTGCATCCCTCCGCCACCTCACTCTCTGCTGTTTGGGGGGAGCACACTGGGTTCAAGCCAAACTCTCATCTTAGATCCCTCCCCTCGAACAGCACACCAAATACCCAGTAAGCGATAGTAGACCCGATAATCGGGCTATGAGTAATCCACTTCTAGCCAAAATAACCATCAATTTGATTACATAACCAACAGGATACCCCATTATGGGGTCAGTTACAACATTTGACTTTGTCTATTCAAGTATAAATTGTACATATTATCATATACACACGTTGCAGCAGTGTGGGTAGCTGACGCTGGTATATTGTATTAAAATTGTAGGCTTTCAACACAAACAGCCTCTGAGAAACTCAAGGAAATGTAAAAGTGTTGCAACCGTCCTCACTCACCCCTATTCTTTCTTTTTTTTTTTTTTACTTCAGGACCTCTTTCAAACAAGTGAAAAGCACGTCTCACAGCAATGTGTGTCGGCCCACTGGTTGTCCTTGAGCGCTTGGGTACACAGATCCTTTCACTGACAACCCTGCATACAGAAAGCTGAAGAATGACAGCAATCTGTATTTCAGAAATTGTTAGAGGTGTATAAGGGACTATACATATATATATATTATTTTTAATGGCCTTCTACAGGCAGTCTAGCATATTTTTCTTGTCACTTATTACTACGTAATTTTTCATCAATGCAGAAAGTCTTTCTGTGAATATTGTCAGAGTAAACTATAACTGTTGTTGACTTCTTCAGACACTATGAAAATAGTATAGTTCACTTCACTGTCATCTATTAAATGATTGGCCCATTCCAAAAAGAACTTTAAGGATGCATGACCCTATTAAATCAATAGAGGGCGCAAATCCCATTTTTTAGGTGTGAAAATGTGAAATACACCTAAACAATTGTCTAAGGTAAAATTAAACATAGCTAAACACATCAAACTTTCACATTAATTTGGCTGTATTTGTAATAAAATTGTTTTTAAAAATTGTAATAAAAATAATTTTGGCCACCGCTGTATGTTTATATTTAAATAGAAAACAGTTATTTTAAATTTAAAGATATTTCACAATATTACGGTCTTTGCTGTATTTTGGATCAAATAAATGAAGCCTTGGCGAGCAGAAGAAACTTATTTTAAAACATTAAAAAATCTTACCGTTCTAATCATTTTGGCCACCACTATATATTTACCAGGGCCATTAATTCTGACCATAACTGTATGTATATATATATATATATATATATATATATATATACATACAGTTATGGTCAGAATAAATGGCCCTGGTAAATATGATACAAACTGTCTGTAAAAAATAAATCTGCATTGTTTATTCTTTTGATCTTTCATTCAAAAAATTTGCTAAATTCTAACCTTTCATTGAAGTAAAATAATTGAAAGTGGGGGGAAAATCACATTATGAAATAAATGTTTTTCTCCAAAACACGTTGGCCACAATTATTGGCACCCCTAGAATTTTTTACGAGTAAAATATCTCTGAAGTATATTACCATTATTATTTACCTTTTTTAGCACACCAGGGTGACTAACATGAAATTGTCCAGCCATGACTTCGTGTTTCATAGTTTCAGAGTTTAAATATGAGGAAACACAAATGCCAAATCCCCATTAATCATTCATCACAATGAGTAAAACCAGAGAATATAGTTCTGATGTGCATTAAAAGATTGCTGACTATCACAAAATTGAAAGTGGTTGTAAGAAAATAGCTAAAGAATTGATAATCCCCATTGTGACCATCAGGGCAATAATTAAGAAGTTCCAATCAACTAAAGATGTTACGAATCTGCCTGGAAGAGGACGTGTGTCTATATTGCCTTAATGCACGATGAGGAGGAGAGTTTGAGTGGCCAAAGATCAAGGATCACAGATGGAGAATTGCAGAGATTAGTTGAGTTTTGGGGGTCAGAAAGCCAAAAAAAAAAAAAAAAAACTACATCATCACATGTTGTTTGGGAGGGTTTCAAGAAAAATCCTCCTCGCTCATCCAAAAACAAACTCTAGCAGTGGTCAGACACGGCTGGATCTTCAAACGGCACAGGCTTCTGTGGTCAGATGAAACTAAAACAAGAGCTTTTTGCCAGCAAACACAGATGGGTTTGGTGCACACAAGGATAAAAAGTATCCCATGTGTACAATTTAATATACGGTTGGATCTTTAATGTTGTGGGCATATTTTTCTGTTGGAGGTCCTGGACTTCTTGTTCAGACACATGGCATTGTGGATTCTATCAAATATCAGATAAAAAATCAAAACCTGACGCCTTCTGCTAGAAATCTTATAATGGGCCGTGGTTGGACCTTCCATCAGGACAAATATCCAAAACAAACATCAAAATCAACACAAAAATGTGTTACGGAGCACAAAATGAAGCTTCTGCCATGACCGTCACAGTTCCCTGACCTGGCGAGTGGGCTGAACTGAAGAGAAGAAGCACAAACATGTCTCTGGGAATCTGAAGGATCTGGAGAGATTCTGTATGGAGGAATGGTCTCTGATCTCTTTTTAGGTTTTCTCCAAACTCATCAGGCATTATAGAAGAAAACTCAGAGCTGGTATCTAAAAAGGAGATTGCAAAAAGTATTTAATAAAAGGGTGCCAATAATTGTGGCCAGCGCGTTTTGGAGAAAAACATTTATTTCAAAATGTGGTTCCCCCCCCCCCCTCAAACCCCCCATTTTTAAAATGAAAGATCAAAAGGATAAACAATGCAGATTTATTTTTTACAGACAGTTTTGATCATATTTACCAGGGGTGCCATTAATTCTGACCATGACTGTATATATATATACAGTGGTGGCCAAAATTATTAGAATGGTTTATATATATATATATATTTATATAATATATAATTTTTCATTATTTATAAAATTACAAATACAGCCAAATTAATGTGAAATTTTGATGTTTAACTAAGTTTAATTTTAAGTTAGACAATTGTTTAAGTTCATTTGAAATTTTCACACCTATTTTCACACCTATTTCTATATATATATATATATATGTGTGTGTGTGTGTGTGTGTGTGTGTGTGTGTGTGTGTGTGTGTGTGTGTGTGTGTGTGTGTGTGTGTGTGTGTGTGTGTGTGTGTGTGTGTGTGTGTGTGTGTGTGTGTGTTTTGAGGGTTGCTTAATGTTTATTGCTAGACAATTAAATAATTACCCAAATCAGGTTTTTAAACTAGATTTAGACATGCCCTACATTTTGGTGTAAAAGCTTATAAAAAATGAAGCTTATAAACAATATAATATAATATAATTCAGCATAATATTTTGTTAAGGTGCAGATAAATGCTATTGCTGAATACTGCTGTTGGGAAACTGGCCACTAGTAGATAATGAGACCACAATTTTGTAGTATCTTAATTCAAACACTAGATGGGAGAATTGTCTTTAGAAATCTCCTGTCAACTGAAACAAAGGTTATGTTCATATTACTGAATTTAAATAAGTTTGCAGAGGCCCCCAAGTTGGCCCCCTGGCTGAGAACCACCGCTGTAGAACGTTTGTATTGATTATAGCTGTACATATTGAATTATTATTTATAAATAAAAGTTATTTTGCCTACACATGTTATGTTAACTAAAGGCAGTTACAACATGTCGTTTAATATGCTCTAAATATTTTCAAAAATAAAGACAAACATCGATAGTGTAATGTTGCTTAGTTAAAGACTCAACAAACCACATCATGGGGACTTTCTCAAACTGCATGCTTTGGATATGTTGGGTGATTGTGGATGCAATCTGTTATAATGCTGCGTGATTATTGTTTGCATCTTTCTGGTGGAAGCCCACACATTTCCAGTGCAGTCACGCACAAACCCACTTCACATGAATGAGTACTCTGTCCTCTAACACACATGAGCACTCTCAATGATGAGGGTGTGTGTAATACCCCGGGAATGTGCTAAAAATATGCACGGCTTGGTGAACACACCCCCATAAAACCCAGAATGTCCGACAATGACTAACAATACCCTCAACATCCCTCCTCTGTTTTTACTTTCTCCTCCATTACAGGCAACAGCAAACTGATGAAAGATACATAGAGATACTCATGTATTATTTGGCTTCTCTTTTTTTTTGCTGCTGATTGGTTTTGACATCACAATAAAGGTTTGGATGCTCTTGAACATTCTAGAATGCTCTAGTTATTTAGGTTTATTATCTAATAATTCATTTTATGAAGGGTTGTCCAATTCTTATTGGTGACGTACAGGTGTTATTATAGTGACAACCTGTACATAATTTATGTGCCTGAGTGGATGTTGCTAACAAAAAGGATATGACATGCATTCTTAATGACCTTAAAACATCACGGAAACACCATAAATCAATTTACTGCAGCATCATACATTTTATGTGTTTATGACTGTGTAAGAGCAGTGATTCCCCTTTTGTGTCAGGACTGAATGCGTAGTGACACTCCATTCACCCAAACCATAAGCATTCATGAAAATGATCACAATGATTCCAATGATCACACTTTTTTGGATCTTATATTTAGTTTTAAATAATTTAGTTTTAATATAGGATATTTTTTATTTGAATTAACTTTATATGAGGTGTGTTTAACTACTATGTACATACATACTTGCTATTGCTATTGAGGTGGGATAAGAGTGAGGTTAGGGAGAGGTTTTATGGTCTAGATTTAAGGTTGGGTTAAGGGGTAAGGGAAGGGTCAAAAGTGTAATTAAAGATGTAATTACAGAAATTAATAACGATTTAATTACATGCAGGTATGTAAAAACATGTGGTTACACTCTATTTTAAGGTGTCTTTGTTACACTGTTATTATACATTTAAGTACTGAGTAATAATAATTAACTACATGTACTTGCTATGGGGTTAGGATTAGGGTTTGGTTTGGTTTAGGGTTAGTTGCATGTAATTATGTGTAATTTATAGTTGATACTAGTAACTGCATGTAACACTGTAAAATAAAGTGTTGCCAAAATGTATACACATTAAGGGCATTGTATCAAATTATTAATTAAAATGTTAGTAAACACTTAAAAAGTGGGTCAAAAAAAAGGGTTAAACGTTAAAGTATCATTCAACTATTTAAAGGGATAGTTCACCCAAAACTGAAAATTCTGTCATCATTTACTCACTCGCATGTTGTTCCAAACAACTTGTAATTAACAGGGAAAAAAAGAAAAAAAAATTCTGCCTTAAAATTTTAAGTACAATTAAATTGAATGTTTAAGTCATTACAACTTAAATTACATTGACTTAATAACTTGTATAAAAGAGTTGATCATATCATTTTTACAGTGTTGATGGACAGCATTGACTTACATGGTATTTTTTTTCCATATACTATGCAAGTCAATGGTGCCCCAAAGGGTACCCATGTTCTTCAAAATATTTATTTTGTGTTCAGCAGAATAAGAAATTCATGTTTGGAACAACTTGAGGTTGAGTAAATGATGACAGAATTATAGACATTTATCCATATAGAACCTTTTTGTCATAAAGTATTCTTAAAAATTAAATCAAGAACCCTAGGGTTCTATTTAGAACCCCATAAAGCTATAAGGTAAGTATAACATAGTGAAGGTGCAAACAGTGTCACACACAAATACAAAACACCATCATTGTAATACGAAATAGTAAAATAATGCAATACACTTTAATTTTTAACAACATAAGATGTAACATTAAACCCTAATGTGCACTAAAAACTAAGAAAAAACAGACTAAAAATGAAAAATCAAATGTGAAGTTATACACTGTCAGTTTATGGCTTTTTACTGTAAAAAGTAGGATTATTTGTTTATTTTTTAAATGTAAGGTTTTATATCCATCTAGCCTACTGTTAAATAAATTGACCCTTCGCAGGGAGTTTGATTGACAGGCGATCTGACCAACCATAATCCATCATTTTTTGTCCGACAAATCAGTCAGGAGAGGTTAGATTAATGTTGGAGGATTTGAACATGAAAAATGGTCTTTCTGCGGTTAAAACAACATTCCTTCTTATGTTGATTCATTTGATGCTATAAATTAACTAGAAGGACGAGATGATCGGTTCACGAGCGGCTTTAAGAGGCTCTACAGCGATCTGTCACGACACATTAAAGAGCCACAAAACGGTATTGTTTAAATTATTTTAAAAAATGACCAAATTTGAAAGTTGAGACTTTGTTTAATATCAAAAGTAAGCTGGTCTGTCATGTCTGTCAGCGCTTTGTCAGTGTTTTCTTTGCTCGGCAATGTATTTTTCACTGTGTGAGAACATGATGTGGCGTGAGAGCGGCGTGGCTCGTCGGACACAACAGTAACTAAAGGGGAAAAAAAAAAAAAAAAAAAACAGTAACTAAAGGTGGGCGGGTCATTGCGAACGGTCAATTAACAGTTTTTTACTGTTGCATTTTTTTAACAGTCTTTTACAGTTAAAGTTACAATCATTTTTTTACAGCGAAAAACAGACTCATCCAACTTTGTCTCACCTTTTCATTTAATGGGACACCTGAGCTTGTTTGTCGTTCACAAGTTTTGACCATTCTGAGTTTCTGAAATCTGGATGGTGAATGTACATTTTAGCCTCGAATGTATGAGTATCATTCATACAAATAACCAAACCAAAAAGTACATGTGCTTTAGGCTATATTATTTCCTCAAAATTAATGTTCATCATTTGACTAGTATTAGGCTATATGTTTTTTAGGCTATATAAACAAAAATAAATACATTTCGGATAATTGTAATATTTAATCTAATATTTCACTTTCGATTATAGGTTATACTTCATTAGAGTATAGGTTCAACAACATTGAAATCTTTCCAAGTACCCACTTAAACTTCCTTAAGCATCCAACTGGGTAGGGAGTCACTGTGTTTTTGTCTTTCTGTGGTCCATCTGGAAATGTGTCAAAAGTCAAGGAAAGTCTAAGAATATAAAAATACCAGAATTATGCCAAACATTACAAAAGTTGTATACAACGTGACTTTCGAGTGACCTTCACAAGGACATCCATCACCAAATATTTTAGATGTCAAGTTGCTGACCAGCCAGGCCAGGGGAAGCAGTTAAGCAAAGATGTATTTAATAAATTAGGAAATATAGGTACTGTGTTAAAAATAACCATTTTATTCATCAAAGTATCCAGAGGAACAAAATTGTTCTGAGAATGCGCGACGTCACGGAAAAGGTGCTGTCAACCCAAGCCCCGCCTCTACAAGTGACGTACGTGGTAATTCCCCCGCTGATTGGTTAATGTCACTTTCAGTTGCGTCTGTGAACCTCTCGCAGGACCCACATGCACAACAGTTGCAGGCAGCACCCTTTATATGAGCGCGAGGACAGCGCATCTTCAGACTCGGTTTACTTCATTTAATCGTTTTATTTCTACATGTCGAATAATAGCGGTTTGTTTCAATATGTAAATGTATACAGTTTTATTGTTTGGAGGTCTGTTGCGTAAACTTCAAAAAAGGCGACAGTCAACTGAACTCACAGATCTGTTTTGTTTGTTATTATTTTTCGCTTGATTCGCTGTGTGGTCGACAAGATATGCCGCGCGGATACATTTCATAGTTCCCTCTGCAGTTTTCTTATCCTCCGGAAGTGGCGGTCAGTTTACCACTTTACTTCAGTTTAAAAGGTAAGTTTAAAACTTCATAAATTGTGCGTAAATACTGTAATTGACTATGTCAGTCCTTGTTCTTTTCTCTATTTCATGTGTTCTGCATGCCATAATCTGGAAACGTGTCCATGCATGATTGCAAGCAATGTCTTCCAAGTCAAGACATTGTAAAAACGCTTTAATAACTGATGCCTCTTGGAAACTATTTTAGTTTGGGCGTGGACGACAGGAATTCATGCACAGCTATAACTAAAATTCTCTTATGAGGAGAAAAGTCTTCTGTTAGTGTTTTAGTTTGAGAGTTGCTTAATGGCTTCATGTTTTGTTATCTTAATTTTGAATGTTGGTTGTCATTATAAACAATACAATTCATGACATTATATTAAGATAGTGTATTTTCTTAAATGCTCAAGGCATCACACATGATCTTTATTTTGTTGGCCTGTCAAAGTGACTCATATTTCATTTAAGTTCTTAGTACGCGTGTGTCAGTATTAGTCTTTCTCTATTGATGACTTAGCCTAATCTCTTTAGATGCAAATAGGTTCATTAAAGTTGCAGTAGGAAATTTGGTGCTTGCACTTCAACATGTATTAAATAACAAGTACAACTTACAAACTTATCTAATTGCCTCAGTAAAGGCATGTACTTGAAGTGAAGATGAAGGTGATGATGATGGTTTGGTTTGAACTGGGTGTCTGACTCTGACCACTATCTGAATGTGACAAGTGCACTGTATCCATTAGAAATACACTCTTTTGTCATGTCCCTGTCACCATGGTAACAGATTGTGAAATGTGTTTTTCTTTGTATGTACTAGTCCTAACCAGAACTGTGTGCCAGTGAAGTCATTTTTTTTGTTTTTTTCGTTTTATATTTGCTAGTGCTACCACATTTTTAAAGAGCTGCCTCAGTGGCCAATTTGTGAATATTTTCACAGCAAGATATATTGGGGGTGGACTCTTTTATCTTCCTTCACAGCCATTGAGAGTAGAAGCTATGAGGGTGGATGCTCTCTCTCTCTCTCTCTCTCTCTCTCTCTCTCTCTCTCCTCTCTCTCTCTCTCTCTCTCTCCTCTCTCTCTCTCTCTCCTCTCTCTCTCTCTCTCTCTCCTCTCCTCTCTCTCTCTCCTCTCTCTCTCCAAGAAACAAAGACTTCGATGCATTACATTTTTGGAAACTGAACACAGCAGTTGAACAGGACAGGACTTTCTGCAGAGATGATTATTTTACACAGTATCCCACAGTGAAATTCAATGCGTAACAAAAGCCCAATATCATATTGATGTACACTACAGATTTACGCTGAGTCAGAGTGATTGTGTTTGTAAATTTCTTCAGCCTGTGTCAGTGTTTCGAAACATGATTGGATGGAACAGGGTGTCAAATTGTCCTCTGCGTAGCTTACACACCAGTCGATTTTTGAAGTGATGTGTGAAAAGGCTTGTTTCTAACAGACTGGTCTGAAAATGAATCTGATAGGCCGCAGATGTCTTTAATAGCATCTAAAATTATGAATGACGGCTGTTATCCTGCCTCATGATCAGTGCCGCTATGTCATGAGACATTCATTTTAAACTAGTTCGCAACCCAATGGGTTAAATAATTAGTACAATAAATTATTTGTATTAACTAACAGACGTAATTCAAGAATGCAAATGTAGGAAAGTAAACTTCAGACATATTGACAAACTCAAAATAATTCCAGAGATAGCTCTAAGTTCAATGATAAAGGGGGAAAAACATATTTTTGTAATATCTGTTTATAAGTTGCCTATAAGTAGCCTCTGTAGTTTTATAATGTTTTCATTTAAGGACTTTTATCTAATAATTAATTTATGCACTTAATTGTATTAGTTAGTCAAATTAATTAATTAATTAGAATCTCATGTTAATTTTATAATGGTTCAATGAAGTGTTTATAACATTGTTATAATGTAAATATGTCACCTTTATTTATATAGGCTAGCGCTTTATACAATACAGATTGTTTCAAAGCAGCTTGTAAAAAAACATGTATGTACAGTACACAATAAGTTCATATCAAATGATTAATTTAAATGTTAGTACGCATAGGCCTAGTAGTTGCAAGGGGATGTGATAGTCCTCTATGTGTCCATTGCCCTTTCTCATATATAAATAAGCTAAAATAATGTTCCATATCATCCATTCTGGCTTCTATGTCTGTGCGTGGTAGGTCCCAGACTGGACAAACCTAAAGGATGCATTAGAGGCTGTAATTTCCTTTTCCATCAATATTGTATAATGGTGCCATTATGGGACACTTTCCATTTCTTCAACTCTTTGTGTACTTCCTACAGCTTCTCCAATTCCCAGCCCAGCTCTCAGATTAGTGGTTGTGAGTGTGGAAAACACTCCTAGATACATCATATAGGCTATGAGTAGGCTTATATATTTAAACTAACTGTGGGCAAATGATTGGACCAGAGCGTTTGGGAAGAAGTTTATGTTTTAAGTGGACATCCAGCATAGATGTTTGTCTTATTGGTTTCTTTTGCGACTGCAGCGATGCAGGTAATCCTGCTCAGTATGGGCTGCACAGTAGCCGACTAGCCGTGTCCTTTAACAAGAAAATACACCTTTATTTTCACACCAGGACAGCAGCCTGAGCTCAGGACAGTTTTACAAAACCACACACACTGTTGCCATAGTCACAGTGTGAGGTGAAATATGTTGAGTTTGATAAGAGACCTCACGAGGGTGAAAGTGGTTTGATTCTGTGGTTATTCGATATGTTTCTTCTATGATTTCAACTGTGTGTATTAAAGGTGTTGTGGATATGGAGTGAGAGTATGTACAGGGGCTTTGAGAGCAGATGTTGTCGTTGCTCAAGCGCAGTGGTAGGTGTTGCCGCTGTCTGCCTTCCTCATCCATAAAAGATGTGATTTCTATACAGGTGAGGTTACAGCTAGATGGAAAGACACCATTCTGTCTCAGACTTGTCTGGTTTTCACTGTATTTAACATGTTGTCTATTTAAAGCAATTTGTTTTTACATGCTGCATTCACCTTTGTGGAGGCATAATCTGATATCTTTAACATTGTGTTTGAGCCTTAATGACATATTATCTCATCATGTCTGTTCGGACGGTCTGTGCTGTAGACAGCTGATATCAATAGCTCGGTTCAATTTTCCTTCGGTGTCATTTATATTAATTGCTGTCTTTGTGTTGTAGAAAGAGGGCAATTCCCACAGTGAAATCTTTTTCCCTCACAGAAAAAAATTAGCATGTATTTAATTTATTATATTTATGCTAACAGTAATTAAAAAGTCTATTTAAATACTTGCAAGAATTTCATCTTGTATTTCCTTTTTTCCAAACATTTTGTCGTTAAATAATTGGTGCATTTGGCGGTAACCCATTAGGTTTCTTCACATATCATGCTAACACATGTTTCCTCAAGAATCAATTAAGTTTGTTCATGTGCGTCAAACATGCTTGAGCTTCCGTTGAACATAGTATTTGATGTGCTCTGTGTATGTGTGTTGTTCAAAGTTAATATGTGAATAAATGCCTAAATTCATCATATAAAGTGATCGTGTCTCTTCAGAATTATGCTACTCATTTCGAATGCCTATTACTTTATGAACTTTTCATAATTGTTTTGGTGGAATGGCCTTTAAGAGGAAGGACAGATATCTCTCAGGTTTCATTAAAATATGTTAATTTGTGTTTTGAAGATGGAAGAAAAAAGTCTTATGGGATTTAAAATGACATGAGGGTAAGTAATTTATGACATAATTTTCATTTGTGAGTGAACTATCCCTTTAAATGTACTAAATCAACTGTTAAGGAACTGGAATCATTAAAATCCCAATGATTAGTTATGTAGCAAGTTGCAACTAGCAACCAACCAATCACATTAGTATTTTCATCACTATCTAGCCTTTACAATATTCCAAATTGTCTACTAACAGGCTGTGGGCAGGACTATGTGACACTGACATTAACCCTACTACCTCACCCACAAAAGTGTCATAAAGTGAGTTCATCTCATCTGAATAATGCTTTCCCAATGTCTTTTCAGTTCAAAACATTTAAAATAATGTACACGTGATGGATGTCTGAGTCAAGGCAACCTATTACTACTATTTTTAACATATTTTTGAATTATGTATGAAGCAATTCATTCATGCTGTGCACCATCATATTCTATCATTCTCTTGTGAAAGTTAAAGTAAAGAATACTATAGTAATTTTGAGGATATGAATGTCCAGTACTTTTGAGGATATGATCCTCATATCAGTATCCTAATAAAAGCTGTTTAAAAAAAAAGCTTACTTTATTGAAACACGGTGGCCCCATGTTGAGATCACATGACCTGCTAAATATTTGCTTCATCTCAGTAAATCTATGAACAGAAAAAATGAATCGTGACTGGAAATTCATAAAATATGTATCATGACTGCAAATGCATTTCTACAAAGTGAAAATTGTAGCTTTTGCATGATGCTGCATATACAACATAAACAAAAAATGACTAAGTCCACCCAAGGGATAACTTTTTTTTTTACCCAAGCTCATTCGAAACTATTAAAAATCTTGGCAGTCATAGAGAGTGCAAGTGTTTCTTCCTGGACAGGTTTTCTGGTCTAATAAATCTTTTGAATAGAATGTAGAAAAGGTCAGAATATCAAAAGACCTGAGCTAGTTTGCAGAGACGGATGAGTTGTCAAGCTCAAGAGGTCATGACTAATTGGCTCCTCGTCCTTATAAATATTAAACACAACAAAGAGCTTCAACATGCTCCTCCACTGTTCCCCTGCTGTTCTTGCCTTTTTAAAATACCTGTAACTAAAGGGTCAAAATGCTGTGGTCTGGAAAAATGATTTGCCTTAAATAGAAACCGACCAAAGCACATCTGCATCCCAGCATCCTCTGGAATGAGGCCTCTGGTGGAGAGATAAGAGTCTATGGTCCCTGTATGATCTAAGGGTGTTTTTACACCTATAGATTGTTTGTTTTGTTCCGAAACAGGGACTTAATTTGTTACAATGTTGCATTTTCTTCTTGGTTCGGTTCGATTTCACAAGGCAACCTTTCTAAACGTACCAAAATGTGTTCACGCAAGTCACTTGCGAGTACCGTCCTCTTATTGGTCAGCTTTTCCTCTACGTCATCCATCAAGATGATTGACAAGTTTGTTCCATCAGCTTATTTTGGCTTTATTTGTAACTTTCGAGACACGCAAACACGAATGTAGCCGTCATTGCCACGTTTAAATTCTATACTACATTCGTATTAATACAGCAAAATCAAACGCGCTCTCTCTGGATCTCCCAGTGCTGTCTAGAGGTTAACTGTGTCAACACGAATGTTATAATGCAGCTAGAGCAGGAATCAAGGCTTCATCGGGACAGCATCTTGCACGGAGAAGCGCAATTACACAACATTTTAAGATGAACAGGTGCTCTTTTGGTTTTCAACTGCTATTTATAGTACATTTCCCGTTATGAATTATAATACCATTTGTTTCATTGGTCCGTTGGGTCGAATTGCTTTCATACCACAAGCGAACTGCCCCAGAGTTTGTTTGCAATCGGGCCGAGACCACCTCGTTCAGGCGATCTTGGAGCGATCATTTTAATGCGGATCCGAGCCCGATTGACGTGTTCCGCGTTGGAACCGAACCAAGGGAGAAAACGCACCAGGTTCCGAAACAAACACTCGGGTGTGAAATCACCCTAAATAGCTCATTAAATACATCCTGCTGAAGATACGAGCCGATGCTATTCTACTGCACAAGACTGCGGTCTAAAGTGGAGTTTTATCTAATTCGAGCTGTGATCAGGTTTTATCAAATGGACGCTGATTAAAAATGTTATATTTTTCCTCTGCTTCTCTGAGCTTGCCTAGATACGCTGGAGTTTGTAAATGCAATAAGAATGCAATTTAATATTCTCATCTCCTAGAGTGCTTCAGATTACTATATGTTATGTTGCTTTTAGCGAGTTTAGAGCATCAGAGTTGGCCTGTTATTTGCTGGGGGTGTATGGGAGGATAGGATAAAGCTCTTATCGGGGCTTCATTAATGACTAATTCGCTCTGTTACTGATGTGAATTATCGTACATTAGACACATTATTTCAAGAGGTGGAAATTTTTACTGAGCACCACTGACATACAAGCCCGTTTTGCCTTTGTTTTCCACCGTCTTTTCATTTCAGCAACAAAATGATAACCTTTTATTTGTATTCTCACTGCATGTGTGCAAAAGAATCAGACACTAGCTTTGCTAAACAAAGACGCCTACACAGAAAATAAATAGCTAAAGTTTGGCTCACTGTCATTGCTTTGCTTGTGAGGAAATGTGATAATTAGCCATCCTACAATGCATAAATTAGGAGACCCTTTGGTGTACAGATTCACCTCTTTTGCATTTTCTCTACAAAATATGATCAAAAGAAGAAATGCTATTTTGCTGATGTTTGTATGAGTTGATGATGTGGATTTCTTTTTGGAAAATCAATGATGCTATTGATATCAGAGCTGCTTTTTAAAGAACCACTATTCCCTAATTATTTTAAAGGTGAAGTGTACACTCTAAAAATGTTGGGTTGTTTCAATCCATGTTTGGGTCAAATATGAATAAACCCCACCGCTGGTTTAAATGTAAAAAAAAAAATTTAAACCCAATGGTTGGGTTTATCCATATTTAACCCAAACATGGATTGAAACAACCCAACATTTCTTAGATTTTATAAATTATGTACCACTATACAATGTAAAATAAAAACAAAAACCCCAAAGTTTGTTTGCTGCCTTAAATTTTTAAGTGCAATCAACTTGGCGGTATAACTTTCAACTTAAATGATATTAAACTGACTTAAAAAAATGTTTTATCTTGTATAACTTGCGTAACTCATTTTGATGAGTTAAAGTAATGTAAAAAATGTCATTAAAAATGTGTATATAGTAGACTAAGCAAAAACTATTTTTGAAGATTGTTTCAACTGATTTTTTCAGTGGACCCCATTGATCCTATTCATATGTGAGTTTATGAGTTTTGTGTCTTGTTGCTCCAGTGAAACTGTGTTGAAATAAATAAATAAAAACACTAATTTTACAGCCGCAAGGTTTTATGCATTGCTGTTAAAAAATGAACGTTGTTTTTTCTCATTAGTCATTTGAGGGGTTTACTTGTTGCCTGCAGTATCAATCGAAAGGGTTAGTTTACCCAAAAATTAAAAATCTGTCATTATTTACTAACCCTCATTAATGAATGTTTATATGTGAATAAAAGCATAAATTCAATCTATTCATCATATAAGGCGACCGTTTCTTTGGACTAAACCGCTCACATATAGATTAGTTTTAACTTTTTGAAGCGTCAAAGTGGTACAGTAGTTGCGTGGATTGTCAAGATTGTAGATTGTTAAAATATCTTCATTTATGTTCCTGAGGATGAACGAAAGTCTTATGGGTTTGGAACGACATGGGGATGAATAAATGATGAAAGAATATACTTTTTTGGGTGAACTAACCCTTTTTAATATCACTACCGTAGTAGAAGATATTGTTCTGAAGCCAAAATGTTGGTATCGATCCAACCTCTAACATGCAGTAATATTTAGAGAATTTGTCTTAAAAATATTTCGAGTCCAAGTATAAATTCAAGGTTGTGTCATTATAAAGTATCTGCTGTTACATTGTATTTCTGCAAGGCAGTAGTTTTATTAGGTCAGGCCCTCAGTCTCAGCTGACACAAGGAGTCCTGCTGGGCTTCTGAGGGCCCGCTGGGACTGAACTGCCCTGTTTGCATTCTTGCCAGAGGAAGATTTCTGCTGCTCTTACACAGTCTTGCTCTCGATGAAGTCTGTGTGACATCTCTAAAATAAACTCTCTTCTTTAAGATATGCATGACTTCTAGTAGCCATTCACAGGGTCTCTGCAGAGATCTGATCTTTCTAGATCAAAGTAGTTGATTAAATATTTCGAGCAAACATCCGTTCGCTGTCTGTCGAAGAAGATGGTTTTCCCCGCCTCGGTTATTGTTGTCTTTCCCCTCAGCTCTAATGAGTCAGTATTTGGCAGATCACGTCAGCTGAAGAAAGGGAGGGCATGTGGTTTGGTTTTCAAACAGTCTGAATTCATGTCAAGAGATTTACGAGGATGGGAGGGGCCGTAGTGTGGATGGGGGTCGGAAGTGGTAAAGGCACAGGAAGCAGCGTTTGTGCATTCAAAAACCATTTAATCGGAAAAATGTCTCGCAACGCTAGACTTCATGAACTGTATTAACAAGGAATCCTCCCACGTCCTGTCAGGACCATTAACCTTTCCATCTCAGTACGTTCTTATGAAACTGACATCATTGGATAACCTAAGTGTTTTTTAATCAAAATCAACCCCCCATCATGCCCACCTGCACACCATTTGAAAAACTAGATGTTATCTTCACAGTTCACTGAAGAGCTGTTTTTCAATATTACATTCACACTGAGCGCAAGACTAATGCCAGTACATTTGTAAATGACTGTGAGCGCACTTAGTAGTTTGGCTGGCACTATATCTTGGAGGGTTTGGCAGGCGCTCAGATGGAGCTCTACAGCATCTCATGAGGAAAAGAGCACATCTGTGCAGTCTCATGCTGGAGGGATAATTCAGCCTTTAATGCATATCAGTGTCATGCTTTCTGTGTGGTCAACATTGTAATGGCCGAAATTTCAACACATCACAATGCTCCGTTTGTGTCCAGCCTAGAGTGCCCACCTATAGAAAGTTCAAAAGATCAGCATTTATTTTAAATTATATTTATTTTTTGCTACTTCATTTTTTTATGAAATCTGTGATACATTACTACTAAAAAGTGTGGGGTAAGATTTAAAAAAAGAAAAGTGACTGTAAAGACATTTTCTAATGTTACAAAATATTTATATTTCAAATAAATGTGTTGCGTTTCTTTTGAACTTTCTATTTGAAGAATAAAGATTCTTTACACAGAGATATTAAGCAGCAAAATTTGCATATTTGGATGAAAACCCAGCATCTGCAAATATATTTTGAACTGATCATATTTTGCGGTCACACGGTGTATATCAACTGTTTAACAATGGTATCAAACAATTTTTGTAACATTGTACTCTTTTTTCTTTTTAACTCAAGTGTTACATAATGTGCAAATGTTACCATTATGGTGATATAAAATTTCGGTAACACTTTATTTTACGGTGTTCTTGTTACGTTACATGTACTTACCGTAGTAATACCGTAATAATTACATGCAACTAACCCTCAACCAAACCCTAATCCTACCCTAACCCTATAGTAAGTACATGTAGTTAACTATTATTACTCAGTACTTAAATATATAATTACACTGTAACAATGACACCTTAAAATAAAGTGTGACCAAAATTTCTTGTACCTTAAAGGCTACAAACCACATGAAATTTGAGTAGCCCTGATTTAGACCTCCAATTTATGCTTGACCGACACACTACACAGTGCGTTTCCTTTTCTTAAAGTGTCTTTAAAGCAACTAGTGTTTCTAATGTTGTAGAGCATAATGTTCTACCTAAGGAGACCGATGGAATAGACCAACAGGACACTACACTGATTTCAGGAGAATTGCTGAGGGACAAGCTGAGTCATTTATAATGATAAATTAGCCAGAAGTATGTCTGTGCTCAAGCTCTAGCGGAGTGTGTGCTGTGACATGTGTAAATAGTGGTTTAGAATGGAATATTGTGAAAAAAAATGAAACAAATTTGAAAAGAATTATAATTTTTTATTTAATTTTAATGCAAATTTGCTGTGAAGTGGGGTCCAGCAGTAAATATTCTTCTATTTTACATTTTTCTAATGCAGTGTCAATGTTGTCATTGCAAATTGTAATGATGTTTTAACAAAGTTTGGGAGGGGCACATTCAGATAATCTACCCAGTTAGCACGAGAGAGGCCAGTATATAAATAGCTGACTCACATCTGTTTTCCAACATCCCTCGTCCACCCCAACTCATTATTATCTGTTCCCGTCCCAGCCAGGGATTTGGGACACATTCCAAGTTTGAAGCCCTCCCCTCGAACAGCACGCCAAATACTCTCTACTTTATTCGATTATGTAAGTGTGAATTCGTGAATTATCAGCATAACGATTTGCCTGAAAGATTGCATTGAAAAATTTACCGTTTCAAAATGTTTTACAGCATCACTTGAGCTAAATAAACTCCACCTTTTTGTGTAAAACCTGGTTTTAAATATTTTAAAATCCTTAAACATTTAGTTAATTTCCAGGTTTCAATTACAATATTAAAATAAAATATTAAAATATTGGATTCTCAGACACCACAGTATTTAACAAGCAAAACGTACTGAATGTTTATTTGTATATGTAAAGAATGTTGACAGGTGGCACATTCTCCTCTAAATGACAGATGCTAGCTTAGTGCAAAACACCAAAACACAAAAGCAAAAGACTTTTTGTCTATTGTAAAGATTTGCATTTTACGTGCGTATTTAAATTTGAATGTAAATACAGACGGGGGTGCAAAGTGGAGTTTGTTATGATAAATCAGATCAACACACCAGCTGAATTGTCTATGTTGGACAGTAAGCTGGAGCAGACATATTATGATAAGAGCTGCCAGAGTGAAAGTTAATGAAGACAGATGTCCAGCTGAGATAGAACATCCTCTGAGAAACTTGCTCACTAAAGAAACCTCTGTGCCTCTGAAATTCCCTTTGAAATGAAGCCTGGAGCTCAATATTACAGCAAATCTTTAATAAGAGATGGTACTGATTCTAATGTCGTTATAAGAGTCCTAATGGATCCCAGTAAGACGTTTATCAGTCTTCTGCAGAACACAAACGATGATTAAAAATAAAAAGTCTTTACCCATATAATGAAAGTCAATGGGGTCCAAAAAATATTGGTCCCAATTGACTTTCATTTTCAAAGCAATAAATAAAACACATTTACAATGTCTTTTGTGTTCCACAAGAAGTTCTGGAGTACAGTTGTGACAACAGTAAGATTTGTCTGGATCTGTTGGTGTGAGGAACGCTGTTAAACATCACACCTATAAAACACTTCCAAAGCTGAAGCTCCCGTGTTTCTTGCACAACACTATGAGTCATTCATGGCTCTAAGACCTCGGGCTTCACGTAAGTATCAATGAAGCGCTATCGATGTCTCATCCAGCAATTCATCGTGTCTTCAGGATCTGCTGCATAATTCAAGCCCACCAGCTGAATAGATTGAGGCTTTGCCCACGGGCTTGACTCAGGGCTGCTAAGCAGAGGTGGCACAGTGTGCATGAGCCTCTTTGGGCAGGGCTTTCTCAATGCAGAGTAATCCCTAAGATTTCCCAACTTAATCTATTGGAAACACATTAAAAGACAATGAGTTGTATAGAGCTTTATGGCTTTTTGTCTTTTTAAAGATTTTTGTTTTGCAGCAGTATAGAGTACCAGTACCAAGGGTAAAGTACTAACCCATTTATTCCAACATACCTTATTTTGTGTTTTCCATTTATGAAAATTTCCATTGAATAAAAATTACTATTTAATTGCTATTTCTTATTTCTTATAACAAATATCTAAAACGCTTTAACTACATGTCATATGGGCAACTAATCAGTTATTAGATTATACATTAGATGTAAGCCTCACTTTTTTATTATCATTTTTATATTGATTAATGTTACTATTTTATTCTATTTGATCACAATCATTTCATTCCCAGCTAACAAGGAACATTCTCAGAGCTAACGAACTGAAAAGATTCTCTCAAAGTAATGAACAAACGTTCTTCCAGTAATGTTGATGGAACGTTTGTTCAGAGTTAATGCTTTAATGCTTTCAAAATATCAGCACAAAAATGGTATTTAGCTATAGCTAAACATGTTTTGTGGAGGAAACATTGCAATAGGCCTATGTAATTTTTATTGGCTTGGCCTTTTTCCCTTTCTTTCCCTTAGCCATTCTTCCCTTTCGTTTGGTTCTCTTTTATGTTCTGCTCATGTTTCTATCTCTAAATTTGTGTTTCTGTTCTGTCTCTGTCGATTTTCCTCTATGTCTGGCTCATTCACCCAGAGACACTTACTATTGTAGTGTAACGTTGAGCAGTCAGTCATATAGTTTTTTTTCTTCTCTCAAAATAATAGACCTTTTCTGATTCAAAACAAGGTATTTTTCAAGTCAGCCAATGTAATATTTTTTGACGTGTAGACAGAGACTTCAGAGTGACATCTTTTGTAAATTGGAGGGCTGGACTGCTGAAGGAATAGTTGACCAATAATGAAAATTTGGTCAGCATTTTTACTCAACCTCATGTTGTTCCAAACCAGTATTATTTGTGTGTTAGTCCATATGATCACTTCATATGTGGAACAAGACTGAAATTTAAGCTGCTATTCACTGTTAATCTTCCCTTCTGCCAGAGCTCTCAAATATCATCAATGTGTTCAAAGATGTGCAAATGATATAGAAAGCTGCGACAAAGGGGAAGATTATCAGTGAAATGAAATTGCCACAAATTCCAATAGGAAGCCTGAAAATAAAAAAGTAAAGTAATTCTTTAATATTTTATCGTTGAAAATATTAAATTATATTTTGATATCATGATATTAAAGGGTGAATTTTACAAAAACATCTCCGGGTCTCATTCCACCCCAAAATAAAATGTATAAAATAACTAATTCAAGACAGTAAATACTAATACATTAGTATTTACAGTAAATACTAATACATAAAGCAGTGTACTCAAAATGTATCGATGTACACATAAACAGTAAGATATCCAGACTTTGACACCTGTTTCTCTGCAACATAATCTGCACTGTTGCACCTTGGCAATTCAAATATGTAACCCCAAAACACAGTTAAAGTGAGTCATTTAAAGCCCCAGCAGGCCTCCATATTATCTTGGACCCAGATCTCGCTGACCAGGGGAGATGGACCTGATATTATAAGCGAGTAAACCCCACGCATATGCAACCAAATTTCACGAGAGGTAACTAAAACATTTCTTTAATTAGCCAATGGCAAATTGTACAATTACAGTTGCCTGTAATTGAGTTGGAGGCAAAAAATAGGTTTATCACAGATATAATTTAATTGCCTTCTGAGCTTAAGACACTGTCGTTTTGGCTGAGAGTGTCCTCTGTCGCCTTCTCTCACACACGCAGTAAGAAAAAGAGAGAGCACATTCAGGGCTCGGTGACAGGACTGTCACTGTCCCGATCGGACCAGTGACCATCATGAAAGTTTGTCATTTTAACACGTTTTTAAGCCTGGTCAATTTAAACATTCAAGCGCAAGATGCAAAAGATAACTTCTTGCCTTCTTGCGCTTGAACAGACAATTTCACACAAAATTATGTTAATATGCCCGTCTTGGCGAGTATCCTAGTAAGCATAGTCGGTTATGTGTTAAGTGAATGTAAACAGTCAAGAAATAAAATGCACGTGTATAGTAACAGTATAATGAATCTGTGCATTAAATCTTAATGTGACCGCAGCCACAGCTGCTGTCTGTGTTTTTAATGTTAATCAAACATTGTCCGTAGTGTCCTTATTTTCAGTATCTCATTTTTGATCAAATTTAGGATGTGTGCACTCAAGTGTATTCAAGGTGTAAATAAATATGTATGGAAATATGTTTAACACGGTTACCTTTTTTTTCTAAATTCAAATTTCAAATTTCAAATTTTTTCCTAATACAAAGGTTTAAAAAACTACACTTCTTGCCACAGGGGTTATAAACTATTTTTAAAAGTTCTAACCACCAGACCATTACAGTTCAAAAGCCAAATCTGCAGATCTATGCATTACTTGTGTGTAAAATCTCAGCACTAACAATATTGTTACGGTTGGTGTATGCAGGAGAAGAAGAGGAGATCAGGATTTCCAAAAACAATATACTTTACTTAATAAATCAAAACAATAAACAAGAGCAGACGGGTAGAGGATACAAACACACCTAACATCAACAATAACCGACCAGGAGAGACAGAATGGGGAAACAAGGCACAGCTGGGGCAAATGAACTGATAATGACAGGTAAACAGGTGAAGGAACTGAATACAAACGAGGAGCGGGAAAACTGGAACACAGGACTAAACCAAATACACAATGACGGGGGAAAACTCAGGAATACAGACACAAGACAGACATAACTGTAACAAATATAGCCTACTATATTAGTAGATCTCATTAAAAGACAAATTAAACCCAATGTAACGTTACTATTGAAATTGATTTAGTCAACTAAAATGGTTATTGTACATATATCTGATTTATATATGCCCCCCCCCACACACACACCTCTCGCACCCCCTTTTTAAAACAAAGTTACAAATATGTTTTCCTTTATTTACATGGGGCATTTTAAGTGATGAACCTTCAGAGCTTCACAAAAGTTATAAATATTTCAAACACTTTATGAGTTGTTTTGAATATTTGCTATACTCTCACACTAGTACATTTAATCAACATAAAATTGAATTAATCCAGAGGTCTCCAAAGAGCACCGGTTGTCATAGATGTTATATTAATGCAGCTAAATTTCTTTCATTAAACAAGCTTCTCCTGAGGGAAATACAGGGCTGTGTCATAAATCAAGCTCTAACATGTCTATATCCCCATAGGGATCTCCCTCAAGATTGAAGTGCCTGGTTGATATGTTTGCCAACATGTTGTGTAAGCAGAAGTTGTGAGAAACCCCTTAACGTAACCATTCACCTAACAAGCTCTTCTGGTCATAAACCCCTCAAATGTACTCCAGTCTGCTAAGCCACCATCTTGTTACCGCTGTAAGATGTAAACCTTGTTAACCAAGCTCGATCGCTCCTGTAATACTGCCAATTACTCCATCCTGCTGTAAAATCCTCCTGATTATCCCGCTTGCCTATGATAGAGGCTGAGGGTTAATGATAATCTGCCAATACGATCACTCTACTGCATTTATGCCTCTGTCCATTACTAAATCCGCCTCTTACATTTACAGTAATTAAGTGCTCTCTGGGTTAATTGTATAGCTTTAAAATAACAAACTAGAGTGATCGTTCAAGGTGTATTTCTATGTGTGTGAGAGAGAGTGTGCATCTTTCATTTACTGAGACCCCTTGATATCACCCTCTCATTTTCTGGAACCTCATTATAGCACCTCATCCGTCCACTGCCTGTACCGCCACTGTCATTTGTTTTTCTGTCAAAGCTTTGTGTGGTTGTTATTTTTGGCATTGTCTGTGCCATGCTCACTTTCAAAAGAAACATACAATACGCTGCACCCTGTGACAGAGAGATTAAATTACAGGGCCGCAGACACGGAGAGAGCTGCCAGTCATCCTATCTCACCTAGCCCATATTACGTCATTTCCTCATCTTTGCGGATGCTGGGGTTACAAGTGCAGGGTCTCGACCCACAGAGGTGCTTTTCACTGTGTCCTTCTGCTGTTCTGCATCTGTGCATAATCCTAATTACTTTTATATTATGGTCTTTGTAATAATGGTCTGCTCTGCATAAGACCATTAAGATTTTTGCAATAGGGCATCATTTTCTGCACAACCCTTATAATTTAAAAATAAAACGCAAACAATTTGTACTTGTAATGCCAAAATATATATAAAGTATAAAAAATACAGTATTGTAATACAGTAATAAAAAAAATCATGTCTGAACAATTACTTTCATTACATTATCTGAATAATAATATTATTAATAATATAAATATTAAGTAAATCTAAAATTATGTACTATACACACACACACACATATATATATATATATATTTATCCATATACATACAGTACACATTTACAGTTATTCAAACATAGTATTACAATTTAAAATAACTGTTTTCTATTTTAATGCACACTACCGTTCAAAAGTTTGGGGTCGGTAAGATTTTTAATGTGTTTAAAAGAAGTCTCTTCTGCTCACCAAGGCTGTGTTTATTTGATTAAAAATACAGAAAAAACAGTAATATTGTGAAATATTATTCTAATGTAAATCAGCTGTTTTCTATGTGAATATATAGTAAAGTGTAATTTATTCCTGTGATCAAAGCTGAATTTTCAGCATCATTACTCCAGTCTTCAGTGTCACATGATCCTTCAGAAATCACTATAATATGATGATCAAGAAACATTTATGATTATTATCACAGTTGAAAACAGTTTTGCATATTTTTGTGCAAACCGTGATTCATTTTTTTCAGGATTATTTGAACATTCAAGAGAAAAGCATTCAATTAAAAAATAAATATTTTGCATTATTATAAATGTCTTTACTGTCACTTTTGATCAGTTTAATGAGTCCTTTCTGAAGAAAAGTATTAATTTCTTTAAAAAAAAAAATCGTATTGACCCCAAACTTTTGATTGGTAATGTATTGTAATGTATAATGTCATTTGATTTAATTAAATGCAATGTATTAAGCAAATATTACTCCTGCGAAATAAACAGAGAAAAAACGTAATACATTTTTTTCCGCAGGATTATTTGATGAATAGAGAGTTTATAGAATGTAAAGCATTTATTTGCAATAGAAATCTTTTGTAACATCATGAATGTCTATATTGTTTTGATCAAATGCTTGATTGGATTTGAGCGGTAGTATAAATAACTTAAAGGGATAGTTTTACATTACATTCTGTTGAACACAAAAAAAGATATTTGAAGAATGGTGGTAATAAGACAGTTGACGGTAGGAACTGGGAAGTTCACACAGATAGATAGTTACTAAGATCACCAGTACTGTGCATCCAAACTAACAAATTGTTATGTTGAATTTGTGTATAATGCAAAGGCAGAGTTTGTTAATCTTGTGATTCTGTTAAGATAGTCTATTGGTCTGTTTCCCCTTCACCTGCTTCCTTAATAAATAACGAATGGGTCATAAATAGTACTAAAAAATAGTGTCTGAATATTTCTCTGTTATTTCTGTGTCTATAATTGATGTAGTGTGAGAGGGTCTTGGATTGCCCACAGCATTAATGAATCTTTCATTCAGACCGGCTGCCTGTGGGTTGGAGTGCTGTGATGTGACCCATTTCCCCAGTCTGTCTCTTCTGTGACGTAAAAACCAGAGACTCACATATCGCCAGTCAGGGGTGTGTTTCCCAACAGCATTGTTAGCGAACTATGGTCACAAGTTCCATCGTTACCAGCATAGTTCAACGGACTTCGTGTGTTTCTCGAAACCATGGTCCCAACGAACATTTGCAAACAGCATTGCAAAGTTTTGTGGTTGGAACTAGAGCTCTCGATCTGTGGCTAGAAGCATTATTAGTAAGACATGTGGACTTGCATCATGCTGTTGAGCAAAATAAACAAGCAACATGCAGTACATTCTATACATTTCATTCCAAATGTATACAAATTCTATTCGTCTTTTACTTTGTCAAGAGAATTAAAGCACTGCACACTGGGGAATGATGTAAGGGCTTAAATGAAGCGCGTTTGGCTCTAGATAAAATAGAGGATATAGCTCCGAATGATCATTACCATAAAAGTTTTTGCACTATTTTTTAGAGAGAAAAAAACAGAAATTAGTTATTTACTGAAAATCTTGACATCCGCTCTTGCACACCGTGCCACATTCAGGGATGGTCATTCTTGTCAGTCAGATTTCTTCAATTAATGGCTTGATCGGGAAAACAAAACCGGTCTGAATAATTTGAGCTGCTCTGAATTTGCTTGACCGGTCTTAGCGGCAATACAGAAGAAGAATAATAACACAATTAAACACATCAGTGTATAATAACAACAATTTCAATCTGTTCCTTCAGAAGGCATGTAATAGTCAAGTCACATAATCTATTTTTTGATACCATTATGGTACATTTGTGTCCATTTTAAAGCTTGAAAGCTTCAATCTTCGTTCACTTCAGTTGCATAGAGAACTTATTTAAAATGTCTCTTTTTGTGTTCCATGGAACAAAGTTAAATGGGTTTGAAATGACATGAGGGGGAGTAAATGATGCCAGAATATTTATTTTTGGCTGGACTTGTTTCTTTGAAGCTCAAGTCGAGTGCTTGAGCTGCAACTGAAAAATGATCTTATGAACATATAAACTCAACAAAAGTGCTATTTAAGGATCAGTCAGGATTTGAGCATCAAATTCATAAGAAAGAATGTGAAAAACATAAATGCCTCATATCTGACTGATATCCAACGTCTATATTTACTACTGTGTTGGCATATTGGAAAATAGCCTGTACTGTATTCAACTGTACACATGACAGTAAAAGACGTGACTCAATGCCCAGATTTTCTTTAGATAAACGGCCTGCTTCATAAAGCTTGAGTTACATGCCGTGTGTGCATGTGTTTGCACTTCTGCTGGTCTTTGTAAGATGATTATTGTGTGTGTGTTTGCATGGTTTATATGCTTCACATGTATGTTTGCATATTCCAGCTTGTGAATAAGGTTAGTTAATGCATGTCCATGGATTATTTTTTTTTATCAGCATGTAGATTTTACAACCAAGGCTCGTTAGAAAAACTTGCTTGTGAAAAACGTCTCAGGTTACTATTGTAACCATAGTTCCCTGAGAAACAGGGAACGAGACGATGCGTCGAACGACACGGTGGGAACGCCTCTTGCGTGATTGCGTCTGAAGCATCTATGCCAACTAGTCCAATGGAATGAGAGAATGAGCGTCACGGGCGGGTGACGTCATGAACCAGGAAAGGACAAGAGCACTTCCGCTGCTCGCCGGCATTTAGCTTCGACAGTTGCCGAAGCAAGCCGATAGCAGGGACGCAGGAAGTATGGCAGGGGGACGCATCGTCTCGTTCCCTGTTTCTCAGGGAACTATGGTTACAATAGTAACCTGAGACGTTCCCTTTATCGAAAAAGGGAACTTCGAGATGCGTCGAACGACACGGTGGGAACGAGAATACCCAACCCGCCATAATTACAAGTACCTGAGTGTCAGTCTGTTGATCTAAGCACTCAGCACCTGAGAACCTGGGGTATCCAGGTCCAAACTGTAAAATCTCACGAATGTGAGCGGAGAGGACCAGCCCGCCGCATCACAAACATCTTGAAGAGATACCCCCTGCAATATGGCTTAGAAGCCGCCATACTCCTGGTCGAGTGGGCTCGGACCACCAAAGGACAAGGCTGGCCCGAGTACTCGTATGCCAGTGAAATAGCCTCGACTATCCACTTACTGACTGTCTGTTTTGAAGCAGGAAGACCTTTCTTAGGTGATCCAAAGCAAATCAGTAATTGGTCGGACTTTCTGATTGAGGATGTCCGATGTACATATGTGTCCAATGCTCGCACTGGACACAACAGGTGCAGTCTTTCCTGGTCCGCAAATGGAGGAGGACAGAAAGCCTGCAGCACAATAGGCCTCGGAGTCAAGGTTGGAACCTTAGGGACGTATCCCTGTTTTGGGTATAGGAACGCCTTGACCACCCCCGGTGCAAATTCAAGGCAGGTGGGGGAGACCGAAAGAGCCTGAAGGTCGCCAACTCTCTTTAGGGACGAAATAGCTAGCAGAAAGATAGTCTTGAAAGTCAGGAACTTTTCTGAGACCGAATCTAAGGGCTCGAATGGGGCCCTAGACAGGCCTTCTAGAACTATAGTCAAATCCCAAGCTGGCACCTTAGTGCGGATTGCAGGCCTCAGCCTCAAAGTGCCACGAAGGAAACGTGTAATCAGGGGGTCTCGACCCAAAGATATACCTCCCACCATAGTATGGTAAGCCGCAATGGCTGCCACGTAAACTTTTAGTGTGGAAGGACAAAGACCTGACACAAAGCGCTCCTGCAGGAACTCGAGTACTGTGTTGACAGAACAGTTAACTGGATCCCACTGGTGTCGGTGACACCATAAGGAGAAACTCTCCATTTAAGCGCATAAAGTTTCCTCGTAGCTGGAGCTCTGGAGCTTAGGATGGTCTCAACAGCCTCAGCTGAAAGACCACTATCTATAAGTTGGGCCCCCTCAGAGGCCAAACCCAAAGATTCCACATGTCTGGTCGAGGGTGAAATATTGTGCCCCCGGCCTGAGACAGAAGGTCCCTCCTCAAAGGGATCTCCAATGGAGGCCCGTCTAGCAGAAGGATCAGGTCCGCAAACCAGATCCGACTTGGCCAGCGTGGTGCTACTAGCAGTAGGCTTATTCCATACCGACGGACCCGCTCCAGAACTCCTGGGAGCAGAGCAACAGGGGGAAAGGCGTACAGACGTAGCCTCGGCCACGTCTGCACCATGGCGTCCAGCCCCAGGGGGGCTGGGTGCGTCAGAGAATACCAGAGAGGACAGTGCGTCGTGTTCTGAGACGCGAACAGATCCACCTCTGCCTGACCATATGCCTCCCAGATTTTCTCCACCGCCTCGGGGTGGAGTCTCCAATCCCCTGGCCTCAGCTCCTGCCTCGACAGGATGTCTGCTCCTATATTCTGGTCCCCAGGAATATACACTGCCCTCAGGGAGAGTACCTTCCCCAGAGACCACAGGAGGATCTGGTGCGCCAGTTTGCAAAGCGGACGCGAGCGCAGACCCCCCTGGCGGTTCAGATAAGAGACCACTGATGTGTTGTCTGTTCGAACGAGCACATGATGGCCTCTTAGGTCCGGAAGGAAATGTCTCAACGCATTGAAGACGGCCATCATCTCCAGGCAATTTATGTGCCACGAAAGATGATGGCTTTTCCACAGACCCTGAACCGAGCGGCCTTCCATTACCGCTCCCCAGCCGGTGAGGGAAGCATCTGTCGAGATCACAACTCGATGGCAAAGAGCTCCCAACACCGGACCCTGGGTTAAGAACCAGTGTTTACTACATATAACTAAGGCACGAAAGCATCGCCGCGTGACCTTGATATGCAAGTGGGTTTCCCCTCGGGGAGAACCCTCTGGTCCTGAGCCAGCACTGTAAAGGTCTCATATACAGCATGCCAAAAGGAATTCCGTTGGACACTGCTGCCAGTAGACCCAACAGTCTCTCGAACTGTTTACAATGCGTGACTGGTTTTGGGTTAAGAACCAGTGTTTACTACATATAACTAAGGCACGAAAGCATCGCCGCGTGACCTTGATATGCAAAGTGGGTTTCCCCTCGGGGAGAACCCTCTGGTCCTGAGCCAGCGCTGTAAAGGTCTCATGTACAGCATGCCAAAAGGAATTCCGTTGGACGCTGCTGCAACAAGACCCGACAGTCTCCTGAACTGTTTTACAGTGCGTGACTGGCCTAGCCTCAGCTCTTCTGTAGCTGTTAGGATACTAAATCCCGTACCACACCAAGGAAAGTGGTTCTCAATACTGGAGAAAAACACACTCTTCTTGGTATTGAGCCTCAACCCCAACATCTGCATATGAGCGAGAACGACACCTCGGTGCCGAACCGCCAACTGCTCTGATTCCGCTAGAATCAGCCAGTCGTCGATATAATTCAGAATGCGAACGGGTGACAAAGCTAGGCCGAAAGGAAGAACCCGATATTGGTATTCTTTGCCCCTGAAAGAAAACCATAGGAACTTCCTGTGCTGAGGGAGGATGGAGATATGGAAGTATGCATCCTTTAGATCTATCGTGACAAACCAGTCCTCGGATCTGATTTGGGTCACGATCTGTTTGAGGGTCAGCTATCTTGAACTTTAGTTTCCGAACTGACCGAATTAACAGGCGAAGATCTAAAAAAGGAACGCAACCCTCCATCCTTTTTTGGAACAATAAAATAATGGCTGTAAAAACCCGACTCTCTGACGGGTGAGTACACCTGTTCTATAGCTTCTTTTGCTAACAGGGCCTTTACTTCTTGTTCCATTACCAGAGCCTGCTCGGGATGCACCACTGTGGGCAGCACCCCGCTGTAATGAGGAGGACGAGAGCCAAACTGGATTCTGTATCCTCTCTCTACAATCTGCAGGACCCAATGAGAAATATTCGGCAGAAGCTTCCACGCTGCCAAAAAATTTACTAAGGGAACCAGCCTCTCGAGGCTGGCCTCTGGTGTTACTGAGAGAGCCAAATCTGGAGCCTGAAACATAATGGCAGGAACTACCTGACCTGACTACTCAAAAGCCCCCCTCAGAGGGCGCGAAACCAATGCTGTGCCGCAGCATAGCATCAGCGACTCGCTGGAGACCGCTGCGCCCTGAAGCACCGGAGGTGGCAGGGTTGGCAGGAGGGTCTCGTGAGGACCCCGAAATGGAACGGGCACCGTGTAATGAGGTGTACACCACTCCACTTCGGTCGGGGCTGTCCTCACTTTCTGTGCACATAATATGATGAACTAGACGGCTGGAGCTGCTCACGCCCAGCAGCCCCAGGGGGATGGACACAGCGAGGGAGAAACCTTATTATATATATTTTTTATATATATATATAAATGCATCACCTAACAACGAACGCATGGAATGCGTCGCCGAAGAGACGCGAAGGCTCAAATTTCACTATATCCAGAACCCCAGCAGATCGGCCTGATAAGCCTGGAGCATTATACTATAGTTTTCTATAAACATTCTCCAGCTGACCTGCTGCCGTATAAGCTTTACCCATAAAACCAAAGTAGCTATAATTAAACCTACGCGCTGCCTCGGCAAACGCGAGATCCCAGCCACAGAATCTTATTTTGCAAAGTACACTCGAAATCTAAGCGGTGCCTCGGCAAACGCGAGATCCGAGCTAGATTCTGATTACAACATTGAACCTACGCGCTGCCTCGGCAAACGCGAGATTCTTTAGTGATAGGTTTATTGAGCAAAGCAGAGGCTTTAAATGACGATGCTGGACCAGGTGAAAACAGCATTTTTCTATATTTTTTTTTTTTTTTCAGCCTGGGGCATTATATCATAACCGTAATCTTTCAACCCTTGAATAAATCTTTAACACGAGGGCTGAAAGTAGTAATAAAATACGGTTTATCCCACAATTTAAATATTCTTTTAGTGTGTAAATCAGGGAAAAGGGAAGCCTCGTGGTGGAGATAATGTGATAGATGTAGGAAACGCTCGATAAGTTTTTAGGAGCGTCCCTAATCTCAGCTGGCCATTAAATATTTAATTTATTAACAGCACGGGACAAAACCTCCACCAGTTAATCATATACTGGGGAAATAGATGGCGAATCTAATTCAACAGTGTGTGTGCTTGCTTTCACTTTCAATATTCTAAAACATTTAACCTCCTCGGAGGAGAATATGAAGGAAAAAGGGCTCTCTCTCCCCGAGCGGAGAAACCGCAGAGCGTGCTTCCGACACCGGGGAGATAGAGCTGGATCTTCCGGGTAAGGAAGGAAAAAAGGCCCACGGACCCGTTTCAAACCCCTCCAAAAGATCCATCTGCGATCCCCAGGAATGCATTCCCCACGCTGCCTCGGCAAACGCGGGTCCTGGGAATCGCAAGCCTGTCACTATCATACAGAGTGACAGGCGAGAGCAGAGCATACTATTTCACAGAGTTGGAACTCAGCCCCCACCTTTTTTTCTTTCAAGGGCTGAGAAGTATGCTCTACCCCAAACAAATTAAACAAAACTCGTGTGTGTCCCCACCCGTTTAAATAAACGCGGGCAGGGAGAAACACACTGTTTGTAATTTGTTTCGCCATAACGTTTCCATACAATATTGCAACAGACAACAATAAATAGACAGAGACAGTTTTGACACAGATCGCTTGCTGAGGCAACAGAAGCTAAATGCCGGCGAGCAGCGGAAGTGCTCTTGTCCTTTCCTGGTTCATGACGTCACCCGCCCGTGACGCTCATTCTCTCATTCCATTGGACTAGTTGGCATAGATGCTTCAGACGCAATCACGCAAGAGGCGTTCCCACCGTGTCGTTCGACGCATCTCGAAGTTCCCTTTTTCGATAAAGGGAAATGATATTATGTTGCTTCTTGCCCACTTTTAAAGTGAAATGTACAGTAAGTGGCACTAAAAGCATTTTCAGAAACAGATGAATGTGATCTAGCAGTGTTTTGTTACGCTCGTTGTTGTACATATTGGGGCTGTTCGCAAATAAAATGTCTGGTGAATGGCACTAAAAGCTTAATTCTCTATCACATTTGAAAATAACTTATTATCTACACTAAAACCTATCCTAAACCTAACTGTTAGTGTTATCAAAAGCAAATGTGAGATAAAAACACATTTGCTAAAGCAACCATGGCATTTTATCTTGTTTCTTGTTTGAAGCCATACGGACAACGCAATACATCTGCCGGGCTTCCAGCTGTTCCGAGCGGATCGCATCGCGGAGCTAACGGGGAAGACGAGAGGTGGTGGATTGTGTTTCTACATTAACGAAAGTTGGTGTTCAGATGTAACAACACTGAAGAAGATGTGCTCTCCTAATTTAGAGGCGATCTTCATAAACTGTAAACCTTTCTACTCGCCACGGGAGTTTTCCTCTTTCATTCTCGTGAATGTTTACATCCCTCCAGACGCGTGCGTGAGCGCGGCACTACAACAGCTGGCTGAACAAATAGCCGAAACGGAACAAAGGTACCCAGACTCTCTTTTAATAATTCTAGGGGATTTTAACAAAGCAAATCTTTCCCGTGAACTTCCAAAATACAGACAGCACGTTACATGTCCCACAAGAGACAGTAATATACTGGACCACTGTTACACCACAATAAAGAATGCGTATCACTCCGTTCCACGAGCAGCTTTGGGGCTATCTGATCACTGTTTGGTTCATCTTATACCGACCTACAGGCAGAAACTGAAATCAGCTAAACCTGTAATAAGGACTGTAAAAAGATGGACTAATGAAGCAGAGCAGGATCTACAGGCCTGCTTCGATTGCACTGATTGGACTGTTTTTGAAGCTGCTACCAACGATCTGGATGAGCTCACAGATACTGTTACATCATATATCAGTTTCTGTGAGGATACATGCATTCCTACCAGGACATTCTTATCATTCACCAATGATAAACCATGGTTTACTGGGAAACTCAAACAGCTTCGTCATGCCAAAGAGGATGCTCACAAAAGTGGGGATAAAATCTTGTATAACCATGCCAAGAACAGACTGACAAAGGAGATCAGAGTTGCTAAAAGAGCCTACTCTGAAAAGCTGAAAAACCAGTTTTCATCCAACGACCCATCATCAGTCTGGAATGGCCTGAAGAACATCACCAATTACAAGTCACCATCCTCCCGATCTGTGGACAATCCACACCTGGCTGATGATTTAAATTCATTTTACTGCAGGTTTGAAAAGCCCTCATTCACACCTCTCACCGGCTCTGACCTGCAGTTCACACATCCACCATCACCTCCTACACCCCCTCCTCTCCCCCCTCCTGCCATCCAACCTGAGCTTAAGGTCTGTGTGGAGGACGTGAGCCGAGTCTTCAAAAAACAGAAGACTAGGAAAGCCTCAGGCCCAGACGGCATCTCGTCTGCTTGTCTAAAAGCCTGCGCTGACCAACTGGCCCCGGTCTTCACGCAGATCTTCAACAGATCATTGGAGCAATGTGAAGTTCCCTGCTGCTTCAAACGCTCCACTATCATTCCGGTCCCCAAAAAAACCAAAATCACTGGACTTAATGACTACAGACCTGTCGCTCTCACGTCCGTGGTCATGAAGTCGTTTGAAAGACTGGTGTTGGCCCACCTGAAGGACATCACTGGACCCCTGCTGGATCCTTTTCAGTTTGCTTACAGAGCAAACAGGTCTGTGGATGATGCAGTCAACATGGGACTGCATTATATCCTGCAACATCTCGACAGACCTGGGACTTATGCAAGGATCCTCTTTGTGGACTTCAGTTCGGCCTTCAATACCATCATGCCTGATCTACTCACAGACAAACTGACCCAGCTCTCCATTCCATCCTCGATCTGTCAGTGGATCTCCAGCTTCCTGACGGATCGGCAGCAGCTCGTGAGACTGGGGAAACACACATCCAGGACTCTCACCACCAGCACTGGCGCCCCCCAAGGGTGCGTTCTCTCCCCACTGCTCTTCTCCCTGTACACTAACGACTGCACTTCTAAAGACCCCACTGTCAAGCTCCTGAAATTTGCAGACGACACCACTGTCATCGGTCTCATCCGAAACGGTGACGAGTCTGCTTACAGACTGGAGGTTGAACAGCTGGCTGTCTGGTGCAGTTATAACAACCTTGAGCTGAACACGCTCAAAACAGTGGAGATGACCGTGGACTTCAGGAGGAACAGCCCAGCACTCCCCCCACTCACCATCATGAACAGCACTGTGGAAGCAGTGGAGTCATTCAGGTTCCTGGGCACTATCATCTCTCAGGACCTGAAGTGGGACAATCACATTGACTCCATTGTGAAAAAGGCCCAGCAGAGACTGTATTTCCTTCGCCAGCTGAGGAAGTTCAACCTGCCACAGGAGCTGCTGATTCAGTTCTACTCAGCCGTTATTGAGTCTGTCCTATGCACTTCCATCACTGTCTGGTTTGGTTCAGCTACCAAATCAGACATCATGAGACTACAGCGGACAGTCCGGACTGCAGAGAGGATCATTGGTGCCCCCCTGCCAACCCTCCAGGACCTGTACTCTTCCAGAGTGAGGAAGAGAGCAGGTAAAATCATCACAGACTCCACTCACCCTGGACACCACCTGTTTGAACTGTTACCGTCAAGACGGAGACTCAGATCACTGGCCACAAGAACATCTCGGCACAGGAACAGTTTCTTCCCACAGGCCATTTCCCTCCTGAACAGTTAACATATCTCCCAAGGCATATGCCTTTAAGTGCAATACCCCCACTGTTTAGTGCAATATCTCCTAAACTCAGGTTATTTATATTTATATTTATTCATACTATTCAAAATACTGTATATATGTTCATAATCCGAAAATGTTTATTCTGACTAAACCCAACCGTGGCCTTATATTTTATATTTTATAGTATTTTCATATATATATATATATATATATATTTTTTTTTTATAATTTTATTTTTAGATTTTGTATTACTGTTTCTTGTTGTATTTGTATCTGTATATGTGCACTGGAAGCTTCAGTACCAAAGAAAATTCCTTGTGTGTGCAAGCACACTTGGCAATAAAGCTCTTTCTGATTCTGATTCTGATTCTGATTCTGATTCTGATTCTGATTCTAAAAGTCTGTGAGCTCTTTTATTGTGACTTGTGTTCATTTATTATTATACTAAAACATTGTTTTCAGGAACAGCTAATTTAATTTGTAAGTAAGTTGATATAAATCTGTGACGTAAACCCTTGCCAAGGTTTTAAGTGTGCAATGTAAATGTTTATAATGTGTTAATCAAAAGAAACATAACGTACTGTGCATGCGTGATATGCCGTCTCTTATCCGAACTTTCTTTTGGCCAACTGCATGCTGTGCTGATACATGACCACGGGTGAACCGAGGACTTAGAAATGAGGGGGCGAATTCGGCAAAATGTACGTTTATTTAATAACAAATAAAATGATGAAGACCATATATTCACTTTATATCTTTAAGACATGTAAAATATCCGTGTATTTGCACATCGCCTGTAGTACAGGGTTCATTTGTAAAACGTAAATGTAAAAAACTTATCCAAGATGATTATGACGATGAGTACTATTATTTAACTGAAGTTATTATTACAAATGCCTTTTTTTAATGTATTTTTAATTGAGGTCATTACGTGAGTACTTAAAAGAACTGGTGAACCGTTTTTTTTTTGAAGAGGTTCATTGAAACGAACTGTCCGAACGAACCGATTCATGGAAAAGATCCGGACAATTTTAAAGTTCAAAATCATTGAATCATTTATTGAAGAGAATGTAGTACTGTATGATGCTTCTGAAATAAGTCAGAAAAATGTGATTAATTGTTTTTATATGACTCATCTTATACATCATGTACAGTCTGTATAAGTGTATGATTTAACTTTTCCCCATGATCTAATGTTTAAAATAAAAAAATCGCAATATAAAATCGCAATATAAATCGTATCGGCACCAAAATATCATGATAGTATTGAATTTGTGTATTGATAGGTGTATCGTCCTACCCCTAGCTAGCAACTGCTATGAAATGTATATGTTTTTGAAGTTTTGCAAAAATGAGTACTAATAACCTCAATCCCAGTGTAGGGATTGTTAAACTGTCTCTTAATTTATTGTTCACTAGTGCTCACATGTAGCGGTCGTACTATCAAAATCATCTCAAGTTCACTTTGAGTGAGCAGAAATTTCCTCTTTTCCAGGCAAAACGATGCCAACGTTTGTGCAAATACTTGTTTGGGTTTGTGCGGTACGTTTCAAATGTTGTGTGTAAATGAAAATATCGGAACGGACGGGAGTCAGCGCTGTCAATCATTGACCAAAGTCAAGTCAAGCTAAGATGAATATTATATTCTAATATAAAAGATGATTAATGTTGTGCAGTTTGTCTGAGCTGTAAAAATAGGCTAGTTTCATGTTCAGTTGAGCTTGATTGGACATGTCTCTTAAGCCAGGCTCAAACTACAGGAGTTTCAGGTCGATTTATGACCGATTTACCCCTCTGACATTCTGAGAAAAAAATCGCTTCCAGAGCTTTGGTCGGTTCCGATGGTCGACCAAGATTATGTGAGGCGTTTACTGTACAGATCAAATTTTGAAACTCCCGATCTTCTCGCAGACGCATCGGGCTGCCCCAACAATATCAAAAGTTTAGTATTTAGGATTTTAAATCTAGATGATTACGACTATGATTATGTCAGTAATTCCACAATAGACAATGATAGACAAGTCTACAAGGAGACGGAAGTGACGGAACTTTTGAAATGGCAACCCGAAATCAAGCATCTGTAAGGGTCCAGTGGACAACGGAGATGGAGGAACGGCTGGTTGAAAATGTCTGGCACAACTGCCTTTATAATGTCTACAGCAAGTTGCAAGTTTATATCCGCTTCCCATGAGATCACGTGAGCTGCTAAACCTGGCATACTGTAATAATCTTACGAATATCTTGTAGTGTGCGATGCGCCACAATTTTCAAATCTTGAAGCGTGTGCAGGTTTTATGATTTGAAAGATGAAAATCTGTAAAGATTCTCCTTATGTGCATGATGCAACCAGATTTCACAATCGGTTGAGATTTAAAAACTCTTGTAGTCTGAGCTCGGATTAAGTGTGTATTCACACTTGGCAGGTTTAGTTGGATTAAAACAAACTCTGGTGCTATTGCTCTGTTAGTGCGGTTCAGTTGAATACGTGTGAAAGCTGCCATCCGAACATTGGTGCGGACCAAACAACTTGACCAAGACCCTGAAAAAATGGGTCTCGGTCCGCTTTCAAACGAACTCTGGTGTGGTTTGGCTGAAATATGAATGCAACATTGACCAAAGACATCTAAACAAACCTAAAACAGGATGTGATGTCACAAGATGTGACCCTAAAAGGACAGAATAATCAATACCTGATTTTTCTCATCATAGCTATGTTAGCTACCTTGCCCATTACAGTTCGGTACAGGCGTCGGATCTGCTGTCTTCTTGCAGCAGATTTTTGTTTGTGTGCACACTGGAGGAATTTCTGGTAATGTTTTTGTGTTCTTTACACATGTCATTAACTCTTCATGAGTTCTCAGCTGGTAAAAATACCATCGAAAAATATACATCATAAAAGCAGGGTTTTTGAACGCTGCGTGAAACAAGGACTAAATGTATCATTTTCTTTTTTGGTCCTAACCAAAAGACCTAACTATCGTCATCCTGATGATGATGGGCTAATTATATTGAAATATAAATTTTAAAGAAAAAAATGTGTACTTTTTTTTTTTTTATCTATTTCAAGCAACCTTTTGTCTTTAAAATAGTTAAACATTTTATGTGCAAATATTCCAAATAAAATTAGGTTATTAAAGCTGAATGCATAATGATTAAAGAATTAGAAAAATGCAGTTGAAATTGTTTTAGGTGGAGTATGTCTTTACAATGCAGAATATAAATTCCCACATGTATTTCATGTCAGCTACTTAGGCTATGTGTGTGTCTACGTGTCGTGTATGGCCGCATGTATAGTATTTGTGTGTGTTGAGTGTGATCAGTGGAAAGTGAATGAATAAATAATAGGGGCGGCACACGGAGGCAGCTGCTCTCTGTTGGCTTCTGAAGTGGCGTGGGGTGAGGTGAGACAGGCGGCGGTGGAGAGTGCCGTTTACTCACAACCAGGAGTCTGTTTACCGGAACAAACCAGTCGCCACAGCTACTTAAAGCGAGCACATGCTGAGACCATAATTAGCCGTATTTGTATCCTCGATTGCTCGGTAAGAGGTTTAGGAAGTTGCGGTCAATTCAAACAATCGAATTATCTGAGATAAAAAGAAACACACAAACTCCAATAAAAAGGAGAAAGTTGAATGAGAATATCCAGCTGTTACTTAACCTGAATTTGCATCTAGAAACAAATAGACAACAATTCTTTCTTAGTGTTTTAAAGGTCGCAAAATCACACAGTAAAAGTGTAAAGTGTAAATGATAACTGAAATTACTATTAGTCATCAGTGAGGTGCTTAACACACTCCATCTGTGTAACTGCAGGTGTATATGATTTTGTGATCTGATTACTGAATACAGATATTAAACTGAAATGACAATGACATTTAATTTCAACATTTGTGGTGAAAGAAGCAGATTGAGTTATTTTGTGTTTACAGAATATTTTGGTGTTTTTCAACATGTACAGTTAAGTAGTGACACATTGACAAAAATGCCCTTGATGAAATTCACAAGTGTCACAGGGGACCCTTTTGAATGCATGTTAATATCCAGTGGAAATGTCAACTCGTTTCGGCTATCCACTTTGGAAACAAGATAAATGTTTTTATGACTGAATGTGGTTAATGCAGATCACTCTCTCTGCATGTTTTCTAGTCTGAAGATTTTTAGTCATCCAAGTCATAGCTTGTGAGTTAAAAATCACGTCACCACACTGCTGCATTATAAAAAAAACGCAGATTTCTCCATCCTCACAGGAAGTGATTAAACCTTAGATTGTTGATGTGCAGCAGACACATGATGATGATTATTAGCTTAAGAGTCGACATACTCATTTACACAATTTCCTGTCGTATCCTGCTCCAAGAGAAGAGAAAGTATCATTTTACTAAAAGAAGGAGTAAACGGCTGAAAGAAAGAGAGAGAGTATGAGAGAGAGATTTGCAAGAAAGTGTGTGTGTTTCTATTGACTTCCACAGGCTGATGGAAATGAAGGGGTGTTTGATTGTGGAGTGCAGAACTAATCTAATTAACCTTGCTGCATTCCTGTGTCCCACATTGTGACCTGTGCCGCTGCTCATAATGAAAAAAGTGAGAGAGAGAGAGAGAGAGAGAGAGAGAGAAGAGAGAGAGAGAGAGAGGAGAGAGAGAGAGAGAGAGAGAGAGAGAGAGAGAGAGAAGGAGAGAGAGAGAGAGAGTATGCTTTTCAAAATGCCATCAAAATACATAATAGAAATCTGCTGAAAAAGATATATAAAATATAAATATAAAATGCACATGCCTTGCACATAAGACTCACAGCAGCAGAGGTGAGTAAACAGAGGAGATGCAGAGGAAGGAGAGGCTGGCTTGGGTAGAAGAGGCTGCAGAGAGAGATTGGGTTGTATTATCATCAACGAAGGAGACTTGGGAGCTAGGCAGGGCCAGCGGAGATGCAGGAGACTTGGAGCTGGCTGGGACCAGCGGAGACGCAGGATACTTGGGAAATGGGCGGGACCAGCGAGGACAAAAGACTACGGGGAAAGCCCTCTTCCTCAAACAATAACACAGAAACCTTGACAAGCTCACCCTCAGCAATGGGAGTATGGGCGGACTCTATTCCATTCCCTCAAACTCCATGATGACACCTACAGGTACTGACGATGTTGCCGACTCACTTAGCTGGTCAGACATACTGTTGGGATCGGGCTCCAGGGCCAGCTATGGCTCAGGTTTCATTTCAAGTGCTCTCTCGGTGCCTGCGGTGGGCTCAGGCATAATGTCTGTGTTGGGTGTTGTTGATGGCTGGCTGGTCTCTGGAGTTGGGCTGGCGTTGGCCTCACCCGAGAGGCAGACGGTCATGGGGGAGTTGTTGTTAGCCAGCACCCACTCCACAAAAGCAGCAAATGTCCCTCAAGGACCATCACGGGCAGGACGTGCCTTATACTGCTAATTTAAGCAGTTAAGGGAAGGTGGTATGCCAGGTCTAAAAAGTGACTTGTGTGGCTTAATCTTTCTGCTCTAAACAGAGCAATCTGACCACAAGAAGATCCATTGCTTGTTATGTTCGGTCTTCTGTAACATTGTGGCTGTAGTAAAACTACATTGTGTCTCAGCTCAGTTGCTACATTACCTGTATTCTCATGCGCTGTCAAAATAAGCGATCTGGTGCTGTCAGAATTGAAGTATGCTTTCGACACTTATTATTGACAATTTCAAAATAACAAGTATCAGCTAACATATCAGCCTTGGTGATATATATTGTAGGTTTGTGAATAATCAAATAAACAAACACAAAATATTTTTATAACATTTAATAGGCTTAAAAGTTCAAACTTTATTTTTATTATTAGAACATTTAGCTCCGAGATTATTTCCTCGGCGCTACGGAAAATGAAGGCAAGCTGGCCGTGTCCTTGAGTGTCGTTTCAAAACAAAACTGAAAACAGACTAGCTTACAAAGAACATCAACAAGCCTACTCCAAGTCACTCAAAGATGCACGGTCACAGTTCTTTTCTGACATCATTAACAACAATCCTGGAAACTCTAAGCAGCTGTTCTCGACAATAAACCATCTCCTTAAACCTTAGACACAAACTCACACAGAAAACGCAGAGGAACGCTGCAACAACTTTATCACTTTCTTTAGAACCAAAATAGACTCCATCTGATCGCATCTCACTGGTCCCCCTGCACTTCCTGCCCTTTCTGTCAGTTCGAAGGCCCTGTCCCAAATGGCACACTCCGGACTTGTGGACTTCCTCAGAGTTCACACTAGGGCTGTCACTTTTTATTCGATATTCGAATATGCATTCGAACATGACGTGAAATATCCGAAATCGAACTATAAATAAACTATCCGGTTTTTAAAGTGCCATGTTTTGCGGATTTTTTACAGTCTATCGTTTGCTTTTTATTTATTGTTTGCCATCTCATCCAGTAGCGGCCGCTCTAAACGTATTGTAGCGTAGGCCCATGACCAAATCAAGCGAATAATAGCCAATATAGCCAGCTTGTTTTGAAAATGGAAGATAAAGACAAGACGAAAGAAACCGCGCTATAATTCCTGCCTATTACACACACACACACACACACACGACCCACAGAAAAGACACGTGTAAGTAGCCTATCGAGTTCTCTTTCGGGCTTGAACAAACCATAACACACAAATTATGTCAAATGTCCGTTTTGTAAAGTGTCATCGTAAGAGCAGTCTTAAATTATTTAAATAAAGTCTTAAATGAACATAGAGATTTGCGAGAAAATGGGACGTGTGTCAGATCCATGATCCATCTCTGTGTGGTCAGATCGCGTCTCTGTCAGCAACGGCTGGTCTTAAAGTGTCAAAGAACAAAGGTAAGAGAGTAAATTACTCACCCAGACCCGGCGCCAGGAGATTATTATACTGGTATGAATGTGTGTATCATGAATCATGAATGTACTCCGCTATCTTTTAACACATCTCCGGCGAACGGCTTCTTCACGCAAAAGAAAAACTCTTCATGAAGCACAGTTAAATTCAGCGACCATGTGACGTTTCCTGATGGATCGAGGTTGTTCGTTAACTTCATTTTACATTTTACTCGTAGATATTCGAATATTGCTTGATATTCGATATCCGTTCGAATGTGATTTTTCTCAAAAGTGACAGCCCTAGTTCACACTTAGGTGAAGCCATGTAGTGCAGGCCCTTGGCACGAGTCCACAATAGCGCATTGAGAGGTATTTTTGGGACAGACTCGATTGTCAGGCCAGAAATAGGAAAACGGTTGTTGTTATGGACAGGAGCTGCAGGTTCGGGGAAATATGCTGCCTATTGTTGTTGTTGTTACATATGACTCAGAAAAGCCCTGACATTAGGTTCTATTTATTTAATGAATCATAATGTGATCGTATTATTCAGCGCTATTATTATCCTATGTTTGAGTCATCAACCACTGGTCAATGACCATATTGTTTGTATAAACTGTAGGTAATAACTGTTAAAATGTACACCTAGATCATAAAAGCCTAAATGATACTTACATCTAAAATATTTTCATCTCTGCCATGTTAACAATTGTCCGTGAGCGAAATCTCCTCCCATCCGTTGTCTGATTGGCCTTTCGCAAGGATTCCTGGGTAGTTAAAGTGCGTGGACCCTGCATCCATGCAGGCTTTGCGGAAGACCGCTTCAAGGGTATAAAGGGGACGCTGCTGAGCCCACTTCAGAGCGTTAAAATGTTGAATGGGACAGCCTACGGACTCGTAGACACAGCCTACCTTTCTAGAAGGACCTTGGGAGGAGCTAAATCACACCCACATGCTGTCACATGTGGCGTCCCTCAAGGGTCGGTACTCTGTCCAACCCTCTTCATCCTCTACATGCTCCCCCTTGGCCGCATCATCAGCCAGCATGGAATCTCCTAACATTGCTACGCTGATGATACACAACTTTACCTCAGAACAAACCCAACCCCCCCTGCTGCTCTGGCTAATCTTCATCCACACCACTGACCTCCTGCCTGGAGGAGATTAAGGCCTGGGTGAGTCAGAACTTGCTTCAGTTAAACAGTTCCAAAACCGAGGCAATTCTTGTCGGCACCCCTCATCAGGTCCAGTCGTCCCTTATAACCTCCATCACCTTTTCCGGAAAAGACATCCCTCTCTCATCAACAGTTACCAACCTTGGTGTAAGACTTGGACCCTCACCTTACCGTTGACAACCATATAAAACATCTGTGCAAATCATCCTTTTTCCACCTCAAGAATATTGCCAAACTCCTTCCCACACTCACTCTTTCTGACACCACACAACTCGCCAATGCCTCTCCTCCAGGTTGGACTACTGCAATGCACTTCTCATCAGAATCCCTAGCAAGAGTATGCAGAAACTTATACACATACAGAGCAGTGTTGCTAGGATCCTGATGAGAGTGCGCAAAAATGAACACATAACCACCATCCTTTATGCAATTCACTGGCTTCCCATCTCCGCCAGGATTCACTACAAAATCACTCTCCTCACCCACCAGTGCATCCATGTGAATGCCCTATGCTACCTCAAAGAACTTCTTACCCAGAAACATCAATCAGAAACCTCCGCTCACAAAATGGCAATCTCCTCCGTCCCCCCAAAACCTAGCTCCGGACCATGGAGACCGTGCTTTCGCCTCTGCTGCCCCTCGTCTGTGGAACTCATTACCTTGTAATGTGTACTCTGTACACTTTGAGATTTGTTCTCAAATGAAAAGTGCATTATAAATAAAATGTATTATTATTAGCATATGTGAGGATAATACTTCATAATAGCATACATAATGTCAAATTTATATTAAATAGAACCCATAGGTGTATTTAAACCTAATGTGACCGTTTTGTGAATTTGTGACGTGTGTGTGTGCTTGTTTTTGTGATATATGAGGAACAAATGTGTATAATGACATGGGTATTACACTGGGTATTACAACTTACACGTGAAATATGAGGACATTGCATGCGTCCTCATATTTCAAACAGCTTAAAAAACATAAAATGTTAAAATCCAGCATGTCTCATGTAAGGGGTAGGTTTAGGGACAGGGGCAGTGTAGGGGGATAGAATATATAGTTTGTCCAGTATAAAAACCATTACGCCTATGGAATGTCCTCATAAGTCACAAAAACAAACATGTGTGTGTTGTGTGTGTGTGTGGTGTGTGTGTGTGTGTGTTGTGTGTGTGTGTGTGTGTGTGTGTGTGTGTGTGTGTGGGGTGTGTGTGTGTGTGTGTTGTGTGTGTGTGTGTGTGTGTGTGTGGTGTCAGTATAGGTGTGTGTGTTTGACTTATACACCACACCCTGTAACCTGTGCTATTATTTGACACTAGGCACAGGTGCTGTATCATGAGTATGCATATGGTGTTGTCATGACACATGACTTCAAACAAACCCAGTGCACAAAGCAAGTGGACATTTGCATTTTGTTCTCCATTCATGTGAGAACCACACTGAGAGGAAGACAGAGCAGCATGGATGAGATGAGACAGGGAAGGAAGGACGTTTAAAACAGAGCAGCGCTCGTTTCTGTTTCTGACGTCTGTTTCTGCTATAAATGAAGCCCAGATTTATTGAGTCAGTGTGTTATCAGTGTAGCTCCCACACTTCATTTCATAACTCTGTAATCATAATTCAAAGAAGCTGAGTGAGTAGGAGATGATCTGGGGATGACATCTATAGTATGTCCAGTGATTCACGCTGGCATCTTTCCTCAACACAACCCTCAGATTGTGTATTACGCTGACCAAGCCTTTATGCTTTCAGATAATTCTACTATTTGATATCCTGTGGTGGGTGAGTGCTGTTCATTACCTGTACAGATGAAAGCCAGGCATCGTGTTGAGGTTGCCTTTCACATACATCTTCTGATCGACCCTTTCTTTCTCTCTTCATCTGTCCACAGGCTCAAAGCTTTGGAAGAACAAGCAAATGGAGACCCACAACTGCTGAGCTATCGGTTCTCCCTCCCTCTTTTCCTCTCTTCCAGTTCTTCCTCTTCCTCTTCTTTTTACGTTCTCCTTTTCACTGAGAGCAGGAGATGAGTTCAGAGGAGAAAAGTTCCACCATGTCCCAGAAGATTTCCTCTCCATCTCACAGCATTAGCAGTTCCTCCTCCAAACATGACAGCAGACAGGTGAGTTTGTGCATGATTTGACAGTTAATGAGTTACATCTATGGAAGTATCACGTTCGTATGTACTATGTAACTCATCTTGCACTTTTGGATGGATAAGAAACCTCAAATCATGTGGCATGGTGAGGAGAGAGGTGTTCTATTACTTTTCTAAGCTATCATATAATGATTTTTGCCTGATGTACGTTAAAACGCAAAAAAAAAGTCTAACTAGCACTATCAAATGAACTGAGGATGAAGAAAGACTTCCAGCTGTTTTGTATTAGTGTGTATGTTATAAATTAAGACTCTCACTGTTGATTTTCTAGGTTTAATATTTGTCATGCTGATTCTGCAAATAGGTAGTTGGCATGAAATACTTTTGGGAAATTGACATCCTGCGGTGTGATATGAAATACATAATCTAACATTCTTTTTAGATTATGTTTTATCATTCTTTCATAGTAAAAAAACACGAACGCCTTAGCCTGCATACTATGTTATTTAGGAAAAAATATAGAATAAATCTTCAAAAGTAAAATAAGACTTGACCAGTTCAGTCAGGAGACTCTAGATGGCGGAGACTGATTCCACCTTGGCATGTAATCTGCGAGCAATCACACAATTTACTATATGGCACAAGTTGTTCAGCTGATTGGTCTCAGCTATATCTGCAGCCAACCAGCTGGCTTGCTCAACATTTCAATATAGTGGTTCAGAGTTTTCTGTAAGCCGGTCCATCAACATGTTATCAGAGTTTATCTGTTTAAAGGGCACCTATTATGGCATTTAAAATGTTCCTAATATTGTTCTGGGAGTCCCCAACAACAGTTTTACATGCATGCAATGACAAAAAACACTTTTGTTGTCTTATAATATGCATTTATTTTTACCTGATTTGCTCACCGACTGTCACGTTTTGATGTGTTTAGTTCTGTTTTGTGATCTTGTTTTCCCCTGTCTTTTGTGAATTTTGGTTTAGTCCTGTTAGTTTTTCCCGCTCCTCGTTTGTGTTCAGTTTCCTCACCTGTGTTCTGTTAATTATCCAATTATTCCTTGTGTATTTAAGCCCTGTGTTTTCCCTCAGTGTTTGTTGGTCGTCGTCCTTGTATGGTTGTGTTTTCCCTGAAGTTCCTGGAGTTTGTTATTTTGTTCCTGTATGTTTATGGAAGTTTATTTTGGTAAATAAATCAGCTATTTTTGGAAGTCCTCTTGTCCTCGTCTTCAGCTACCTGCACACACCCTGACAGAACGACCAACCCTACAAACGAAGATGAGTCAGCGTTTCGTGGGAACCCGTCTGGCCATATTTCGTGGGACCCGTGGAGGCCGCAGTAGAGGCGGTGGTCGAGAGGAGTCCCAACACCACTCTCCACTCTGGCCCCTCTTCGAGCCTGGGTTGATTCCGTTCAGCCCAGCCAAGCCTGCACCACTGGTTCCATCCAGTCCAGCCAAGCCCTCACCGCTGGTTCCGTCCAGTCCAGTCAAGCTCTCACCACTGGTTCCATCCAGCCAATCCACGCCAGATTCCATTGATCCTGCACCTGATCCTTTTGATGAGCTTCTTCCCCCAGAGACCGTCCAGCCTGAGCCCGTCGCCTGCCCGCCAGAGCCTGAGCCCGTCGCCTGCCCGCCAGAGCCTGAGCCCGTCGCCTGCCCGCCAGAGCCTGAGCCCGTCGCCTACACTCCAGAGCCTGAGCCCATCACCTGCACTCCAGAGACTAAGCACGCCGCACTTGAATCTGCTCATGAAGACACAGTGCTGATTGTAGTGTCTATGGCTATTCTGTGTGTGTGGGCAACACACACATTGATTATGGTCCATGAGTCCAGCCCCGAGTTTCCTGATGTGCTGGCCCCGTCCAGTTCCGAGTCCCATGATGTGCTGGTCCTGTCCAGTTCCGAGTCCCATGATGTGCTGGTCCCGTCCAGTTCCGAGTCCCATGATGTGCTGGTCCCGTCCAGTTCCGAGTCCCATGATGTGCTGGTCCCGTCCAGTTCCGAGTCCCATGATGTGCTGGTCCCGTCCAGTTCCGAGTCCCATGATGTGCTGGTCCCGTCCAGTTCCGAGTCCCATGATGTGCTGGTCCCGTCCAGTTCCGAGTCCCATGATGTGCTGGTCCCGTCCAGTTCCGAGTCCCATGATGTGCTGGCCCCGTCCAGTTCCGAGTCCCATGATGCGCCAGAGCCCGTTGATCCTGCGCCAGAGCCCGTTGATCCTGCGCCAGAGCCCGTTGATCCTGCGCCAGAGCCCGTTGATCCTGCGCCAGAGCCCGTTGATCCTGCGCCAGAGCCCGTTGATCCTGCGCCAGAGCCCGTTGATCCTGCGCCAGATGCACCAGAGCCCACTGATCCTACACCAGAGCCCACTGATCCTGCACCAGATGCACCAGAGCCCACTGATCCTGCACCAGAGCCCACTGATTCTTCACCACTGGTCCTGCCCAGCCCAAGACCCTCGTTGCTGCCGGATCCCCCCTTTCCTGTCAATTTCCCCATAAAAATTTTGGGGGGGCCCCACCCGAAGGGTCCTCATCGCCATGGCCACCCGAAGGGTCCTCACCGCCATGGCCACCCGAAGGGTCCTCACCGCCCTGGACGCCCGAGGGTCCGACAGCTCCGCCCTGGACGCCCGAGGGTCCGACAGCTCCGCCCTGGACGCCCGAGGGTCCGACAGCTCCGCCCTGGACGCCCGAGGGTCCGACAGCTCCGCCCTGGACGCCCGAGGGTCCGACAGCTCCGCCGTGGTCACGCCCGCAGCCTGCTCCGCCGTGGTCACGCCCGCAGCCTGCTCCGCCGTGGTCACGCCCGCAGCCTGCTCCGCCGTGGTCACGCCCGCAGCCTGCTCCGCCGTGGTCACACCCGCAGCCTGCTCCGCCCTGGAGGCTTCCTGGACCTGCACCATGCCCTCGTAAGCCTTCAGGGCGCCCACCCTCCCACCCCTTTGGATGTTATACGGCGCGAGGACGCGCCTTCGGGGAGGGGGGAGGTACTGTCACGTTTTGATGTGTTTAGTTCTGTTTTGTGATCTTGTTTTCCCCTGTCTTTTGTGAATTTTGGTTTAGTCCTGTTAGTTTTTCCCGCTCCTCGTTTGTGTTCAGTTTCCTCATCTGTGTTCTGTTAATTATCCAATTATTCCTTGTGTATTTTAAGCCCTGTGTTTTCCCTCAGTGTTTGTTGGTCGTCGTCCTTGTATGGTTGTGTTTTCCCTGAAGTTCCTGGAGTTTGTTATTTTGTTCCTGTATGTTTATGGAAGTTTATTTTGGTAAATAAATCAGCTATTTTTGGAAGTCCTCTTGTCCTCGTCTTCAGCTACCTGCACACACCCTGACACTGACTCACTAATGATTCGTTTAACGACTCATTTGTCCAAACCCCTCCTTTGCGTGACGGTAATAACGGTGATTGGTCAGACCCAGTCAGTTATTTTTTGTGTTAGCCCAACGCATACACATATTGAAAAAGCACTGCAGTACTACAATACGCTCTATTCTTTATGACAACTCCAATAACAACGACAAACATTTCACATATTACAGATGTGAAATCTGAACCTAGAAGCTCGCCTAGAGACCTAAGTTAGACCTAGAAGCTGCACTGAGTGTAACTTAAAGGGGTGATGAACTGAGAAATCAAATTTTCCTTGAGCTTTTGACATCTGAGAGGTCATCATATTATAAGAATATCCTGTAAGTTTCAGAACTGAAAACGTACTTGTTAGTCCAATAAATGCTTTTATTGACACCAGCCTCAGCAAACGCCTCGTTTTTCAAAGTGGGGAACTATGACGTCAAAGAGGATAAAACACCACCCCGGCAGAAGAAGATCAACGCCTACTTCACCACGGCCGGTTTAGCCCCGCCCACCGATTCGCGCATTACACGCATAGCTAAATAACATAGGCCTACCTCGTGATGACAAACCGTATCGAGCTACCGAGCAATAAACATGCCGTTCACAAAATATTGTGCAGTGCCTGGTTGTGGAAGAAGACAGTCGCTGCATAAGCTTCCTCTGGATTCCAATAGGAGTGCATGGATAAACTTTATTTTTAATGACGTTCCACTCCAGCTGATGAGGTAAAACATTGTCCGTCTGTTCGCTTCATTTCACTGAGGATTGTTTTGTAAACAAGACTGGATTTGCAGACCGATTAATAGTAAAGAAAGGTGCTGTGCCGTCTATATTGGATCTGACAGGAATTATGCAACACCTGGACTCTGGGTCGAACATGTATGGGCGAATCATTCCGGTTGCCATTTTACAACATTGGACGTTTTCAAAACAATTTCCCCCAAGTGCATCGACGGGTGAGTTGAAACCACTCACAGCAGTGGGCGTTTACTTCCAAGTCTTCAATGCGAGACGCCCATAAAAACCGAGCGTTTTTCAGCTAGGCTGAAAACTAGGGTAGAAAATAGCCTATTACTTATTCATTTTGATGTTTTTGAATGCAAAAACCAAGCGAACGTCATAAGTTTACCTCAGACAACAATATAATAAGATTTAAAAAGCCAGTTCATGACCCCTTTAAACAACACACACACATACTTATTGAGCATGCTACAAAACCCATGAAAGCAACAATTATTAATAGTACTTACAGGTTGTGATTCGGAGGAGAAGGCCGATCCAAATAAAACTGGTACTGAACCTTCAGTAGGCTATATCAACCGACTCGCAAATCCACACTTGAAAGCCTTTATGTTTGTAAAGGAACCGTCATTAAAATGACGCGAACACAGCACAAGGTTCGGGTACAGTTGTAAATATAAACTCTAGCCACTGATTCTTCACATGCTCGTCCCTAGGCAGGGAAAAAAAAAGTTCGTTTTTGATTCGCACCTCAGAACAGCGTCTCGTCGACATGATGTTGTCAAGTTTCACTGCTCTGCTGTCTGCGGCGCGCGCAATGAGTGGGTGTATCTTATTCAAATAACTTGCATAGGTGACGTCATAAAGTTAGAGAAAAAGCATTGTTAGTCTATCGATTCATATCAGCGACTCAGAGTCGACTCTTACTTTTGAGAGAAAATAACTTTGTATACGGTGAACTTTCATATTTAAAACTTTGCAGGATGTTTTAGTTCACTTAGATCTATGTTACACACTACATGAAGTGTAATTTTCAAAATTCCATAATAGGTACCCTTTAACTTCCACCTCCCCCAGCACCACCTATATAGATCTGCTATATGGAAAATTATTTGCACGTATATTTGTACAGCTTCTGAATATCTGTGTAGTGTGTATGTATATTGACAGGAGCAAGTCTCTGTACTTGCTCTGCAGTAGAAGCAGCAATAAAAGCAGCAGAAGCATGGCTATCAGATCTAGTCCACCAAGATCAATAAATTAACATTGTCATAACCATTAACATGCTAAAACTGAGGGTTGTCATGACTGAAATATACTTACCCTTACACATTTATATGAAAGTATTTATAAAATTGAAACCTAAAATGTCAAGAAATAACAATTTCATGCAAACATGCATCAACTACACCAACAGTATAAATGCCTGATGTTCTTTTCATACTTCTTAGAATGAAATGCATCACTTACATTTTTCTTGATTTAAAAAGATATTGAACAAAACCGTATAAATATTTTACATTGCTCAAAACGTGCTTTTTTTAAATTTTTCTGAAAGCAAAGGAAAGCTTGACGGGCTTTACAGATGAAAGCAGAAACCAGTGTACTGGACAAAATGTTTTTGGACTTTGTCCAAAAATTTCTCAGCTATTCCTTTCCGCTTTATCTTCGTCTGTCTCATTACCCGCTGTTCTGAAACACAGTATTAATCCCTCTTCTCTCAGTCAGATGACTGTGTGGGAAATATGAATATCACTGATCTATGAAATGAGCCTTTAGTGCCAGATGAATAAAAACTCTTTTTTTTCTATTTCTTTCCAAAACACAAAAAAAATTCCCAAAACACTTCCTGAGGCTTTTATGCGAAGGAATTAGTGGCAAACTAATCATCTTCTGTGGAAAGGGTTCAAAAGTGTTCTCAGACCTTTGGACACCATTACGTGTCTTCAATCACTCTTTGTTCATTCAGGTTTATTTATATTGTGTATACTTAATATACTCTGTGCATATGTACACCTGCATGTGTGTGCGTTCATATGCTCTGAGCTCCGGAGGGCGGATGGGTGTCCTTCTCCTCAGATAAACACGCTGACCTGATTATGAGGCTGTAATCTCTAATCTCATCATTTGGTAGCATTATAAAGCTCATTACTCCTTCTAAGCAAAGATATGTTTAACTGTTCGGGTGGCAGACTTTACTCTCAATACCAACATCATGGAATTGTGAGTTTAAACTACAGTAAAGAGGGTTGAAATCCCAGAAGGTGATCTGGTGCCGACTTTATCAGAGAATTGCCCTCATTAACTGAACTACCTTGCAAATAAATACTTTCTGAGAGTGCTGTATAGTTTACTTTGTGGATACTAACTGTATAGTAAAGTACATTCATGATGTTCTAATAATCTTTTGGAATGCTTTAAAGAAGTACACTTATTTTGATGTTGACTAACATACTAAACACATGTAAAGTACTTGATTATAATTTTGTAGTGTCTGTTATTCGATACAAAACTGTAGTGCACTCTAAAGCATATATTAGTTATATATTTAAAATATTATTTCTGCAATGATTACTCTTTTTTAAAAGTATGCTAAAGTTTTCTTTTTCTCAAGGGTTGGTTGATCAGCTGGGTTGTTCCACTGTCATAACTCCCTTAAAGGTTGTGTTTGCTCTTTGATTTGAAATGTTGTGTAAGAGCATTTGGTTTCATTAGTTTCACTCTGTGGTTCTTAATGCATGTTTGGGTTTTGTCTTTGGCTATAGAGACGTCTCTTTGAAAGTTGTCCTTGATGTAGTGAATTGCTGAGAGTGTGTTTGGGCAGTGCAGCTCTTGCCTTGAGGAAGAGACATAGTTTGCTGAAGAGGGAGAATGGAGACCCACATTTTTGTCCCGTCTGTCAGGGCTCTAAATAATAGAGAATATATCTCCTCTCTAAATCCCCACCTGATTGCTAACAGGTGTTTATGCACATACATTTGTTATTAACATCATTCTAATGTTGATTTATCCAGAGAATAGTGAATGAGTAACCATGTTCCTGCAGTTAGTATTTAGCATAATAAATGTTTTAAACAATCTCCATATAAGGACTTTTGTATAGTCATTCTTCACTTTTTATATATTTAAATATATTACACACTACTATTCAAATGTTTTGGATCTGTAAGACTTTTTTAATGAACCTCTATTTCACTGTGGTTTAAATGTAATTTATTCCTGTGATGGCAAAGCTGAATTTTTGTGGAAACTGATTTGTTTTCCCAGCATTCTTTGATGAATAGACAGTTCAAAAAGCATTTATTTGAAATTATTTGACATCTTTTGAAACAATATCACTTTTGATCAATTTAATGCATCTTAAAAGTGCCAAATAAAAGTATTGATTCTTTTTTTTTTTTTGAACTTGTTTTTACACTGCTTTTTATTCACAAATGAAAGAAATGACAGTCCTTGCGTACATGAGCTATAAACCTATAAATAAGCTGAATACTGGACTGATTTGTTTGATTTTTTTTTCTGTGTTCCTAAAAAAGGGGAGAAGAATCATAAACTGGCAGCAACTCCATTTTTCTAAGCCCTCGACTGCCTTCATGTCCTAATAAAACATTTTCTATCAATTTATTATGCATTTATCATACAAAGGACACTGCGATGCAACCAAAATCTTATATACCTGTGTGATTGTTTTTTTGTCACTAAAACTATATAGTTATTGACAAATAATATAGAAAAGCAATTGAAAAATGGTTTATATATTCATTTATTTATATAATAACCATGTGGAGATGCTTATTTTGGCAACAATTTATTTTACAGTGTCCTTGTTACATGTAGTTACTGTAGTAATAACTATAAATTATGCAGAATTACATGCAAATAAACATAAGCCAAACCCTAATCTAATCTTAACCCTATAGTTGTCACACATATTCGCTCATTTGTTCATTTAGTTTCATTTTCGTGGACTTTTAATTTCCTGTTTCCTCAGTTCATTGCCGGCTATTGTTTGTGTGCTATGTTAGATATTCTCAGTTTATTATTAGGGCCCGAGCACTAAGGTGCGAGGTCCCTCTTGAAACTGTTAAGATTATTATTATTATTATTATTATTATTATTATTATTTTTTATTTTTTTCTGCAAAGTAAGCCCCATTTTCGAGGCCGCAGCATGCTCGAAAAGTCACCAAACTTTGCACACATGTCAGGACTGGTGAAAAATTTTGTATTTTGTGGGTTTCGCGGATGGGCGTGGAAAAATGGCTCGCTAGGGCCACCTAGAAAATTGAAAAAAATTAGCCCCTCGTCCATGTTCGACCTACATGCACGAAATTTGGTGGTGACGTGTATCATATCAAGACGCACAAAAAAGCCTCAAGAACCCATACCCTAAACTCGACAGGAAGTCCGCCATTTTGAATTTGGTGGCCATTTTGGGACGATTTACACACTCCGTACTTTAACGAACTCCTCCTAGGGATTTAGTCCGATCGACTTGAAATTTCTGCTGTGCATAAAGGCATTGACGATGAAAAGTTGTGCTATCTGCGCGTTTTCATCAATGGGCGTGTCCGTGGCATCGATGATTCGCCATGAAACAGGAAGTTGGAGTAACTTTGCTGTACATTCTCAGATCTGCACCAAATTTTGCACGCTTGACAAGAGTCCCGCCCTGAACACATGTACATGCCGACATTCACCCTCAGTCATAGCGCCACCTGCTGGCAACAGGAAGTGACCTTTAACGAAGCAGCCCCCGCCGCACGTTTGACCTACATGTACGAAATTTTTGTGGCACATCAACCATGTCCAGACGCACAAAAAAGCCTCTTGGAGCGATGCCCTAAATCCAACAGGAAGTCGGCCATTTTTAATTTTTCGTCAAATTTTGGCTGATTTACACACTCCGTACTTTAACGAACTCCTCCTAGGGATTTAGTCCGATCGACTTGAAATTTCTGCTGTGCCTTTTAAAGGCATTGACGATGAAAAGTTGTGCTATCTGCGAGCTTTCGTCAATCGGTGTGTCCGTGGCATGGCATCAAATATCAACTCATCGCCATGACACAGGAAGTGGTTGTAACTTCAGTGTACATGCTCACAGCTGCACCAAACTTTACATGTAGGATAAGAGTCCCGCCCTGAACTCATGTATATGCCCACATTCACTCACACTCATAGCGCCACCTGCTGGCAACAGGAAGTGACGTATAACACCTTCATGCAGTGTCTGAAAAGCATAGCAAATTCACAGCCGCACTGGCAGAGCTCCAGAATATGCAACAGAATATGCGGCCGCATCACTCCCCGACGCGCTACATGTGCGAGGGCCCGCCCATCGCTGCTTGCAGCTTTAATTTTATTAAATACATTTGAATTAGAACTTTTGATCTTCGTCTTTGGACTCTTTGAACTTTGACAATAGTAAGTACATGTAGTTAATATTACTCAGTATATGTATATGTTACACTGAAACAAGGACACCTTTAAATAAAGTATAACACCTATTTTATATTAATGTGTCAAGTAGCTTCTGTTATGCAAGTGACTGTAATAAAGTGCTAGACGAAGAAGATAATTTTGCTAACACAGTCTTTAATAATACTATATAAAAGATACAGGGGAAATAATAACACAACCACGTAACTAGAAACGAAAACCGACAAGGGACAAAACATAACAGGGAGTATAAATACTAGGCGAACATAATGACAGACAATACATATTTATACAGGCCTTAATACAGAAGCAGCTTTAGAGTGATAACAGGAGAAGGAGTCAATGATGCAAACAGATTTCATTTTGGCTGTACAACAGCTCTAACAGAAAATAGTATCATTGTTCAGCTGAAGTCAGTTCAGTGTTGATTCAGTTAAGATCATCAATTATTAAATTAGTTAATTTAATCTATAAAGCCTTTTTGCAAAAGCATTTTGTCATCATCCAGCTCAGTTCAGTTCTTATACAATAGTGTCAGTGCAGTCAAATCAATAATATTTTTGAATATAAAGTGTCCCCAACTAAGCAAACCAGAGGCGACAGTGGCAAGGAACCCCTGCATCACAAGTCAGAATTCAGATTGTGGATCGGTAGCATTCAAATATTTCATCCAGTTCCTTTTGCTTGAAGAACGAATTCATATCTCCAGTATGGAGACGAAGCTGATCATAGGTCTGTGCAGAGGACTGTCTGGTTCTTATGGTCTTTGCTGAGGATCTGTGGCTGTCGTGTCAACCTTCACAGGGTATTGTCTTATTTACAGGATCTCTGCATGACATTCAGGGCTGCATTGTGGTCATGCCTAGGCGCAGGTCCACCATCTGATTCGCATACAACAACGATGCAACAATTACATCATGTGCGTTCCCGGTTCCAGTTGACCTTATGTATTCAGCCTAATAAGAAAAAGATCTACTGCCTGCAGTTAATTTTGATATTCTAGGTATTATCAACTGGCCAGTATTTTCAGATTGCAATAGACGTGAAGGTTTATTATATGTTAAGAGCTAACTCAAGTACTTAGGAGCTAAAATATTTAGTGCTTTGTAAGTAATTAGCAAGATTTTAAAATCTAGCTGGAGTTTGTTTATTAAGCGTGCAGGGCAGCCACCCAGTAGAGCATTACAATAATCTAGCCTTGAGGTCATGAACTCATGAACTAACTTTTCTGTATTTGTCATTGAGAGCATATGTCGTAATTTTGTAAGATGGAAAAATTAATTTTTAAAGATGCTAGAAATGTGGCTTTCAAATGAAAAATTTGTATCAAAGAGCAGACTCAGGTTCCTAACTGACAACTAAGACTTGACAGAGTCATTGAGTGTTAGACAGTATTCTAGGTTATTACGTGCAGAGGTTCTTGGTCCAATAAATAAAATGTTTTTTTTTTTTTTTTTTTCAGAATTAAGTAGTAGGAAATTACTAGTCACCCAATTTTTACATCAACTATGCATTCCGTTAATTTTGTGAATTGGTATATTTCATTGGTATATTTCATCAGATTGCGAAGACATATAGAGCTGAGTATCATCAGTGTAACAGTGAAAACTAATCTCCCAAGGGTAGCATGTACAGGGTGAAAAGCAACGGTCCTAGTACTGAGCCTTAGGGTACTCTATATATACTGAACTCGTGATCAATATGACACCTCTTCAATTACTGCAACAAATTGATACCAGTCAGATAAGTATGAACCATGCCAATGCAATTCCACTAATGCCAATGTCATTTTCAAGTCTATTCAAAAGAATGTTGCGGGCGTAGTATCAAATGCAGCACTAAGATCCAGTAACACTAATAGAGAGATACAACCAAGATCGGATGATAAGAGCAAATGAGATCAGTCTCAGTACTATGATACGATCTAAATCCTGACTGGAAATCCTCGCAGATACAATTTCTTTCTTAAAAATAACATAGTTGTGAGGAGGAAAGGCTACTCCCTTTTCTAGTATTTTTTGACTAGAAATGAAGGAAACCAAAAACAGAGCAGGAAAACGGTAAATGGTAAATAAGTGGTATCTCTACCAGTTGACACATTTAAGGTCACATGCTTTATTTAATTGCATTTTTTCATAGGCGGTAATTTGTGTTTTGATAACACATATTTTTAAGATAGCTCATATACTTATACTTAGTTTATTACTGTTTTTCATTGTACAGTGTAAATATGTATTGAATTGAATTGTACAGGACAACTGGGAGATCGTCGAGGGCTTGCGTGGTGGTCTTTCTAATGTTCAGGAGCCAGAGAAGCAGTCCGGCTACATGCTGAAGAAGAGAAAATGGCCCATGAAAGGTTGGCACAAGGTATGTGTGGGAAATTGTCATGCCTCTACCAATGTTTTATTCAAAATATTTAGAAGACATGGAATAATTGAGTGAATTAGTGTAAGTGCGGATATTTCCAAAATTACATTTCAAAGCAGCTGAGTGGATTCGTGCTAACCTGTCTGAACACATTGTGCTCGCTGATGGCGTGGCTGATGATTAAAGAACTTGATGAATGATCTTCCTGTGCATCATTTTGTTCAATTTTAGCACAATAACACAGCTTTTTTTGATGCTCAAATACTTTCTCCTATGGTATTTAATGTGCAGATGCAACCCTTATTTCCCTTGAAAATACCCATATTCCCCTTCTTCAACCAAAAAGAGTGTATACAAGAATAGACAGAAAAGAGGCATAGTGATATACAGCCTCTCATTCATCAAGAGTGTTTTAGCATCGCCTGAAAGGACATTCATCATTTACCAAATAAATCTGACCCAAGTTTTTTCTCTGTCCTCTCTTTGTGCTTCTTTTTTTCACAGAGATTCTTCTACTTGGACAAGGGCATTTTGAAGTACGCCAAATGCGAAGCTGATGTGAGTCTAAAAGGCCTCACATATATAAATACTGTATACACACACACACACACACACACACTCACTTAGTCCATTGAACTAAAGCACTCAGGACTTTTAGTGGTCACTTTTTTTTTTACAAGTGGTCAGAAGTTTTTACAGAGCTCCAGCTTTCCGTCAATACATGTTTCCTGCTGAAAAAAGCCTCTAGCTGTGGGAATGTAAAATCAAGGTTAATTTCCCCAGGGTTTAATAGCATCATTACAGTTGATAGTTTCTTTTATGAAATTTAGATATTTGTAAACTGTTATGCTACCCCTGTGCTGCGATTGCCTTCCCTCACACCAATCTACCCTTTTAAGCAGCATTATGAAGTGGACGTGTATGGCCATGGTATTCAATTATAATGAAAATACATAATAACCTGCCATATATCTTTCAGATTTATCTCGGGCTTTTTTTGCCTCTAAATCAAGGCCACTAGTCGAATGTGCTTGTGTGCATGCATCATTGACAAGGTTATGCATTAGCAAAATTAGCCAAAGCCCTCTTGTCAAGTCAAGTCAAGTCACCTTTATTTATATAGCGCTTTTTACAATACAAATTGTTTCAAAGCAACTTTGCAGAGATAACAGGAAAGTAATGTTGTAATAGTATTGTTAAATTCAAAAATAAATGTATTTTAAATTGTTTTGTATTTAATTTAAATTAAATTGTATTTTACGTCACCTTTTTGTGAAAAATCACTGTTTTGAATATGTTGCTTACACCCGGGTTGGGAACCAAGAACATGTTCTTAAAAAATTAAAATATATAAATATTGGAACCGAATTACATTTAGTCTAATTACAGAATTAATGACTCTTATGCACAGGTTATTTTTAGTGAATCAAACTCAGTGTAGTTACTGACGGATTGTTTACATGTCAGTATGTAGTTAAAAATACACATTATATATTTGTCAGTACTATTTCATAATAATTATTGAATGAAATATGTTACCACATTTATTTTTTGTAAATGTGTTGTTAAAGCCATTTTGTTGGATTGCATTTGTGAAACGTCTTTTGCAAGAATTGTATTAAAGTGATTCACTTTCAAATTTAAGTATTAACATAATTTATTAAAAGTATAATTTCATTATTTGGCACCTGAACCGCTTTACTTTTGACAACCTTCTGCCTGTGCTGTGTGCAGGTGGAAAAAGGCAAGCTCCACGGCTGTATTGATGTGGGACTGTCCGTCATGGCCATTAAGAAGAAAGCCAAGTGCATTGATCTGGATGCAGAAGAAAACATTTATCACTTAAAGGTATCACAACAATTATAGTATATTAGACTGACCTTGAAATGCTCTGCGGTCATAGGAAGAGCAGTAGTGGAGAATTTAATTTTGCTGCAGTTTTACTGGAACATGTTACATTATGATGGTACAATTTGCTTTAGCCTCATATTAAAGTAGCACTATAGGTTATTTTGCCTTTAAAGTTTTCTGGCTATATGAGAAAGAGTTTTGCTGTCACATCCAAAACTGAATTTAGAATGCCTTTTAAATGGCAGTATAATTCAATTTAAATTAAATGTCAATTGAGATGCAAACAGAATGCAGAATTGTATAATTACACTTAATTACAATTAAAATCAATGCAAATAAACTCATAAACATCATGTACACAACACATCAGGTATTTCTAGAAACATCAATCATATTAATAAAATGTGTATATATATATTAATATAATGTACTAATAATAAAACAACAGTGATAACATTGTCTACTTATTTAATTCATCATACATATTTCAATAATTGTATATATATAAAAGTATATATATATATTTATTTGCATTAACATTCGTTTTATGAACAACAGTGAAATAAAACATTTCCCAGAATGAAAATATATTAATACATTTTGATGTCAATATGAAATTTCTTAATATAAAGTTATGAATAATAAGATGTCTAAATAAAAAATATTTGTTTATGTTTTGTTCACAAACTTGACTAATGAAATTCCTGTGTATAATTTCTTTAACTTGCAGTATTTTTTTTAAATTCTGAAATTTTCCCAAGCATGTTTTTACTAATATAATTATCTTACAGGTTGTAAAGGCTGGCTTATCATGTTAAAAGCTTTTTAAAAAATCAATACAATCCCAAAACACATTAACAGTGTAATATAAGAAAGCTTTACAAACCTCAACAGAGAGATTGATTTTAAAATGAAATTCTGCTCCCATGTAGTGGATCTTCTTTTAGAGAGAATCGTTTATGGAGAAAAAATGGTTTTGTCAGCTTGCGTTTGATTTTCTTCAGTTTGAGCTCTTGATCTCATGAATGGGAAGCAAGTCCTTCCAATACAAAGTCATGAGGTCAACAGCAGCACAGCATCAGGAAAAACAGCTTCTGAATCCTGATTGAGTAGGTTAACTGTTGTCTCCTTGTGCTTGCAGATCAAGTCCCAGGAGCTGTTTGATGAATGGGTCTCTAAGCTCCGTCACCACAGACTTTACAGGCAGAATGAGATTGCCATGTTCCCTCATGAGAAAACGCTCTTCCACCCTCATTACCCCCTCACCTCCTCCCCCACGACACCCGACAGTCAGTCCATCAGAAAGGTAAACGCCATGGGACATGTTGAAGGATTAGATGGAAAGATAAATGTCAATGAATGACAATGACTGTGCTAGTGCTTTAACTTTGAGAGGACGTTAAAGGTCTATTGTACCTTAATGCCTACAGCAGTTGTCAACTTTTAGAAACTATTTCTCAAAAATGACTTTTGTCCACTAACAATATCCACAAGCGTATACACATTTATCACAGTATATGTATGTTTTTTTTTAAGGTAATGAAAATTCCCACCATATTTCCACCACATCTCAAATGATGTATTGTGTTAATATCATTCTGTGATAACTGTGGAAATAGCATTTTTTAACTTTTGCCATAAATTGTCTTTTGTCTTGCTCAGGTTAACTTCAAAGCTAGTTTTAGTCCTGAAAACACATAATTAAAGCTGCACATACACACTTTGGTCGCTCTGATGAGATGTATTGCATGGTACTTGCAGAACAGCTCTTAAATTGTTCATCAGTTACATGCTCTACTGCACGGATGAATCTGATGCTTTGAGGAATTCCCATGGTTACCAGTTATTACCGTATCAGAGTGGATCTGTCATTATACAGTACACCAAGATCTGTTGACAGTAAGAAGAATTTGCAGATAAAGATAAAAGTACCAAATCCAACCCGGCAGTTAAAAATTGAAAGCATTATTTGTAGGGTTTCAACACAGATTTTATGTACTCAGTCAATAATGGAATTCCAATCATTTCTAATCAAAATACACCTTTAAATAATATTGTTATCATTTTTGCATAATTTGACAATCACAGACTGATAGGAAATGGTGCACAATTCAAATATACCATTCACAAATGATATTTGCAATTGTTAGGTGTGGTGGAAATGATGTCAGGGGGACAGTTGTAGTTTTTAAAATAAATATCGAAATGGTTTATATCATAATATTATCCATAAATAAAATAAATTAGAAAATGTAAAAAATGTGACCTTCATATAACTAAAAGGGGAAAAATATATTTGTTTGTTTGTGATATGATTTGACAACTTTAAACAGCCAGAATTTTATGAAGCTAATATTGTTTTACTTTACTTTGCTAGAGTAGTATTAATACATTTCTCTTTCTTTCTCTTTCTCTCTCTTCTTAATAATTTTCCGTTGTCTTTTCTGTCTCTATCGTCTCCCTATCATTTTCTTTTCATGGCTCTCTCTTCTCTCTCTCTCTCTCTCTCTCTCCTCTCTCTCTCTCTCTCTCTCTCTCTCTCTCTCTCTCTCTCTCTCTCTCTCTCTCTTCACTCTCTCTCTTTCTCTCTCTAGCGTGCCTCTCTTGCAAAGCAGTCCTCTCTTCACTCGCCTGTATCTTTTACCAGCCAGGCCAAGGTGACCGCCTGGCTCCAGTCTTCTGATGACATGGACAGGTGCACCAAAGGTACACACATACACACCAATTTATAAATCCATTTCACACTGAAGATGCTGTGTCTGCAGCTTTTTACACACACACACACACACCACACACACACACACACACACACACACACACACACACACACACACACACACACACACACACACTCTCTAACTCTCTCTCTCTCTCTCTCTCTCTCTCTCTCTCTCTCTCTCTCTCTCTCAGAACTCTCGGTATGTGAGGCTCAGCTCCTGGAACTGAATCACTTGTTAAGAAGTATGGAGGTGTTACACCGCACCTACTCCGCCCCAGCCATCAACGCTCTGCAGGTTACATGTCATTCTCACAAAAAATACTGTTTTGATTATAATTTTGTTAACATAATTACAAACGCTATATATCAGAATTTGTTGAATTAGTATTATTTTACATTTTTAAAGTGTCCCTATTATGCTTTTTTATATATTATCTCTAGTGTGTAATATAGCTGTTTGTGAATGTGAAAGGTCTGCAAAGTTCCAAAGATCAAAGTACATGATAAATAGAGTCTTCCAAAAGAAAGAACTGATTCTGAACTGCCTGAAACGAGTCTTCAGTAATTCCAGTCTTACTTCCTGCATAAACCTATTTGTAGGTTTGTAACAAATTTGCATAATGCAACGTCTACTTTGCCCCGCCCTCAAACGCTGTAGTTGTAGCTGAGGCCTGAAAGAGTTTGGTTCATGTTGTCGCCAAGTCGAGAAGACGCTGTTTTCTGCGCTGTGAAACCAAATCCACTTTGCATGCATTTCCAAAGGATACAGTCTCGGGCTAGCCTAGAAATCTAGATGCACCCCAGCAAAAATTATTTTGCAGCAAAGTGTGGTCTAGCAACTCTCCGTTGGCATTCGAGCTGGAAAAACCAAACTCTGGTCAGGCCAATCACATCGTGTATAGAGTTGGTGGGCGGGCTTAACATAATGACGGCAGAGATGTGACGGTTACGCGTGATTTCCATAGGGGATTTCCCTGCTACTTGAAAACAAAGAAGATGCTGCTGGCGAACAGCGGTCTTTCGAATCAGCTTTTGCCGCGATTCTGGATGATTTGGAGTTAAGAGAACGTCACTTAAGTCATTCTTAAAAAAGGAAGACGTTTTCAGAGTTTTGACGACCGGTTTCGGCAAAAGTTTAATATATCAACTAGCTCCGCTGGAAAAACGCATGGGACTCACTCAGCCACAGCCGTTCGTTGCTCTGGTTGGTTGTAGCGCTGTCCTATTGCGTGCCGAAGGAATTTGAAAGACAACCGTTTATCCCGCCCCTCTGATTGAGGTATGCCAATTGTGAGTTCCCAGACCTAACATCTTGATGTGGGTCTGGCTTGCCAGGCTAGTCTCGGGCTGGAATTGATACGGTAAAACCAACGCCATCGTTCCCATTCATATCACTGTGTATATTCAAGCCTCCAGAGCTGAAATTCAGATACGGTAATGGGAGTTTTTTTTTTGACGCGCTGTAAGCAGTAGACCAATCACAACAGACTGGCCCATCTTACCAATCAGAGCAGAGAAGGCTCTCAGAAAGGAGAGGTTTAGAGAGACTGGATCCTTGATCAAACCGTTTCAGACGCCGTAAGGAAAGAGGTGATGCTGCAATGTGAGGAAATGATAGTGTTTTTTGACCTTGGATGCATGTAAACCTATCATAGGAGACCTTCAAAACAAAATTAACAGCCTTTAAAATAGCTTAATAGGGGCACTTAAAGTATTACTTGGACAACTTTTCAAAATGTTTAATTGAAAAAACTTTAAAATTGCTAATCAAAAAAGGCAAATCTTATGGTGATGATACACAGAGCAACTTTTTGAGCAATGTTGCTGGGCAATGTTGCCGTCAACGGGCAACCAGATGAGACACAGGGCCCACGACCGATTTAAATGATCCAGATAGAAATGTATTGCCCATTTTCAATGGGAAAGTGCCCAAGCAACAATCGCTCGGCAAGATTGCCCAGCAACATTGCTCAAAAAGTTGCCCTGTGTATCATCACCTTTAGTCCCTCAGGCAGTGGTCCAGCCGTGCCTGTGAATGCTGTTAATGCTCTTTTCTACTGCCCAACTGACAAACATTCATTCGGATAATAGCACAAGTGGAGAAGGATAGCCATGATGAGATTTGCAGTAATAAATTAAATTATTCCACATAACCGCCATAACAGATGAGACATTATTCAGAAAGCTGTCCTTTTCGTCTTCCAAATGGGCCACCTTATTTTATTACAATATCTGTTTACTTTAGCTGCTGCAAAATTTAACCGTTGTCTCTGGATATTTCGATAATTAAAGTCGTCATGAAATCAAAATTGACCCTATTTACTTTGTTAGCGCACATTACTAGTCTTGTGGTGAACAATTAATCCGTGTTAATACACTGAAAAATATTTGTTTGTTGTGGTAATCTTTAATCAAAATCTGAAAATTTGCTTCCGCTCTGGAATGGCGTTCCTTCTCTGATGACGTCAGTTTGATGGCTTGGGTTGAATATCCTTAACTACCGACATTGTAAGAAATACAAAACTGGATGAAAATCACAAACTTGTCCCTTGAGATGCTGTGAATTAATCCCCTTATTTTGTAATATAATAATTTTACTCACAGTATAGCCAATAAAACACTAAAAATAATAATAATAATAATTCATTACATTTATATAGCGCTTTTCTGGACACTCAAAGCGCTTTACATAGAAAATTTTACACTAAGCTTTACACTAAGCTAAAATCAGTCATTAAGTAAATTTTGGCATCACAAAATTATAATGTATCGTATGAAAAATGGATATTTATTTTGAGATTCGCTAAAGATTACATTCAATTTTAATTCTTACATTTTTAGTGTTTTAAAGATTATGATTAACTGTAAGTGATTGCTAGATGACAGCAAAGCTTATCTAAATGTAAAATTAAGGGAAATGTGCATGCACAATTAATGATCCAATATCAGCCAATAGATATCCAATGTTGATCGATACTGGTGTATTAAAACATATCTAATATAGGTCGATAACCGATATGGTACCGATAATCCATTTTAGTGAAGCGTTTTCAGTATGTATTGGGGGATTGACAGGATTTTTTTTGAAGTATTTCAGTATCTTTTGTTTTGTGTAGGCTTCAATGTATGACAGCCCGAAAAAAGAGAAGAGACATCCCAAAAAATGGCGTGGCAAGAATTATGGGAAAGACAACAAAACCACCCTGCAGGTGATCCGTGACCTTCTACTTCCATACCTGATTTTAAAATATTAAACAGTCTTCACTTCAGTTTACAAGTGAGACAGGCATTTTTAATGTTAATTTGCTGATGTATTATGTGCATGAATAGTATGATGACACACCTCATCCTGGATCACCTTAACTATTACACAAAGGACCATTAAGTATTACTGCATGGACTAG
>CM070831.1:25242181-25349476 GCA_036326025.1 Chrosomus eos
CTGAGTAACTAGAGATATATGTCCACCTGAAACAAGTATAGGCCTACAGGTCTTTATTTTCCAGATTATTCCCACAAACGCATCTCCTGCTTTCTTTCATGGCATGATTAATTTATTAAAACATAGAATTAACTCTGGAAAGATAGTTGTGATACGTGAGATAAGGGCAGCCCTGCTAGTAGTTACAACCGTGTCCCTTAATCATGAAGATAATTTTTTCTTTATCTCAGCTCTGCCTTTTCTCTTTATCTCGTTCTCCTGCACATTTTTTCTACGCACTGCTCGGCCTCGCACACTCACGCATTGACTGAACGCTGTGTTGATGTGCGTGTGTGCATGCGACCAGTCGCGTGTGATGACAGAGATCGTACCATCAGGTTAAAATCAGGCGGGAGGCTGACGGTATACAGGTCTGAGGCTGCCCTGTGACAAGATTCAACTTTATATTGTCGTTTGACAAAAGTCTGGATGTCATTTTGGCCGCGCGCACCCTCGCGCAGCGGCACTGCAGGAGAGCGTGAGACGCGCCTGTGGTCTGGATCCTCCTGCTATTAAAAAAGATCGCTATATCATCGCTGGCGCTGGTTAAGTTGATAATTAAGGGCAGACTAAAACAGCCCTCAGTCCGACTGCGTGTTTTGTTATTTCAGATGCCTTTTTGACAAGACTACAATTTTTCAACACGCCAAAGTGGCTAGTGGGAGTGACTGTGTTACCCGCCACGGGTGAAATCCACCCGCATTTGGCGGGTTGGCGGGTTTAATGTCAAGCCCTGATCCCTAGTATTATCGCAATATTGATTGAAATTTTAGAGAAAAACAATGTTATCAGTCAAAGCTATATTTAACCTTGTTTCTTTGTTTAGTTTTCTGTTGTTTGGCTAAAAAAAATCACATGATAAATGCGAGGGTAGGGAGGCGTAAAGATAGTTTGTAGCCATAACTGTACAAAATCGTACAAAGAGAACTTTTTCTCAACGATTGTTGTTCGGCACTTCCTGCGGCCTGCAGACTGCGTCTTTTTGACGGAATCCATCAAGCTCTCAGACTGGAGAACTAACTGTTTGGGGTGCAGATAGTGTCTTGCTTTCACATGTCATCTCCTCCAACATGATTTTGTGTGTTAGTAGTATCTACACACACTCCCCGTGTTCCATTCTGAAGGGCTCATCCCTTTGCCCTAATCCTTTTAAAGGGTTTACCTCCGGAGGAAGTAAGGGTGCAGGAGACCAAAAAAAAAAAAAAACTTTTACTTGTCCGTGCAAAGAAACATGGGCGCAAAGTGTCTATCAGTTGTACTCTTCGAAATCCCTTTTTTCCAAAGGGCTTTTTGGAGTGGCCAGTCTTTAGCACTTTGGTTTGAAACAACCCTTTAACACGGCGACCATGATTGTTCTCGCGTCAAAAGGCCCTTCGGAGATGTATATATCCCGTTTGGAATGCAGCCACTGTGTATTATCTTTTCTTTTCACTTCTATGACTGAGCGTTGAGTGAAGTACCGCCACCTACTATGTTGAAGTGTCATCCAGGGCTGCCTTTCCCAAAAGCATTATAAGCCTAAGTAGATCATAGAACCATTGCCACCAATGGTCTCTACGATCAACTTGGCTAAGCAGCTTAGATACCGGTGCTGGATTATTTATGATGTTATGTGTAATATTAACACAATATCAATAGTTAATTTTATGATATGTCACTATACCGGTACAATGGTGATACCCTTAATTCAAACTTGGCAGTTACAATCCAAAAACTTTGATCATTTATTAAAATAACAAGAATCAGTGCCATTTAATGTCATCAACATAAAAACCATTGCAACATATCTTCGCACACCACATTTGAATTAGTGCGATATTTGAGAATGTATTTGCGTTTTTTTTGTCGAATAAGTGTTCTTTTCTTAGCTTGACAGTCCTAGACACTATACGCCTTTGTAATAAAGGTTTGAAAATACACGAGAGTAAATGAATAATGACCTGATTTCTGTTAATTGCTTAAGGTGTGTTTAATAGTTCGGAGCACTATGTGGAAGCCATGTGAGTTTTTGCTGGTTGCTTTTGCAGGCTTTAACGCAGAACACTGAGCTGAGAGAGCGTCTGTGCAAGATTCACGCTGAGTCACACATCTCTGAGCCCTCTGTCCATATAAACCTCAGTCCTGGCCCCTTGCAGGTGGGTCTGGGAAATGTGCTATTATTACCCCCCCCCCCCCCCCCCCCCCCCCCCCCACACTCCAATGCTATTATAAAGACCAGATCATTTCTACAGCTGCCACCAACCATAAACCACTTTTCATTAGTCATTGCTCATTATTCACAAGACATTACATTATTGTAGAAAGAACTAGTGTAAGATTTGTCAGCCGAATATTTGTTGTCACCTCGGGATAAAACCTGAGGCTTAAGTTGATTTGTGTTAATTGAATCCACAGCTACTCTCTGGAGAGGTTGAGTCAGACTTTCTAATGCCAGTTAATCATGTCTCTGGGTAGTATACGCCCAAACCCACTTGCATGCACGCTAACAACCTTATATACAGCACCCACACTTCACATGCTATCAGTGATATGTTCCTGTGGAATTGCTTTGTCAATAACCAACTTCCCTAATTGACATTCTTGTCAACATAATGCTTTTACGCTAATTATCTTGCAAAGCTCTGCCAACTGTCTTTCCTTTCCTTTTTTTCTTACTGCTTCATAACTAAGTCGTGATTCAAAAGAAATTGTTTGCTAATTATGTTTTTTGTTTTTTTTTTGGTCTTGTGCTGATAAGAAATATTCTCTATTATTTAGCATTTTTGTTTTCTTTAATCTTCTGTTGGGACCTTGTATCCTGTTTGCATCGTATTTCAGCTAATGAGTTGGATTTCATGAAAGCTACCAAGAAATATCCAGGACAAATCTTACCTCAAAATGAAAAGAAACAAATACTAAATCTTGTATTGTATTACGAAAATTAAGCCTATTTGAAGACCAATAATTTTATCCGTTGTGATTTTTTGGGAATTTTCATGACAATCGGGCATATTTAACAGATCTGTGACATATAAAAATATTATTCTCATAACTGTGACATGTAGAAATTTCACTTATTACTCTGAGAAAATTTCAAGTATAAAGTACAATTTTACAAAACAGTTCTAAGTCTAAGTGCTAATTTAAATGTAACACTTCTAATGTATTCAAAAACTTTGACACCTTTTGACCTGGTGGAATGTGAGCTTATAAAACAAAACTAAAACCATATTTCTCTGATAGGTAACTTCTCATTAATTAGTGATTGCGCAAAATTTCTAAGCATTGATTATTACTGTGTTATTACCATTTTATTACTACATCCACTTTGGGCTGTAGTTCATTTGATAGAGTTTATTTGTTTGTCTGTTTATAGTTTCTTTGTGCATGCATATAGTTTAGTATAGTTTCTTTGTGCATGTATTTGAGACAAATCTGACTCATAGATAACAAAAAGTCTGCCTAACATCTTGTGTAAAGCTTTAGTTTATACCCAGATCAAAACTGACCCAGAAGTGTCACAAAGTACATTTTTTAATTATTATATCTATTTTAAGTTTTTAAGTTTGATATTCTTAATCCATTTCCAAAATGAAATTCCCGTACTAAAATGTATTTATTTTTATTATTTTTTATGTACCTATATTCAGGGTCAAAACTGAACTGAATGCAATAGGTGGGATAATTTATGCTGATTGTAACATTTTTAAAAATAAAAACAATGTAAATGGCCAGGTTGATTCATTTCTATATTACAAGAATTAGGAAGATATTTTTGTATGTGACAGTAATGAGAATTTGGGGATACTGTGCTTAATTGTTGTGAAAATACTGAAAATATAATAAATTGAATGGTCCCAAATATAGGCATAATATAATATAATTTTTATATTATATATTAATATTTATATGATTTATGAATATGTTTTAATTTTAGTGTCAAATATGATCCACATATTTCTTTTTGAGATTCTCTCATTTGGCTTAATGTGAAGTGAAGCGATGATTTCTCTTCATACAGAAGCAAGACTCCAGTGATGGTTCCCGCCCCCTTGTCCATCAGGCATCCAATGAAAGCAGAGCTTCCATTACAGAGTCTCTATCAGAGTTCTTTGATGCACAGGAAGTCCTGCTGTCGGCTAGTTCTTCAGAAAATGAGGTAAGGAAGAAGTCCCCCCTTTTCACCTCTCCCACAAATAAGTTGATAGGTGGTTTGCAGTCACGGGATTGTGATGACGCACGAAATTCATATGGAGGGCAGGAAGTGAAGAGCGGAATGGACGAGATGGAGGAAAGTCCGTACTTTACTACTTTAGACTAGCCTGACTTCGTCATACTCATATTCTAGAATGTGAGTCTGATACTGCTCCATTGGCTCTGATTATGGGGGTGTGTCAACCGAACCAGGAAATAAAAGGCCTCTGCACTCAATTGGATAGACCTGCTATAACCAATCAGAGCAACGGAGTAAGTGACGTATGTGAGAGATAGATTAAAGTTGATAGACTAAACTTTTTGATTAGGAAGGACGGCAAAAACATATTTTCCATCGACAAATGCCTTGATCGCGGTTCTCTGTTCCTCTTCTAAAATTAATGCGCTGTCTATATCTTCTATAACACACGCGATAGCGGATTATACACAACTCAATTCTCCAGCAGCAGCCATGAATTCAACCAAAGCACTCGGGTTACGTTACCGTTGCGTTGCTCACATAGATATGATGTCTATGGTTGATCATCTGTCCATCATCGTATAAAGCCCGCCCGGACAATTTGATTGGTCTGAACAATTTTTGATCGGGCATAATAGCTCCTCAACGGATCGAGTCCAGACCAAACTTCCCGACCAAAAAATGTTGTGGGCGGGGTTCGGTCTGGCAGCCAGGCTAACTTTATACACTATTACAAGAGAAAGTTGTAAACAAAAAATCAAAACATTTGCTGGACGTGATCCTTACGTTATGAAGAGGAGCGATTTTTCAACTGAATTGAAAGATTTGCCTGCCATCGAGGCGGTAGATATCAGCAACTACCTTGTCTTACAGACATACTTTGACTTTACAAAGTTCGGAAACTGGTACGTTACACAAACATAGCCACATAAGTTGTATTAAAGGGGTGGTTCGGAATTTTGGACATCGGGCCTCATTTCCAAGTGAGCCTTAGTGTTATCTATCAGTAGAGACATTTTTTTTTTAAATTCATCCAGTCGTCCCAAGTGCGTAGTTGGCCGGTGCTAGGCTAGCCCGAATCAATGGATCCAGTTTTAGCATGCCATAAAACAGTTTTACCCACTCCACAGTACACTAAAAGCAAATCAATTATAACGCCAGACTATCGATGTAAGTGTCCGTTGAGAGAATAATGTCAGAAATCAAACTATCCTTTTCATCTTAATGATTGCATTACATTTACAGGAACTAGTTTCTCAGCAGCGGCGGAATTATACTTCGCTCCGGTTAGTAGTAACGTTACTGCGTCAAAAAGTAAACAGAACAGGTAATTGTTGAGGTAAACAAAGGCAAACACGGTGATTCGGTGTGCATTTCGCAATTGCAAAATCAAACCTAATAAATGTTCATCGCAAAGTTTTCACACATTTAATTTTGAAGATCCAGAAAGGATTCAACTTTGGATTATTTCTTCGGGCTTGGACAAGGAGACACCGACAGAGACTCTAAATTTGGACTCTAAAAAGGGATTTGCAGTGACCATTTTAGACCAGACGACTTTAAAGAACCATTTAATCGAAACGGTCACAGATTTATGACAAGGAATGCAGTTCCAGCCGTTTCCAGATGCACCAACAGCTACAGATGTACAGGTAATAACTTTTGTTAGGCTACTCTATCTAGCTAATGAAGCTAGCCCTTTCATAACTGATAGATCGACACTGACAACTGGTGCTCCGTTATGCATTGGTCTGTCTTGGGAGGGGCTGTGCCCGGAAACATTTAAATTTTGGAAACTAGTGTCTAACTCCAGTTCTGTTAGCTATCTGTGTGATAACTAAGTTCCACTCCTTGCAGCAAAAACACTCGTCTTCCGTCGGCATTTGTATACATTTTCTGCACTGGCACCACCAGTCTCCCGATGTTCTGTCCCGGTTCTCTACGGCATCTCCACTGGCTGCTGTCTCTACAGACATTCTTTCTCTTTCTGCCCTTTTAGCATCCATCTCGAATAATTCTTCATCTGTGTATTCTGGCTCATATGGTTCGTTGAATAACTCACATTCTTCGTCTTCAACGTCTTCAAAGTCCAAAACAATGGTATTGCTTTCAAAAGTTGCCATAGTCCTCGTCTTGCTATTACATATATCATAAATTATACTCTGTTTCTGTAGTGATGAGTGTCAGCGGCAGGTAAATACACTTGCGTGATTGTCGTGTGGACCGACTCTCTCGGTTGCCTAGGTAACATATCACTCCACCGCTGCTGTAGACTGTGCTAATAAATATAGGTAAAACAATATAACTATTGCAATGTGATGAAAAGGATAGTTTGATTTCTGACATTATTCTCTCAACGGACACTTACATCGATAGTCTGGCGTTATAATTGATTTGCTTTTAGTGTACTGTGGAGTGGGTAAAACTGTTTTATGGCATGCTAAAGCTGGATCCATTGATTCGCGCTAGCCTAGCACCAGCCAACTACGCAACTGAGACGACTGGATGATTTTTTTTAAAAAATGTCTCTACTGATAGATAACACTAAGGCTCACTTGGAAATGAGGCCCGATGTCCAAAATTCCGAACCACCCCTTTAACTCATCTTTGACGAAGTGATCACTGCACACATGGGCATTTTCCGATTCGGCTCCTCCCGACCGCAGACTTAGCTTTGCAAGCCATTTTTTCTGCCGTTTTTCTGTCAATTTCTTGCATTTTCCCCCCTTATGAACAACAACTTTTGGTACACGATAAAAACTCCTCGTGGTTTGATCGATTTGAGCAACCATAAACGACGCAAAACATAGGCATTTTGAGTTTATTATAGCGCTTCCTAAATATAGCAAATCACTTCCTGCCCTCCATCTGCATTTTGCGCCATGGCAACGCAGTGACGTGATGTCATATGCAAACAAGCTATATAAGTATCATCACAGTTGGGCACTATGACCGAAATGAGTCATTAGTAAGTTATAATATAGTTTCAGTTTTTTTAAATAGCTTGACAGACTGATACTGTCAGGGTTTGTGCAGGTGCTGAAGACGAGGACACGAAAGCTTCAATATAAATGTTTTAATAAACAAAATGAAAAACTTTCCACACTTAAACAGGAACAATAACTCCAGGAAATCAGAAACACAACCACACATGGACGACGATCGACCAACAAACACTGAGGGAAAACACAGGGCTTAAATGAACAGGGACTAATGGGATGATTAACAGAAAACAGGTGCAGGGAATTTCTAATCAGACATGGCGGGAAAACTAACAGGACTGAACCAAAAGTCACAAAAGACGGGGGAAACAAGATCTCAAAACAGAACTAAACACATCAAAACGTGACAGTACCTCCCCCCTCCCCGAAGGCGCGTCCTCGCGCCGTATAACATCCAAAGGGGTGGGAGGGTGGGCGCCCCGGAGGCTGACGAGGGCATGGTGCAGGTCCGGGAAGCCTCCAGGGCGGAGCAGGCTGTGGGCGTGGCCAGGGCGGAGCAGGCTGTGGGCGTGGCCATGGTGGAGCTGTGGGACCCTCGGGCGTCCAGGGCGGAGCTGTGGGACCCTCGGGCGTCCAGGGCGGAGCTGTGGGACCCTCGGGCATCCAGGGCGGAGCTGTGGGACCCTCGGGCGTCCAGGGCGGTGAAGACCCTTCAGGTGGCCAGGGCGGTGCAGACCCTTCAGGTGGCCGTGGTGGTGAAGACCCTTCGGGTGGCCATGGCGGTGAAGACCCTTCAGGTGGCCATGGCGGTGCAGACCCTTCAGGTGGCCATGGCGGTGCAGACCCTTCAGGTGGCCACGGCGGTGAAGATCCATCAGGTGGCCACGGCGGTGTAATTTTTCCAGGCCTCCGTGGATCTTTGGCCGGCCACGGCGAAGGCGTATACGCCCCCCCAAAATTTTCTTGGGGAGGACAGGCTCATGATCGGGAACTGACTTGACATCAACGGGCGCTGGGTCAACGGGCTCTGGGTCTGGGTCAACGGGCTCTGGGTCTGGCGCTGGGTCAACGGGCTCTGGCTCTGGCGCTGGGTCAACGGGCTCTGGCTCTGGCGCTGGGTCAACGGGCTCTGGCTCTGGCGCTGGGTCAACGGGCTCTGGCTCTGGCGCTGGGTCAACGGGCTCTGGCTCTGGCGCTGGGTCAACGGGCTCTGGCTCTGGCGCTGGGTCAACGGGCTCTGGCTCTGGCGCTGGGTCAACGGGCTCTGGCGCTGGGTCAACGGGCTCTGGCTCTGGGTCAACGGGCTCTGGCTCTGGGTCAACGGGCTCTGGCTCTGGGTCAACGGGCTCTGGCTCTGGGTCAACGGGCTCTGGCTCTGGGTCAACGGGCTCTGGCTCTGGGTCAACGGGCTCTGGCTCTGGCGCTGGGTCAACGGGCTCTGGGTCAATGGGCTCTGGGTCTGGGTCAACGGGCTCTGGGTCTGGCGCTGGGTCAACGGGCTCTGGCTCTGGCTCTGGGTCAACGGGCTCTGGCTCTGGCTCTGCCGCTTCATGGGACTCGGAACTGGACGGGGCCAGCACATCGGGGGACTCGGAACTGGACGGGACCAGCACATCAGGGGACTCGGAACTGGACGGAACCAGCATTTCGGGGAGCTTGGGGCTGGGCTCAGGTTCTGGCGGGCAGGCGACAGGCTCAGGCTCTGGCGGGCAGGCGACGGGCTCAGGCTCTGGCGGGCAGGTGACGGTCAAAGGCTCAACTGGGCTGGACGGGACCAGCGGTGAAGGCTCTGGGGGAAGAAGCTCAGGAAGGTCGGCAAACGGGTCAGGCTCTGGCGTGCATGTAATGGGCTCAGACCATACTGGACTCGGGATCACCTGAACTCGGTCACATCCCCTACTACGACCTCCACGGGTCCCACGAAATATGGCCATCCGGGTGCCTACGAAGGCCTGCTTCCAGCTCTCCATTTTTTTTTTTTGTTAGGGTTGGTCGTTCTGTCAGGGTTTGTGCAGGTGCTGAAGACGAGGACACGAAAGCTTCAATATAAATGTTTTAATAAACAAAATGAAAAACTTTCCACACTTAAACAGGAACAATAACTCCAGGAAATCAGAAACACAACCACACATGGACGACGATCGACCAACAAACACTGAGGGAAAACACAGGGCTTAAATGAACAGGGACTAATGGGATGATTAACAGAAAACAGGTGCAGGGAATTTCTAATCAGACATGGCGGGAAAACTAACAGGACTGAACCAAAAGTCACAAAAGACGGGGGAAACAAGATCTCAAAACAGAACTAAACACATCAAAACGTGACAGATACATTTTGCCAAGCTTTACCAAATCATCAAATACTTAATTTACTGCACTTCCTCAAGAAACCAGCTGCCTCTGCTCTCCACTTCACCTCAGGCAGACATTGAGCTAAACACCCTATTAGGAGACAGAGGAAGGGACTAATTATATTAAACATGTAATAAGTGCTACGGGTGACATTCCACAGCTAGAGGAGCCAGCCTGCCTGCCATCCCTGCTTTCTCTCTAACTTCATTTCTGACTCTCTGCCTCACATTGAGGCCAACCCGCTCAAGCGTCTCCTGTAGCTGAAGTAATATGAAAATTGAGATAATTGCTTCTCTCTAAAAATACCTCATGAAGAAATTGGCTCCTGTGACAATTAGAACCCCGAAAAACTTCCTTCATCTACTCAACTGGAGTGATAGACACACAAGCGCACTAAAGTCTGCTTTATCTTCATGGTTATGATAATGTGGTTTATTAGAGGGTGCAGAGAGATCCATATGTTAATGTTTTTCAGTTGCTAGATGGTCAATAGGCTTTGATAAATTGATACTGTCAGAGTGCCAAACACCTGTAATGATGATGTGTGGTTTCCTGCTAGCCTTCAGAAGATGACTCATATATCAGTGACATCAGTGACAACGTGTCCATGGATAACTTCAGCAACGATGCAGAGAACGAGAGACTCAATGCAGGTGGGTAATGTTGCACGCTTATGATGTCGCACCCACTCAGAAAGGGAGATGCTGTGCAGAAGAGAGATGCAAAATATGTGGGGAAAGCCATTTTATTGTGTTCTAGTGAATGAGAAATAATTGCAGTGTTCTGGTCAACCGCTGGAGAGTTATTAAAGCTGCCGAGTTAGAACCGGTGAATGCGGTTTACAGGTTTCGTAGAAAGAATGAACAGTCACTTTTGGAATACGTCAATGGATGATGTTCTAAAGAGCTCAATAGGGGAACACAAAAACATGAGAAAAAAGTCTTCATGTTTTGAAGATTTATATTATATTATATTCATTATATTATATTCAAATTCATTAGTTTGTACACCCTTGATATATAGAAAAATTCACATGCAATATATTAACATTTTATTTTGATAGTTTTATGCTCCTTGTAGCCAATAATTTACTGTACTAAAAACACTTTGTCATTATTACAAACCATCTCAGTTTTATATTATATTATAATATATTGAACAGTTCTGTAGTCCTGACTCTTTTTTATTATTATTAGTTTTTATTGAATTTCTTGGTAAAGAATGGCAGCACTGTATAAAAAAATCTCATGTAAACTAAAAATGTGCTTCATATTTAGTAGTAACTTCTGAATTAACTGCTTATTTTCAGAAATATGATTTAGAATCACATAAGTTACATCAAGGGTAAAACATTTTTTTTGCTTAGGTAGCCGAAATGTTCACCCAATAGAAAAAGGTTTTGCTTAACAATAAAAAAAACTTTAGAGGGAACATTAGTGGGAATGTTATACATTCCGTACATACTGCATTTCATAAATTTGACAGACGTTTTATGCATGTATGTTCCGAAAAAGCACTGACAAGCATTTTTAACATGGCAGAACAGGATCTTCCAGAGACACAATTGCTGGAGATCAATCTTAGATGCATTTCCTGAACCGCAAATGTTTTTTTTTTTTAGGTTGTGTAGAGAACGGTGGTTCTCAAGAACAGCGGCGGTCTTGTCTTCCCTCCCCCAGTCCCAATACCAGCAACATCAGCCTGTGGAACATACTGAAGAACAACATCGGGAAGGACCTGTCTAAAGTAGCCATGCCTGTTCAACTCAACGAGCCGCTCAACACACTGCAGAGACTGTGTGAGGAAATGGAGTACAGCGAACTGCTGGACAAGGCTGCACACACACAGGACCCGTTTGAGCGCATGGTAGGCAGAGGTCACATGCATAATTGCACAAACCTGTTTGCATATGAAAAGTATTTGGATTTCAAAAAACATGCATAAACGTCAGCCTGTTTTAATATTTTAGCTTAGCACAATCATTGTGCACATAAAAATATAAAGAAATGTTGCCATCCAAATGCTTGTTGGTGCCAATGTGAATTTTCGGGAGATATTCTGACTGGCATTTGTGAATGCAAAGTGTTCTGGTTTTACTTTATGTTCACATTTTCATATCCTTACAAAGTTAATGTAACAAAACATCACTGAAGAAGAGATGAGAGCTCAAAGTTTGCGTAAGAAAGCGTAATACAAGCATAAAAAACTACTGTCAAACAGGGCCAAAATAGAAATTCAAAAGCTCTAAATTACAGGTGTAAATGAAGAGCCTTAAAAATTAAATTGTAACGTTCAATTTAATAACAATCCATATTACAATAATATAATATTGAAAAAACATTAAATAATATATATATTAAAATAAAAGATGTATTACAAGTACAAATAGAGAGAGTGAGTGTTTATAAATATTATATTGTATTGTAAATTGTATCATTTACTATTAATATTGTAATATACACACACTTCCGTAGTATGATTTATGATGTCACAATAGGATTTTTTAGGAATAGAGTTGTGATTCTTTTGAAAGCCTGTTTGATCCAGGCTCATCATAACAGGATCCACTATTTCTCAACATGAGAGAATGATTATTGTTCAGAAATCATTCTCCCTGCTTGGAAATGTGCATTTGTTAGCTGTACTCTACTGTATCCAATGACACTTCGAGTACCCATCATTGCTCTGTCTTAGTCTCTGGAGGAAGACAGCAATCCTTTCTCTCGGCTTTCGGATTTACAACGCACTAATGTCTGGTTAGCTTAGTGTCTTTTTGCTTTTCAGTATGCTTACTGATGTAGTTTAATCACAAGAGAGTCAATATGAAATAAAAAATGACCTGTTTAATTTTGATCTAATTGTGCATGAATCATTGTTGCACATTATTTAATTGAAAATTTTTTTGCCTTCAGTCAGAAAAAAATTAATTACTTTGCCTCTGAAATGACTTTCCTTTTTGGCTGATGTCTCATAGGCCACATTTTTCCTCAGGTGATTGGCTAAAAAATGTTTCTGGTACTGAATGGAAATAAAGGTGTGCCAGATTTCCTTATCACAGTAATTTAATGCCGGGTAACATTAATATAACAAAGGTTACAGCAATAAAATAAAGACAGGTTTGATAAAGCAGCGTTACCATTGGGATACTTTAAATGCTCTAGAGAGGGTGAATTTGACTTTCAGCTATCATATCCCTGTCAAAAAGCCTTCCGGGTGCTGGCAGTGTTTCAGAAGAGGACTCGTCCTCCACAATGAAATGCAAAGTCACATTCAGGTCTAAAAATACACACTTTTCCTGATCCAGTCAATTCCTAATGTATAAAAACAAATCTGGGTCTTCCTACATTTTTTTGTTGTTGAATATTTTGTTTCACGCCAGATTATGTAAATAAAATCATTCGTGAATACCATTTCGCGTTCTGGACAGATCAGAAATATTATATTTTCAATGAAGTCATAACTAACCAAGTGTGCACTGATCTGTTTGTAGGTGTACATCGCTACATTTGCCGTGTCTGGCTATGCTTCCAGTTACTACAGAGCAGGAGGAAAACCCTTTAATCCAGTGTTGGGCGAAACCTACGAGAGTGATCGTCCAGACAAAGGCTTTCGCTTTGTTGGCGAGCAGGTAGGATGCTCTCTGTAAGATGTGTTTTTGTGAACAGGTACAATGTAGCCATGTATCCATCCACCTATTTTTATGCTCATTTTTTGTTATCAAAAAACGCTGAATGGAAATGCCAAAATGCCCAGAAATTCTAAAAATGCATATAAATTATAATTTTCTTTATACAATAAGAACACATGCGCTTAAGCTACAATGGAAGCACAACAAAAAATTCACGTGACATTGATTAAACAGGACGTGTTGCAAACTGGACTAACCAAGGGACCAACCTCTCAAAACTCACACGATTGTGTTCCCAAACACCAGGCATCCGCTTAAAACGCAAGATAACATGACTGCGTTTATTGCATTTCGTTTGCATGCTCTGATACGCAAGTAATTTATGAAAAAAGAGCCACAGTGGCTTCCCCATTTGCAGCAGCTTCCATTTATATTACAGATATTTTTGCCACTTTCTAGTGTTGTAGTTCTCGAGACCGGTCTTGGTCTCGTCTCGGACTCGACCGCATTTGGTCTCGGTCTTGTCTCGGTCTCGGACATTGAGGACTCGCGATTTTTTTTCAAGACCAGTCAAGACCATAACTGTGAAAATATCACGAAATTGCCAGTATATTGTCTCATTTTTTTGTTAACATCCTTGCTTTTATTAGATGTAAAACGATCAATGAGTAATGTAGACGAACTGCTGCGCGTGTGACAGAGAGAGAGAGCGAGAGCGAGAGAACGCCCCCGGCCGCGCGCGCACTCTTTCTCTTCTGAGCCAGGCGAAAGTATAAGGGTTCACCGTCTCCTAAGCGCTGTCTTGCATGGCACATATTAATAAAAATAAATCGACACGATGGTAAAAGATCGGTAGACCATAGTTTCATGTGGAGCATTCGGATATTTTTTCCTGAATTACCGGTTTGTGAATTGTGCTAAAATACGTTTAAAAAAGGATTGTTGTAGGTTTAAAAACAACATAACTTTATGTATTGTTTATAAAAGGTGGAGAAACGTGAAGACTTTAGTGATGAACAATGAATAATTGTTTTGCATACTGTACTAAATGATGGAAGTCACCCAGGATTATTGAATAAAGATGGTTACGTTTATTTAAACTGTTTAAATAATATCTAGACTATTAAATAGTGTTTAATATCTAGGCTATGTATTTTTATGGGAATGTGGATCTTTCAGATCAATTTGAGAAGCTCTTTTGATCATGTTTCACAATTTTTGTAGTGTTGGGCGCTGGTCTTGGTCTTGGTCTCGGTCTCGCCCTCCCTCGGTCTTGGTCTTGACTTGGTCTCGGCCTCTTAAAGTCTTGGTCTTGTCTCAGTCTCGATACACTCTGGTCTTGGTCTTGTCTTGGTCTCGGGTTAGGTGGTCTTGACTACAACACTACCACTTTCCTAGGAACACATGAGATGGAAAGGGTGCTTTATTAAGTTTAATTCGCAACTTTGGATGGAAACATAGCTTGTGTGTGTGTGTGTGTGTGGTGTGTGTGTGTGTGTGTGTGTGTGTGTGTGTGTGTGTGTGTGTGTGTGTGTGTGTGTGTGTGTGTGTGTGTGTGTGTGTGTGTGTGTGTGTGTGTGTGTGTGTGTGTGTGTGTGTGTGTGTGTGTGTGTGTGTGTGTGTGTGCGTGTGCGGATCTCACAGCTGCTCTGTTTCTTCCTCCAGGTCAGCCATCATCCCCCCATATCAGCATGTCATGCTGACTCTAAAAACTTCATCTTTTGGCAAGGTAACACCACAGTAATAATGCAGGCTTATTGTGTCAGTACAAATGAGCTGATGTCTGCAGATGTGAAGCTGATTGTGTTATATATGACTGATTTCAGACGTGAGGTGGAGGAATAAGTTCTGGGGAAAGTCCATGGAGATTGTACCTGTAGGAAGTACTCATGTGGTTCTTCCTGGGTAAGTTCTTCTGTTTATTTATTATTCACATGCTATCCCGTCTGCTGTTTTTGGGCTTCCTGGATATATGAGGAAGTCCAATTTTAAAATTGTGATTTCTAGACCTGGAAAAGTAATGTAAATTAATAAAATCTTAAAACTCCATGTGTGAATTAATATATACGGAATGAAAATAAATATACATTTTCTCGTTATGCCAAGCTCTACAATATTTTGTCAGGTAGAGTTGTTTTTTAAAAAATATATTTTTTACAAATGCTTACCTTAATTCTTATCCACTAAATCACAAACAATTGGAAAAGTCATGGGACCTTTGAATATTGTTGTGGAAACATGGGACCTTGGATTCAAAAAGGTTGAAAACCACAGGTCTATTGCACACTTGTGAGAAGCAGACATGTTGTATTATACATTGAAAGTTTATACATTAAGGACAGGGCTGTACTTATGCAGTATTATGATTTCATGATTATGCAGTAAAACAATGTTGATTGTTGATTTTAAATGTATTAGCAGAATAAATATATGTTTTTATAATATGTTACATTTTGAAATGTTTAAAAGTAATTGACTGTTACATATACATGTTACAGGACAGAAACATGTTTAAATTAGTTACAAAAATCATTTGAAATATGCAACCAGTAGGGTGGCACAGAAATCTTCATTATTTATATAGCAAAATGAGTATGACTATAAAGTACTGGATGTTTTAGTGCCTACAACTCAACTGAATACACATAATTTGTACTTAATTGTAATTGAAACAGTTTTTGTGTTATTCCTCACCTCCAGGCATATTATTAGAAAAGAAGCTCACACTATAGCTAAAGTTTAACTTGCTCAGCCAGATGGCTCTGGTTCTCAAAACTCCCAATGGCTTCCTTTCCATTATTGCATTCTCATGGATGAGACATACAGATGACTACATAGTTCAAAGATTAGTCAACCTTCATTTAATTTTATATAATCAATGAAATCTTCAGAAATTCTGAGTTAGACTGTAAGGTCTGTTTCAAAAACGTACAACTAAAAAATAAACATTGAATGTTTAACATTCTATTAGCTGTCAAAATACATTAATTGCAACAGTTCTGTAGCCTATAGCTAAATTGAACTATAATTCTAAAACTAAAAATTGAAATTGGAAACTCTTTATTTTACAGTGTTTACATATAGTAATATCCAATTTGTATTGTACATTACCAAATCACACAATAACACTTTATTGTACAGTATGTGTACTTACAGTGTTTTTATCTAAGAAATTACTGGTAATATAAGGTAAAAACATGGATTAAGGTTAGGTTTAAGGGTAGGTTCGGGTTTATTATCTAATTATTACCCAGTTATTGCAATTACTATAATAAGTACATAGTATGTATGTACATGGGGAACAGGATTGTAAAATAAAGTGCTACCCACAAAACTGGCACATATTTTGCTAGTACAAATGCACAGTGCTTGCATTTATTGTGCATTGAATTACAGGTAAATAATTGCATATCAATTTGTGCCTTAAATTGTGATCTTACAAAGCAGTAGGCTGTATTTTAGTCCATACATTTCATGTTCTTAGAGAGACATGTTCTTAAATGTGACGCATATAACAAATGCATACTTGAATGCGCAGTTTTGACGCTGCTTTAAATCGCCTCCATATTTAATCATGTTGTAATAACTCTTTCACAATCTCGCATAGACCCCTTATCAGTTGGTAAACATGGTGACGTTTTTCTGTGGGCGGAGCTTAGGTGGCTGCAGAACGATCCCTCTGGCCGCTTCCCTAACGTTATTTTGCAAGTTTTGTTAGCTTGTGTTTTAACAATGACTGGAGAAAATCCGATTTTATCTCAATGTGCAAGGTCACTCAGTGTCCAGGGCCGCGATTTTTATTTGCAAAAGTTAATTTTAACGGACGGAACCAGACGTAAAAAAAAACGTTTTACGGCTGACCCGTACACGCTCACTCAATGGACGATCTGACAGGATTAACGTTACCTCGGTTGAGTGGCCTGACTTCTACACCTACCTGATAGAGAAACTGAGCGTAAAGAGAAACTGAGGGCATATAAATCTTTAGATGCCTATAACTATGTGCTGAATGGTCATGTACAAGACTTGTGTGGTACGATCCGCAGTTCTGCCGAGCCAGCGCCGAGAAGACGACAATGTAAACAGTGACATTACGTGCAATGTTAATGATGTGAATATTTTCTAGAAATAAAAATTCTAGATACAGCATACTCATTTTTCATTGATTCTTGCACCCAACAACACATCAAAATGACATTTAATAATAATAATAATAATTAAAGCTCCTTAGTATGTAGTTGAATCCGTGCTGGTTTGTATTAGCCGCCTGCAGTTTTCCGTTTGTTTTGCCTCCAGCTAGCGCCGTGACGTAACTGTGACGTCGGCTGATAAGGGGTCTATAGAGAGCCTAAGTCCCTCCCCTTCCGGTCGACCACCATGGGACCTTAATTCGGAAAAATATTGTATGGTAGTCAATGGCGAGAGACAACAAATATTTTGATCTCGTTTGAATTGTGCCCTGAATTACACATATGATGTTTATCAATTTAAAAGATACATTTTAAAGTCAAGAAAGTCGCAGTTTGATGTAAAACTGTTGAGGTATAAGACTGAGAAGATACGTAATTACAAAGACTACAAACCCAAAAGGCACACATTTTCTCTCAATGAATGAAGATAACTTTACTGAAGCTAACGTCTGTCATTTTTGCTATATTCTTACGTTATAATCGTAACATTACGCCGTCATGCCTGAGTGTTTTGTACCAGACTGCACACACGCGAGCAACGGATCTTGCTCGTTGTTTCACTTCCCGGGAGATGTAGTTCATTGAGCGATTTTCACATAAAACTAAATGTTACTCTTCTGTTTTATGACCAACTGCGACTTTCTTGACTTTCATAATTATCTTTTAAATTAACAAACATCATATGTGTAATTCAGGGCACAGTTCAGACGGAATAAAAAGATAACTTGCCTCTCGCCATTGACTACCATACATATTTTTTCCGAAATAAGGTCCCGTGAGCCGGAAGCGGAGGGGCGGGACTTAGGCTCTCTATATCTACTGTTCACCGTTCACTGTTGATCTACTCAAGCTCTCTCTGCACCTTTACCTTGACTCGCGCCTGGCACTGAGGCAAAGTTTGAGTGTGTGCCTTAAAAGTTTCCCTTTTGTTGTGGTCATAAACACGGTTCTATGTTTAAATAAACTCAATTCTTGTCAAGAAAAAAAGACAAACAGCAATTGTGTGCGGGTTGGCCAAGCTTAGGTCAATGGTGGCCACGGCCACCCCCTAGCTACGACCTGAAATTATAACGATATCACTGGAATCACTTACAGAACAATTTCGTCCACTGATGTGGACACTAATATTGTTATCCTTAAAGTTATCGTTCTTGGTGTGAATGGGCATTGGAGCTTTAAGCTATGTAGACCATAGAGGTGAGAACAGATTGTAGTCTGGGTAATAATTGGTGTCTTGAATGATGGCACTGTCCAAATTATAGCGTCAGCTGTGGTTGATGTTGTCAGTGTCCTCATTCTCCCTAAGCAATGGAGCTTTTATCTTTCCTGGAAACAGCAGACTGGGGCAGCGAGGTGTTGAAGTTGTCAGTGACAACAGCAGCCAGTTACTCAGCAGCACACATTGTAATGACATATGATGACGGACTGTTTGTGATGAGTGGGTTGCGTTGCTTTCACTACAGGTTTTACAGATCCTCTCATTCTATGAATAGAGCTCGGTGTTGTCCGCCCAATTCAGCTCATATTGTAAAAGTTAGAAATGGTAGTGAAGTGTTATAGTTTTGGTGATTTACCTTTGTATTGTTTTAGAAATTTGTCTCTCGCAAGTACTTAAAGCCATATAAAGCTGATATATTGCACGGCTCTCTGAAATACTTGATTCTGATTAGTCGATCATTGCATTCTGTGTTCTTATATTTTTGAGTAATAACTTCTAAACTGTATAATTGACATTTTTTTTTTGCAGGGATCTGATTTTTTAAATAGATGTGCTAGTTTAATGTCTCTCGTATCACTTTAAGGTCTCTTTCTTCTTACACAATAAAAATCAGTAGCCATATAATAAGAGTCAGTGGTCAACATAAATGTACATTATTCCTTATGTAAATGAAACTTTAGCTCAAAGGGAATTATTAATTCATTTATAGGGAATTTTGAAAGAATAATTTATTTTACGGCCGAACAAATTATCCATCCATCGCTCAATAGAACGGGCCGTTACTATCAACTCTGTAGTGGAAGTTAATATCCAAACTATAGTGGAAAATATAATGACTATTTATTAGCAAGGTAACAAGATCAGCAGTTTAAGACCTTAAATTCTTAAGCACATAACACAAGACACTTCTCTTTAAATACAAGCAAGACTTTATTGACTATTCAGACACACAAAAATAATAATATCTAACACATAAACACACTCACACACACATTCACACAAGTTGCCGAAAGAAAGAAAGCGAGGAAAGAATACATTTTAAGAGAGTAAAATGAGAAAATCATGTTCATGAATGAACCATCTATCATTAATTTGACACTTCTATGTGCATATCAGGATCTGGAGGCGTTACTTGCTTTTGTTGTTTGTGTCTTTGATGGGTTTTTTGGCATCGTTTCTGGAAGGGATTTCCCAGGTTTTTTGATTCACTTGTCGGTTCTGGAGTGACGTCTTGGGAGGCCAATCATTTTGGTGTGTTGGCGTATGAATGGAAGCGGAGTCTCGTGGCTTAAGTTTGAAGTTTGAGATGAGCGAAGACTATATAGTTGTTGACTGAATCTTTGTGGCAAAAAACTTTACTTACAAAGCAAGACTGTGATTACAAAAGGATATTCAAAAGTGTGGGTTACAGACATTATGTAGAGAATTATGCAATGAAATGACATTTGATTATAAGTCTGGCTAACATTGTTTTGGAATGATCTGATGCATTTTGATGTGTAAAGGCAGTCTCTGTGGAGTTCAGAGATGATTTCAGTCCTGCGTTCCAGAGGTTATCAAGGGGTCTTAAGAAGAAGGTCTGTTTTAAGTTTCTGTCTTGGGAATTAAACCCCCTTTGGCGTTAACTCATGGTTTTCCTCGGGAGACTTAAGAATCATCTCTGCCATCTCTGAAACCCATTTGTCTTGTTAAACTGCCTAAAGTTGACAACGTTCTTCCTTTAGCTGTGATAATCTCTTACAAACGTGCATTGTCTTAAACCTGCTTAGCTAGACTAGCTGATGCACAAAATGACACGATCTTCAGAATAACTCGGACTATCTCGGAATTCTGCTTCTTGGTTAGTCATTGCTGTCTGATTCGCTCTCAATTCCTACACTTTACATATATAAATAGTTTCTTATGCTCACCAAGACTACAATTATTTGATAAAAAATACAGTAATATTGTAAAATATTATTAATTTGGTGTTCAAGAAACGAGAAATTGATTAGTATTGTCAGTGTTGAAAACTGTCCGGTGTGGGTGTAGAGAATGGGCACAACGGAGTAAGAAAAAAAAAGTCTTTATAATAGTACACTGTCACGTTTTGATGTGTTCTGTTAATCTTTTGTGATCTTGTTTCCCCCTGTCTTTGTGGTTTTTGGTTTAGTCCTGTTAAGTTTTCCCGCTCCTCGTTTGTGTCCAATTTTATGCACCTGTTTTCAGTTAATTATCTTGTTTGGTTCAGTGTATTTAAGCCCTGTGTTGTCCCTCAGTGTTTGTCGATCGTCGTCCTCGTATGGTTGTGTGTCTTCTGATTTCCTGGAGTTCTGTTCCTGTTTAAGTTTGGAAAGTTTTCATTTTGTTATTAAAACATTTATATTGAAGCTTTCGTGTCCTCGTCTTCAGCACCTGCACAAACCCTGACAGAACGATCGACCTTAACAAAAAAAAGGGGGATGAACTACGAACTCTGTGTCCCACAAGACGGCCGGTCTCTGGAGGAATATGCGGAGATATATCTCCATCTTTTCCGGGACTCTAATTGGGACGAGGAGTCCCTGACACATGAGTTTTGGAGTGGGATGGACGATACCCTCGCTCAGAGACTGTTGTTGGGAGATCTCCACCTCCCGTTAGTAAAATTCATTGCCCGTACGCTGTGGGTGTGTGGTTCCTCATTCACCGTGGGAGACATCCAGCCCGATCTCCACGGCCAGCAAGAGCCCATCACCTGCACGCCAACGCCTGAGCCCATTGCATGCACGCCAGAGCCTGACCCGTTTGACGACCTTCCAGAGCTTCTTCCCCCAGAGCCTTCACAGCTGGTCCCGTCCAGCCCAATCAAGCCTTCACCGCTGGTCCCGTCCAGCCCCGAGTTTCCTGATATGCTGGTCCCGTCCAGCCCCGAGTTTCCTGATATGCTGGTCCCGTCCAGCCCTGAGTTTCCTGATATGCTGGTCCCGTCCAGCCTCGAGTTTCCTGATATGCTGGTCCAATCCAGCACGGAGCCCGTTGACCCAGAGCCAGAGCCAGAGCCCGTTGACCCAGACCCAGAGCCAGAGCCCGTTGACCCAGAGCCAGAGCCCGTTGACCCAGAGCCAGAGCCCGTTGACCCAGCGCCAGAGCCAGAGCCCGTTGACCCAGAGCCAGAGCCCGTTGACCCAGCGCCAGAGCCAGAGCCCGTTGACCCAGCGCCAGAGCCAGAGCCCGTTGACCCAGCGCCAGAGCCAGAGCCCGTTGAGCCAGAGCCCGTTGACCCAGCGCCAGCGCCAGAGCCCGTTGACCCAGAGCCAGAGCCAGAGCCCGTTGACCCAGACCCAGAACCCGTTGACCCAGACCCAGAGCCCGTTGACCCAGAACCCGTTGACCCAGCGCCCGTTGATGTCAAGTCAGTTCCCGATCATGAGCCTGTCCTCCCCAAGAAAATTTTGGGGGGGCGCCATACGCCTTCGCCGTGGCCGGCCAAAGATCCACGGAGGCCCGAAAAGATAACACCGCCATGGCCACCTGAAGGGTCTGCACCGCCATGGCCACCTGAAGGGTCTGCACCGCCATGGCCACCTGAAGGGTCTTCACCGCCATGGCCACCTGAAGGGTCTGCACCGCCATGGCCACCTGAAGGGTCTGCACCGCCATGGCCACCTGAAGGGTCTGCACCGCCATGGTCACCTGAAGGGTCTGCACCGCCATGGCCACCTGAAGGGTCTTCACCACCACGGCCACCTGAAGGGTCTTCACCGCCGTGGCCACCTGAAGAGCCTGCACCGCCTTGGACGCCCGAGGGTCTCACAGTTCCGCCCTGGACGCCCGAGAGTCTCACAGCACCGTCATGGCCACGCCCACAGCCTGCTCCGCCGTGGCCACGCCCACAGCCTGCACCATCGTGGCCACGCCCACAGCCTGCACCATCGTGGCCACGCCCACAGCCTGCACCGTCGTGGCCACGCCCACAGCCTGCACCGTCGTGGCCACGCCCACAGCCTGCTCCGCCGTGGCCACGCCCACAGCCTGCTCCGCCCTGGAGGCTTCCTGGACCTGCACCATGCCCTCGTCAGCCTCCAGGGCGCCCACCCTCCCACCCCTTTGGATGTTATACGGCGCGAGGACGCGCCTTCGGGGAGGGGGGAGGTACTGTCACGTTTTGATGTGTTCTGTTAATCTTTTGTGATCTTGTTTCCCCCTGTCTTTGTGGTTTTTGGTTTAGTCCTGTTAAGTTTTCCCGCTCCTCGTTTGTGTCCAATTTTATGCACCTGTTTTCAGTTAATTATCTTGTTTGGTTCAGTGTATTTAAGCCCTGTGTTTTCCCTCAGTGTTTGTCGATCGTCGTCCTCGTATGGTTGTGTGTCTTCTGATTTCCTGGAGTTCTGTTCCTGTTTAAGTTTGGAAAGTTTTCATTTTGTTATTAAAACATTTATATTGAAGCTTTCGTGTCCTCGTCTTCAGCACCTGCACAAACCCTGACATACACAACCTTAATCTCAGGAGATAGCTGCAGAATAGCGAACACAACCACGTAAACTTAGACGAGAAAAGGCAATGGAACACTAGAAACTGAGGGCTTAAAATACACAGGGGATAATTAACTGAAACAGTTTAAGGTTTTAACTAATTAAGAAAATGGTGCCTGATGAAGACCTGAGGGTCGAAACGTTGCTTTTAATTCTTTTGCAGTATTTTTCAGTGTGTGGACTTCACACTTCTTTATTTGTTTATATCACTTAGTTGTCCTGCACCTGAGCCAAATTTGGGTGATTGGGATGTGCACACCAGCTTTGTATTTTTTAACTAATTAAGAACCATGGAAACTAAATCTCAAATCAGATATAAACTCATATTTGCGTGAAAAAGAGTATATCTCACAATTTTGAATTTATGTCCTGCAATTCCAAGTTTATAACTCGTAATTCTGACTCTTTTTTATATAGATGTAAGCTCATAATTGCTATATATAAACTCAGAACTGTGAGGAAAATGAACCAAAACAGGCTACGCATGACATTAGACCCCCCTCCTGGAAGGCGCGTCCTTGCGCCGTAACAGTCCAAGGTGGTGACTCTAGAGGTGGACGTGGAGCAGGCGAAGGACAGGAAACCAGGAAAGGTGACGGTGGGAAAAACCAAGGCGGCGATGGCGGTGGGAGGTGCAGATCCAGGAGCAGAAGTAGTGAGGCCGGAACCCAGAGAACAGCCAGTACAATGTCCCACAGTGAAGTCAACTGAGGGACAAGCCATGTTTAAGACTTGGCTGACGACACCGACCAGGGGGACGACTGACGGAGGCTAGGCCGATGGATGTGGAGCCCTAGGCTCAGACAGAGAACAGATGGGACTGGGCAACACCGATGGTCCTGGAGGTGAGGCGGAGCTGCAGCGATAAGCTTCCGAGGTTTATCTAGGGTGTCTGAGGACTGAGGTGGAGCTGAAGGTAGGGCGTAGACAGATGGAACCAAAAGGGGGGAGAGACGGGGCGCAGCAGAAGTAAGTTCGTGGAGGAGGCAGGTTGACGTCTGACCAAGGAATAGCTGGAGGGACGAGGGAGCCCGGTGGAGCTGCAAGGACAATGGTATCTGGTGGAGCCAAGGAAGGGAGGGTGGATCCGACTGGTCGACGGACCGAGGTTGACTGATGGGATCAGTGGCTAGAGGCGGAGCCATGGCCTCCACTTCCCTGGGCGACGCTAGAGACCTGCAAATCCGAGGCAAATCCAAACAGAGTGGTGTTATAGGAGAAGCCAAGGGGCTGAAGGGAACAAATGGAGGCAGGGCTAACTAACTGGCTGACTTTGGAAGAAGAGGCGTGAGGCTGCCCAGGAACTCTGGAGACACAGGAGACATCGGGTTGGGTGGAACCAGCGGGGACACTCGAGACTTTGTGGCGGATGGGAACATCGGGGATGGGAGGTTAAGGTAAGCATCCTCTTCTAAGTCATAAAATATCAGCTTATGCTCAGAAGTGGGAGTGTGGGCAGGGTCTTCCTCCTTTCCCTCCAACTCCACTTGCTGTCCCATGACGACACATGCTGTTGGCAGCTCATACACCTCGTCAGACTCACAGTGGGGCTCAGGCTCCGGGGCGATGGTTGGCTAAGACCTAATTTCAGGCTCTGGCTTGTGAGTCATGGCAGAATCAAGCCCTCGGCCTGCAGTGGGCTCTGGCTTCATGTCTGTGCATGGGAGTGATGGTTGGCTTGTCTCTGGCTCGGAGTGGGGCTGGAATCCTCTGCTAGGCAGATAGTGTTGGCCGCTTTTGGATAGGCATGCTTTCGTTTCCACATTCAGACTTGTGAGGTAGAAAGTGCACAAGGAGCGGTCAGGAAAGTTTGTATAGACGGTTTCATCGGATGCACGCGCGTAGCCAGAGTTACGAGCTGGACCGAAGTTAACTTCCGGTCTGTGTTTGTAATGTGGCGCCGACTACAAACGCAGTTAAACCTTATCGCAATGATCCAGGCGGAGTGAAAGCATCTGACCTGCCTCGATTTCCCCATAAATGACACCGGTATTTCCATCCGTGTGTGTTAGATTTATTTTTACTTTTCCAGGTCTGTAGAAAAAAATGTTTGCCTCAAAATTTTGTTGAACGGGTCTGGTAGTGTGTCACATTTAAGTTTGGCCAAGTAACGTCTGTTTTCTTCTATTAGTCCCAAATAATAGTACCAAATAATACCGACTAGACATACTTGCTAACTAATGTAATTTGCGTGATTCTACAGATACACTCTGTTGTTATTGATTCTACCGGAAGTTAAGTTTGGACCACAAACTTTTGTTTATGTTGTTGCCGTTAAAACCGTCTATAGCAGATGTTGAAATTTTCAAGTGTGGACGTCAAGGGACTGCTACTCCTGGTCCATACAGAGCGGTTGGATTGCTGGTAAATCCATATTGTATGGGTCCGGTCTTCTGTCAGGTGTGGGTGTAGAGAATGCGCATGGCGAAGGAGTAAGAACAAAAACACAGTCGTTATCATAATACACCAACTAAAACTCAGGAGATAGCTTTAGAATAGCGAAGATAATCACGCAAACGAGACTGGACAATGGAACACAGGAAACTGAGAGCTTCAATTCATGGGTTTCAGTCACGTGACTTTTTTGTTGTGGCCGCCATCTTTAGGACCTTTGCGTTAAATCGCATAATCTCTCCCTGTTGATCGGAAAGATGTTGCACACTTAAATAGCACAGATGAAAAGCAACGGTATTTAAATAAAATAGATACTTTAGGTATAGATCCGTATTTACTGTTAAACGAACTGCTGACTCCACTAAAGTCTAGTAAAAACTTGCCAAATTTTACGTTTGCTGACATTTACATCTACACAATTCCTCTCCATGTCCCCACCACTTTTGAAACATCTCGCGGCACGGATGTACCAATACAAACAAATAAAGGTAAAATAATAGGTGATCTGGCACGCTGAAATGTGTTGTTTTTGAAATCAAGTGATCAAAGTGCTTGTTGACTCTGGATCAGTGGTGCAGAAACAGTGTTCTCTCGTGACTCGCGCACACCGCACTGTCTTGTGGCTGTGGCTGATGTTGCCAGATTGGGTGTTTTTTTAGCTACATATTAAGGCCTGTTTATGGTGTGTTTTAGCCGGGTTTTCGCCTGGAAGCCTATATAGAAATCTGGCACCCTATTGAACGAAGTTAAACGGAGCGAGCGTGCGTTCACAGTAACGTTCATCAGGCAGTAATTCAGTACGTTCAGTTCACGTTCGCCCAAAATATGAACGAGTTCATGAACTATCGTTAATTGAACACGTTCAGGCACAACACTGTTGTATAGGTATATCTGATTTATGATTTAGTGTTGTATTAAATGCCCCAGTTATGCCCTATTATCACAGTTTACAGCACAGCAGATAGACGGCATGTTGCAATTCGGTTCTACAAATGGCGGCCGCTCCACTGTGTCACGTCACATGAAATCTATGAATACAAAGGAGATGATTACCTGAAACAGAACAGGTGTTAACTAATTATGAACCACGGTAACTAACTCTCAAATCTGGCAGGCAGAACAGGAACAGAACAGAGAAAACTAAACCAAAACAGGCTACACGTGACAAAAACAGTTGTGCTGCTTAATAATTTTGAGGAAAATGTGACTCTTTTTTTCAGGATTCTTTGATGAATAGAAAGTACAAAAGAAGAGCATTTATTTGAAATATGAATCTTTGTTACATTATAAATGTCTTTACTGTCATTTTTGATCCATTAAATGCACAACAACTATGTTTGCTCAAAATCCACTATTTGACTATTTTAATATTATCCTAAACACTAATTTAAACCAACACTAATAACCAAGCAAATTATGAATTTACAGCACACACACACTCACACGTTACTTTCTCCTGCAGCTTTGGGGATCATTATGAATGGAATAAGGTGACATCATGTATCCACAACATTCTGAGTGGGCAGCGCTGGATCGAGCACTATGGTGAAATCTCCATCAAAAACTACAACAGCGAGAAATGCCAGTGTAAAGTCACCTTCATCAAGGTCAGCTGCCTCACCATCCCATCTATTCTGAAATGTTTTATTTTCTGATTAAGTTAGCCTAAAACATGTTTAAAGGCAAGTGGACAGTCAGTAAAAAGAACAAATACTCTGTTGTATTCATTTTGGGTACAGAAATGTAATTATTAAATATAAAATAACACTATGTTAGACTATTATATAGTCTAATCTTTGTTAAAGCTGTGTTTTGTTGTTTGATTAACATTAATGACAGACAACACCAGGTACAGCATTCACTTTAAGACCTCATGCACGGATCCAATATAATGATACACATCCGATTTCTTTTGCAACTCTTTACTTTCATTAAGACATAACCAACTGTTTACGAAAATACTTCCCGAGACGGGTATTTTGAGAAATAGCAAAAAACAAGTGCATGGAAACGTGAAAGAGGAATTAGTTCAGAGAATGCGCACAATCTGAAATAAATCTGAAATCTGAAGTGCCACTCTCTGTGTGTGTGCGCTTCAGTGTGTGTGTATATCTAAACTTGTAATTGTGAGAAAAATCTTGCATCTTTTTAATCTTGCAATTCTGACTCTAAACTCAGAATAGAGTTATAGAAAATAGTCAGAGTAGTAATTTATAACTGCGAGTTATCTCACAATAAGGACTTTATAACTCGCAATTGCAAGTTTATATCTCCCAATTCTGAGAAAAAAAAAATGCAAGATATAAACGCGCAATTCTGATTTTTTTTCATGTAGATCACAATTCTAACTCTATGTCCTGCAATTAAGTTTATAACTTATAATTCTGACCTTTTTTAGATATAAACTCAGGATTGGGAGATATAAACTCAGAACTGTGAGGAAAAAAGTTATAAACTTTGAGATATAAACTTGCATTTGCAAAAAATAGTCAGAATTGCACATTATTGCAAGTTTAAATAATGCAATTCTGACATGCAATTCTGACTATTTCTTGCAATTGCAAGTGTATATCTCACAATTATGACTTTTTTCTTGCAATTCTTAGTTTAGATTTAAATAAAGTCAGAATTATGTTCTTTACAACTTTCTATCTCAGAATTATGAGATATAAATTCAGAATTGTGAGTTATAAAGTCTGAATTGCGAGATGAAAAGCTTCCATAGAATAAGATCAGTTCTTATTCTGAATCAACCTTGCCATGTTTGACAGTCTAACATCCTCCACACTTGTAGGACTCAAAACATGTCGGTCACCTCTTTCTGGCCTTTCAGAGAGCGCCGCATTCTTTAGCATCTAATGAGGGATCTGTGTGGCACAGTTAAGATAACACAACTCAGACACTGAGGTCTTCAAAGACTTCCAGCAGGCTTCAAGGACACGACTTAAGCTTTGCTGGGGGGTGAAGGAAAGACAGAAAAGATCAATTAGGGCAAAGGAGAGCAAGATCAAACAAGAAACAGGACAGAATGAGATTCTGCATAAGTTAGATAATTATTCATGGTTTATCCCCTATGAGATTAGTTAAGTTCACTGTCTGACTCAAGTATGACATCTGCTGGAAATCTCCTTCATCTGACCTGATTGCGGCAGTTACTGTTAAATGTCACAGTTCTTTATAATGCCACATTAGCAAGACTTCAATGGTGAATTGATTTGGTATTTTCACTAATTTGTTCAGAATCAGCAAATTTAACCCAGGTGGTCTCATTTAAATACGCACACACTTCTTTGTTCAGGGGTGCTCTGCTCAAACATATCTATGTCCTTTGCAGGCGAAATACTGGAACTCCACCATGAACGAGGTGGAGGGAGCTATCACAGACCACAAAGGAAAAGTCGTCCATAAGCTGTTTGGGAAATGGCACGAGGGCATGTACTGCGGCAGCCCACCCTCTGCTACCTGCATCTGGAGGACGAGTAGGAGACGCGCACACACACACCCACACACACACACACACACACACGCACACACAGTCTGCCCCAATTGATGTGCTCCAATTTTCTGTTGCCTGCTGGCTGATGTATTTCACAGACAGTACAGTTACTAGCGTTAATATCTCAGAATGTATTGAAATAAAAACTATTAATCATGTGCTTTTATGCTTGTGTGCAGATCCCATGCCTCCTGATTATGAGCAGTACTATGGTTTCACTAAGTTTGCTATGGAGCTCAATGAGCTCGACCCTCTCACCAAACCACATCTTCCACCCACAGACACCAGACTACGACTCGACCAGAGGTAAACACCTATGTCCATATTGTTTCGCTTCCAATGAAAGGTTATATGAAAATTCAAGTGAAAATAAAAACTAACATAACTGTAACTAAAATTAAATACTTTTATATAAAATATATTACAAAACTTGAACTTGAAAATGCCACTATAGCACTAACAGTAGACTGTGCTGAGAAATGTATTGATACCAGTTAGTGCATTAACATTAGCCCTACATTTTTCAATTAAAATAAAACTTAAATTAACTGAAACTAAAGTCAAATTAACAATGATAAAGTGAAACCTTAACTAAATAAAAACATTTAAAAAAATTAATTGAAAATAAAATAGAAATAAAACTAAATTGAATATTTAAAACTATTATGACCATGGTTTATTATTACATGCAACTAGAGTCAGAAAATCAAAAGTGCAGGAGATCAGTGTTATTTTAGTATTTTAGTATAGCTATTATAGCATTTATTCATATTTTGAATTATCTTTTGAATTATTTTATTATTATTTTTTTATTTTTTGTGATTTTTATTTTTTCAGTTTTTGTTTTAGTAATGAGCACTTTCCAACTCAACCTTATTTTATTTTATTACAGCTTTATTTCAATAATTTTTTAAATAGTTTTACTAAACAACATCACTGCAGTGGATGATACCAATGCTAAGGAATTTGGACAATTGTCGATACTATTTTCAATATCTCAGCAGAACCTGGAATGCCAATATTAAAATTGATATACCATGAATATTCATTAAGTTATGAGTGGACATTCATGAGTATTATCAAATTAATATTCATGAGCTAAGTTATTGACATTGGAAGATTTATAGATTTGCAACTCGCATACCGATTTGAGACGATATCCTACCGATAGAAAACATTGCACCAAACTACCAGTAACTTTGTAATCCATGGTTACATCCCGGACCATACTGAACCTTTAGGGACTCCAGACGATGACGTCACTGCATCACTCTGTTTATGCAAGGACAAATGGATTTCACGTGAGACTGTTTATGTGCGCACGCAGGTTATTGGAGGAAGGGAACGTTGAATCTGCAGAGGTGCAGAAGCAGAGGATCGAACAGCTGCAGCGGGAGAGACGCAGAGTCCTGGAAGAGAACCAAATAACACATCAACCTCGATTCTTCCAGTATGAACTAACTATCCTTCTTACTGTCTTTTTAAAAAATGACCTATTATGCTTTTTACATTAACAGCTTTCTTTAATGTGCAATGTTTACTGTATGCATGGGCAACGTGTGTGGGGTCCAAATCCACGTTTTCTGCTTTATCACCAACAGAAAGTCCAAAGATGACACCTGGGTGAGCAACAACACTTACTGGGACTTAAGGAAAGATCCTGGATTCACTAACCTTGACTGTCCAGTCCTCTGGTAACTCAGAGGAAGCCAACGTACATCTGTGCTCACCGTTGCCTGCTCTTATCTGTTCTGGCCAACATTACAGCTTCAAGAGACAACAAACACCTTTTAAAGTGAGGTAGAGACTATGAGAAAGCTGTGAGAGACTGATGGCCGCAGAATTACAATCTGACCGTTTCAAATCATTCCTTAATATTCATTATTTAATTTTCCAGCAGTTCAGTTGCCTTAATATGCTTACATTTATGTATGGTTTTATTTATGCAAATGGATCCCTTGGAAGTATGAGAAATATGCAATCTTGGCCCAGTTGATATTTTAGTTTAGTTGGATGTGCACAATACGTAGCACAAGAAACCAAGAGAAAAACTGTTGGATTGTGGTCTCTTGTGGCTAAATATAGTACTGCAGATGACCGCAGCCTAAAACGTTACAAAAAACAAAGTATGATGTCAGAACAAAACTGCGTCGTCTACCTCTTAAAATTAAATTGTTGAGGAATTTATGATGTTTGTTAACTATGAATATAATACATATAATGCCTTATGTAAAATTATATACATATACTTTGCTAGAACTTTTATTCAAAACCAATGTATCGTAACAAAGTATTGTAATTTTATGATGCCTTTTATTCTAAGACTCTTGAATGAACAAAATGTTTGAGGTTCTCAGAAATATTTATATTCATCTTAACTTATTCACAAGACTGACAGATGGCTCAATAATACTCAACATTACCATCACAATTTGAGCCCGCAGTGTTTTAATGCTTCTTCCACACAGTTTGACCTGTAACCTGTGTTCATTTCACTACGCACTACGACTGAAAAAATGTTGGAGGACTGGGGTACTTGCGTGTTGATCGCTGCAGCGTTTCCTCTGTCCTTCAATAAAGTCTCATTAAAAGATTGTTCTTTGTTGTTTTTATTTCAGATTGAGACAGTGCAGAGATTTGCAGGGTGTTTTTTGGATGAGGTAATGAATCTGGGGAACTGAAGTTTCAGATTGTGTGATCTGGGATTTTTTTTCTGACACAGCTCAAGAATAAATATACTGCTATGAATCAGTTTGCATGCAAACATCGTTTGTTCCTGAACTGTAGCTTGTGTAGACCCCTTTTTTAATGGCTTTTATAGTGGTTGAGGGAAACCCCTAATGACCCACAAAGTATGATCTGCTGTCTTTTCCAACACTGGAAATTATGAGTCATTGAGTTAAAAGGGAAATTTTTCTTTACAACTGCAGTTTTCATTGCAGTTTTGAAAAAAAAATAGTGGTGCTAATCCTATAACTAGATTAAAGGGGCTATGTGTAGCTTTTTACTTAAAAAAAATCTTTAAGATAGAGTTTTTATTTGTACATTTATGAGCCAACCATAATGTAATAGAAAGAATGACACCTTGTCTGTCCACCACGGTTGCCTCTATTAGCCTGTAGGCTAAATTGTGTTTGGAGGAGTCTGGTCCGAATTGGCGCGAAAATTCACAAAATGTGACGTCATGCGCGTTCTCGTCTACTTGGGCTTACATCCGGCAGCCATTGGTAAGCAGTGGCAATCGCTAGCAGTAGCGCTTCAAATCAAAGCCCGTCTACGGAAAGCCTGGGCACTCCCTATTAAGTCCTAATATTGTACCGAATTTTGGTTGTAGTTCCACCAGAGTTCCACTGGGGGCGATCGCCGGAGTGCAGAATGAATGGGAGTCTATGGAGCTGGAGGCTAAATGTGTCTCTTTCACCCGATTGCCGTTGAGAAATCTCAGATTTTATTGTAGGGTTTGCAAGTTCAACATGGGTTATAGGTCGAAAGTTGAATGAACGAGTACTTATGTCCTTTCGATTTCTTACAGGATGAGTTGTTATTTCCCATAACACGCTAGCATTCTGCTAATAATACGTTGTGTATAATAATATGTTGCGTAGTGTATGCAAATAAGTGACTCTAAAAAATCTAACACACAGCAGTGTGTAATTTATTTGCATCTACATTCTAATACAATATTCAAATTACTAGACAAAAAATTATATCCCGAGAAAAGTGGATTTCTGGGGGTGAAACCCCATAGACTCCCATTCATTCTGCACTCGCCTGCGAGCGCCCCCGCATGGACAGAGACGTGTTACTGCAGCCAGTCCAGAAACCGGAAGTAACCAGACAGTGCCAGTTCTCCCCTTATTAGACATTCTCTGGTAGTGCTTCAAATGGACTCTGTGGACGGAAAGAAGCGACCAGTCTCCAGCACAATCCAGACACCCATGGAAATTCCCCGTAAGTAAAAAAAAATCTAGTGCGGCCAACGAGCGTGCGAGCGTGCGCACCGAGAACGAGCATGAGACTGGCTGCAGTTTCTCTAATGGCCACTGGTGTCAGTAACGGTTAGAAATTTCAGAACTTCCGCAATCCAATTAAATAAATAATAAATCTTTTTAGTCTGCTTTTATACACACGCGAGAGAACACTAACGGGGCTTGCCTTGCACAGACTGAAGCGCCCGCGCCCTCAGATCACTTGGACGTGGCTGTGTTTACAAGAGGTAAAAACTAGAGAACTTACAAGAGGTTTTCTCACACAAACCACTCGTTTTGTGTCTTAGGCCATCAACTTACATTTACGAGTCATTAAATCATGTTTAATTTGGACTTCTCTGTGCATGCTCTTTGAGGTGGTGACCATAGACCTGCATTATATGACTGACAGACAAGAACGGTTTGACCTAAAAATATCAAAATTGAAAATACTGTGGACACAAAGACACCTACATCTTGGTTGCCCTTGAGGTAAGCTAAAACATATCAAAAATTTATTTCAAAGTGAACTATCCCTTTAAAGCAAAGTAAAAACATAGAGTAAGTATATTTGTTGGAGACAGTTTAAAGTGGGAAGCTGGATGTTTAAAAGCGTAAGATAAAGATGACATAAAACAAAACTCTAGTTTTCACCACACTCATTTGTAGAAGTTTGCCATGTTTCAGTTAAAAAAAAGATTTCTGAGGACCTCCAAAATAAACTTAACTGAACCAGGCTTCCCTGAATGAGTTTTAGAAATTGCTTTCTGTCTAAAGTCATTCAACTTCTGAGAGAATGTGTGGGTAAATTAGTCAAAATAGCCCTTTCTGGTTTAAATGAGAAGTGTTACGTTTGAAAAACACTGCATTCAATAATAGGAACCTCACTCAACAAAAAAAAAAAACTGCATTCAAAATTAGGAAGCTCACTCAACTGTAATGAATGCCACTCAAGCCATTTTGATACTTCTGGACCTGGGCTGAGATTCTCAAATGCATAATAAGTCTGACTGTAGAAACCATTGGCACCATTAGTCTACGTCTACTTACATTATTTTAACAATGCGTTTGGCAACTGCAGCCCAGGATGCTTTTGTCTGTTTTATGCCACAGAATTCTATAGGAAAATGTCATGGTGAAACTCCTCAGAAAGAGTCCTGCAGCAAGACAGTCACCCTAAACACACATGTAGATTGACCATAGATTGAATGTTTAAAGCAGAAGAAATGTAATGTTTTGGAGTGGTCATGCCATAGTCTTGACCTTATAGAAATGTTGTTGAAGGATCTGAAGAAAGCAGTTTATGAGGCCAACAGGCAAAAGTTCCTCCAAGCTGATGTGCAGTACTGATCCACAGGTTTTAGATTTTTTTTTCGCCATTATTACTGCTTAAAGGGATAGTTTGTCCAAAAACGGAAATTCTGTCATCATTTACTCGCCCTCACGTTGTTTCAAACCTGTATGAATTTATTTCTTCTGCTGCTGAACACAAAGAAAGAAACCTTCTCTTATATAACCAACAGCGTCTCATTGACAGTATCTCATCCATTCAGGCTGCCCCTCCCTACAGTGAGCGACACCAGATATTAAAAACTTTCCTCTCGTTTTAATGTTTAATGGTTTTTAATTCCCAGAAAGACAAGGTAGGCTACATGTTTTCACTACCTGCTGTGATAAAGTATGCTAGATTAAATAAATAAAAAGTATTACATAAAATCAACTCCCAATTCAATTAAGCAAAGAATTCCTGTGATAACTTTTGTAAAGAACTAACAGGTTGTTTACAAGTAGGCTACACCCTCTCAAAAGATAAAAAAGTCCGCTATTTGATTGACACACTGTGCAGCGAATGAAATCGTCTTTGTCTGGGAGTGAGCCAATGAGATACGTGTAGGCGGGGCTGAGGAAACAGTGGGCGTGTTCAAATCTTCTCCGATGACTCGAGTCGCGGAGCTTTTGTTTGTTTTTAGCTGTGATGGTAGTTGTCTTCTCTTCAGCCACACACGCGAAAAGAGCAGACGACGGTAAGCGCGAAATCAGTATTTACAAGTTGTCTGTTGTCTTTTAGCTGCTTTACAATTAATTTAGTGCGCTTTGGTCCGAACTGCTAAGTTCTGAAGAGAAAGGATTACAATAATTATCGCTGCATTGTAACTTTATCTTTGGGCTTCTTTAGTGTCAGTTTCAATGTAAGACTAAATTATGTATGGGAATGAGTTTGCTGCTGGTAACTGCGGAACTAGACATCATAATATTGTTGTCGCTACGTAAATACCGTGAGTTATTTGAATAAGTGTGTCATAGTCAACATGCCTGTTACTTATTTATTACAACTTCAGCTAAACCAGTGTTCATGGTACAGAGGTGGCATATGGTTGTAATATCACGGTTATGAATGATTTATTATAAATATTCCTTTACACTTTATTTTAAGGTGTCCATGTTATAACAATTAAATACTGACATTTAGTATTGATTAACAAACTGTAATGGGCTAGTTGCTTGTATCATGCATAATTTACTGTTATTACTGGTCTGGAGTAATTAAGTACATGATGTAACGTGTAACAAGGACAGTGTACCAAATAATCATGTGCCATGGTATTTACATTGTATTTACAAGCTGCTTGAAAGAATTACTTGCCATTGTCATGGTAGGCTACATGTCTACAGGCTACACATATAAAGAACCATGATATTTATGGTTGTTGTTGTTTTTTTTGTAATGCACACTGGTTGGAGTAATACTTTGAAATGAAATATGGCAGTTTTGTGCTTTTTCCAGCTGACCCTCAAACATCTCCCTGTCAGCATTAAGGATGTTTGCAAAAGCCACTAAGAACGTGCTCTCTGAGATTGACACTGAAGGGTCCCTGATCCCCCTGTCCCGTCTGAATGACTCGGACGGTCTGGTTCCTCTGGCCCTGGTCATCAAGCGTAATCGCTACTGGTTTTGGCAGCAGCCCAAGTACCTGACATTAGACTTCAAACTAAATGATGTTCTCGTTGGAGATCCAATAAATCCAGGTACAGAACAACTTTTCTGTCACTCTTTACTGAAATTGTCTATGAAAGCTTGAATTGATCATTAATCCATCACTATTTTAAACACAACGTAATGTTTTTGGATACTTAATTGTATGTTAATTGCAATTAAATGAAAATTTATTTATTTAATTTTGTATTAAATACATTTATCTACTTTTGATCCACTTAAGTACATCTTTATATGTAATTAATTACATAATTCTATTTTCTTTGAACAATGGATTTATGGTAAGATAAATAAATTATAAATGTAATTTCTATTGAAACTTTATGTAATATATATGTAATTACACATTTGTAATGATGAAGTTGCAATTTAGTACATTTGAATAATACACTATTTAATACTAAACTACAAGTACTTTACACGTGCTTTAGTATGATAGTCAACATATCAAAATAAGTGTACTTCAAAGCACGACAAAAGATTTTAAAATGTTCTTTAAAGTAAAGTTTTAATTTGACTATTACAAAATGCACTTTTAAAAGTGTGTGTTACCAAACATACTCTCTATACTCTCTTAAAGTACACTTAAATGTTTTTATTTTATTAATATTATATGTGCATGTACACTTGTTATACTTTGAAGTACTCTACAAGTGCACATTTATTAGAATTAAGTGCTTTTTTTTCTCAAGGGACTGTATTATCATGAATCCAGCTTTATATTCTCTGTGTAAATGGTTCCCAAAAATTGTGTTTACAACCAGTGACGGTTGACGGTGATGTTTAACCAGGTGTTATGTGTAGGGGAACTGATGCATCATTGTTATTTTTGTCCACAGTTGTGGTTGAAACAGACTTTTTGTCGTATAATGGCAAGGTTGTGGATAACAAAAGTGGAAGTGCTGCAGCGGATCTTGGGCCGGGGAGCATTAATATAGGGGGGACTGGCTCCAGCAAACTTCAGTCATCGTTTGGAAACCTAAAGAAACAGGAGGTGGATGTCCAGAAGCTCTTACAGGATTCCAAGTCTAGGTGAGGGACGGAGCACTTTTTAGAGCAAGTCTTCTCAAGCGTGGTCAGATAAGGGAGTGTTGTGTTGTGGAATGTGGTTTACACGCAAGTGAATCTCACCCATAGTGACACTGATGAATGAAAAAAGAGGAAATTAAAGTGCATGGCATGTCCTTTGTGTTGTAAAATTCTTGTTGTATTTCTAACCATTTGTCAGTCAAGTTCTCCTTTCCCGGTTTCGTTTGCTCTTGATCACAAACTGAGATTTAGGCTGTATTGCAGGTCTCTAAAAACTTTGCTTTGGTTTTCTCGGTATGCTGATTGTTAGATCACATTATTATATTAGAAAATTATAGGACTTTTCACTCTGCGCTTTGACCTTGGGTAGGGATTTTTTCTAGTCGAAATTCACCAGAGGGCGATCAAAATGCTTCGGCTTTGCTTTTCAGGATTTGTGTGGCACACTTTGTCTAAACTATCTTATAGAAAAGTGTTTTGTTTTTATTCTATTCAAAGCCTTATTTATCACTGATCTTTGAAGTTTTATCGATTAAAGGATTAGTTCACTTTTTAAAAAACTTTTGCTGATAATTTACTCACCCCCATGTCATCCAAGATGTCCATGTCTTTCTTTCTTCAGTCGAAAATAAATTAAGGATTTTGATGAAAACATTCCAGGATTTTTCTCCATATAATGGACTTCAACAGTAGCCAAAACGGTTCAAGGTCCAAATGACAGTTTCAGTGCAGCTTCAAAGGACTTTAAACATACCAGACGATGAATAAGGGTCTTATCTAGCGAAACGATGCGCCATTTTGAAAATAAATAAAACCGTTTAAGTATTATTAGCACAAATGCTCGCCTTGCTCTGTTCTCCTGTTCGAACTCGTTCATCAAAATGAACAAATCTTTTTTCGAGTCATTTCGTTCGTTGAATGAACAAAATGACTCGAAAAAAGACTCGTTCAAAATGAACAAATCTTTTTTCGATTCATTTCGTTCGTTGATTGAATAAAATGACTCGAAAAAAGATTTGTTCATTTTGATGAACGAGTTCGAACAGGAGATTCACGAACGTGCATTTCAGGACAGAGCAAAACGGTTTTATTTATTTTCGAAATGGCGCATCGTTTTGCTAGATAAGACCCTTATTCATCGTCTGGTATGTTTAAAGTCCTTTGAAGCTGCACTGAAACTGTCATTTGGACCTTGAACCGTTTTGGCTACTATTGAAGTCCATTATATGGAGAAAAATCCTGGAATGTTTTCATCAAAATCCTTAATTTCTTTTCGACTGAAGAAAGAAAGACATGGACATCTTGGATGACATGGGGTTGAGTAAATTATCAGCAAAAGTTTTTTAAAAAGTGAACTAATCCTTTAAGTTATCATCGACAATTAATCGGTCGTCGATTAATCATTAGCATCCCTACTGTAGATAAAAAAAGACGTGATGAACTTGTCACACTTAAATCTGTGCTGTGGTTGTAGAGTTCTGGACCTGCAGCACTCTCTGATCCAGCAGACGCGGGAGACGCAGAGAGAGGTGTTGGCGGTAGTGAAGGAACGAATCTTCACCACCCAGCCCTGCACTGTCACCGAGGAGGTTCAGGAGGGTGGTACCTGCACTGGAATGTTCGGCTTTAATAAGACAATAAAGGTTGGGCTTCTTTTGTGTAAAAAAACAAAACAAAAATCACACACCCCTCTCTTTTCCATTGACATAACCTTGAGTACATCATCATCAAGTAATAACATTCCAGAGTAGGCATGTCCAGTCCTGATGTCTCCTCTCCTCCTAATACAGACTGTCCTGTCTTGTTCTCTTGTTTCTCCACAGGTGTCAGTCAATGATAAAGGGAAGCCTTTTGTTGAGTATGACACTAATGTGTCTATTAACATCCCCCCTAAAACCACTATTGCTTACAGCGTGATTGAACTGGAGGTTTCTCACACTGGACATTACGGTATTGACTGCTCTTCGTGTTTTGCTAAAGCTGAGTTTTATCATTCTGTAGTTGCTCATTGGAAGTTTTGTACCAATTCTTTTGCTTGAGAGACCATATTTACTTTAAACAATTTTGGTACCGTTGCCACTTGACTTCATTGTACAAAACATAATGGGATTGGTAATTCTGGGGTGTCAAACAAGCAGTAATATGATTGTACCATTGACCATTTTTTCAGGACTGTGTTTGCTGCCAAATGTAAAAGGAGGTTTTGAAATTGACGGGCTAGTGAAGGTGAAGCCAGCTAACTCAGTCAGCGCTGCACCAGGGAAAACAACCAGCAAACTGCAGAAAGGTAACACAGTTGTTTTTTTACAAACAAAATATATTCTTTTATCTAAGCATAATTATTCAGAGACTACAAGTAAGCCTCTTTTTTTAAAGCTAATATCCCGAAAAGTGTAAACATTATGGCTCTGTGGCACTATCAAAACATTGAGCTTTTTTTTTTTTACTAGCAATTGTATTTAGGCTTAAAAATTCATAAAAGTTAATTAATTATTGATTGATTAATTGATTAAGATTATCTTGATGGAAAAAACATCTAAGTATCATAAACTGTTGATGATCACCAAGCTTATTTTTTCCAATAATTCAAAAGCCAATGGAAAAATCCGATTGAGTTTTTGTCGAGGGGACCAGTGTGATGCTACCTTCTGGTTTGGCCCACAAAAAATCCCTGCAGCACTCTATTTAGGCACATCACCTTTAAAGAGTTTGGTTGTTTTTATTACAAATTGGTTCTACCTTGCCCTAATGGAGTTTGAGCATGGAGTTGGTGATTACTGTAGAGTATAGTGTTTTACTGAGTTACTGTTTTATTAAAATCTTTTTAAATAATTTATACAGCCCCTTCTTTCTCTTTCTTTAGATCTTGAAGGACTCCAAGGGCAGTTTACAGTTCTCTCTAAACTCCCATCCAACACGCGCTGCTCATTATTCCAGCAGATCTCTGTGCTCCTGCAGAACAGTGTAGCCATCAGCCTGCTGGAGGACGCTGTAAGTGAGCCGCCAATCTTACTTTAGATTGTTATTCCACAGATGTGTACATTTACCAGCTAGTTAGGTACATCTTGCTAGTACCGGTACTCCCTTAATTCTTCGTGGCATAGATTTAACAAGGTGCTGGAAACATTCCTCAGAGATTTTGGCCTTTATTGACATGATAGCATCAGATTTGATGTGAATCAAATCTGCGGTCACTATGATGTGAATCTCCCGTTCCAGCACATCCCAATGTGCTCTATTGGATTGAGATCTGGTGACTGGAGGCCATTTGAGAATAGTGAGCTCATTGTCATGTTCAAGAAACCAGTTCGAGTTGATTTGATCTTTCTGACATGGTGTGTTATACTGCTATGGCTAAAGTAGCCAGCAGAAGATGGTCATAAAGGGATGGACATGGTCAACAACAATACTGAGGTAGGCTGGTGTGTTTAAACGATGCTCAATTTGGCCCAAAATGTGCAAGAAAATATTCCCCACACCATTATCACCACCAGCCTGAAATGTTGAAACAAGGCAGAGTGGATCGAGACCAGGCAACGTTTTTCCAATCATCTATAGTCCAATTTGGTGAGCTTGTGTTAATTGTAGCATCAGTTTCCTGTTTTTAGCTGACAGGAGTGGGACCCGGTGTGTGTTCTGCTGCTGTACATCTGCTTCAAGGTTTGACATGTTGTGCATTCAGAGATGCTCTTCTGCAGACCTCTGTTGTAAAAAAGTGTTGATTTGAGCTGCTGTTACCTTTCAGCTCGAACCAGTCGGTCCATTCTCCTTTCACCTCTGGCATCAAAGCATTTTTGCCCACAATACTGCCGCTCACTGGATATTTTCTCTTTTTTGTCTTGTTCTGTAAACCCTAGAGATGGTTGTGCATAAAAATTAGAGTAGATTAGCAGTTTCTGAAAAACTCTGACCAGCCCGTCTGGCACCAACAAACATTCGAAGTCACTTAAATCTACTTTCTTCCCCATTCTGATGCACGTTTAAACTTCAGCAAGAGTGTTTCCCAAAGCCAACTATGTTCACAAGTTCCGTCGTTACCATAGTTGGCTTACAATGCTTTTAGGAAATGCATGCCTGAATGCATTAAGTTGTTGCCATGTGATTGGCCATTAGATATTTGCATAAACGAGCAGTTGAATAGGTGTACCTAATAAAGTGGCAGGTGAGTGTATGGCTGCATTCAAAATCACATACTCTCTCGAGTAGGTACTTATTTTGAATAAGTAGTTACTTTTTTAGTAGTCGTGAAGTATGTTCTATATAGTATTAATGTGTGTAGTATGAATGTAATCCGCACATACTACATTCGCTGTGCTGTTATTATCATGTGACCTACCACCGTCAGTTGCGTCGCTTCACTGCCATTCACAAATCCTCTCCCGTGGCCTCATGGGATAGTAAAGTGTCCATCATATGCACACGCTGATACTAGTAGGTCATCCGGGTACTTTTTTGTGAATTCGGACATACTTATTTTGTCACATTGTTTTTCACCTACTATATAGTAGAGAAGTATGCGATTGAAGCCTAGATCTCTTTATAGATTTGTCAAAAAAAAAAAAAATAGAAATTGAAGGTTGATGGCGATCTTTACGGTCACTTTTGACTAATTTAATACATCCTTGTTGAATAAAAGTATTAATTATTTCTAAAAAAAGAAAGATAAGATAAGACTTAATGTTGGACATCTTTGGTCTTGTTTGTCCTTCTCTCAGCTAGAGGACCTGTGTGAAGGGACCCAGCCTGACCTCAGTGTGTTAGATGAAGTTCCTGCTCTGAAGGCCACACTGAAGCTTGTACAGAAGGCTGCTGGGAAATCCTCTGGAGCGCAGACGAAAGCCAGCGCTCTTACTGCCACCCACCTGCTCTTCAGCTCCTTAGATGGTGAGTTGGATGAAGTCTGGGATTATTATCTGGTCAAAATACTTGACATGCAGTTTTGTCAGCAACAAGGCCATAATGACAGTCATAAACCTGTTGTCAAATTGACCTTTGTTCTCATAAACACTTTCCATGTAGCGATGACTGACTCTGCCCTGTTTGAGCTCAAATCCTGCTGCAGTTACACAACCCTGCAAGCTCTGCTCCATCTTGTAAGTATCCTTACTGAAATATTGTGATCATAAACAAGTTTTAATACCACATGTAATAAATAGGGCATGTTCAAGAGAGGTATTCAGTCATGCTGTCCATTTATGGAGCCTCTTGCGTGGCTAATGGGGTCCCTCTGGAATTTTCCGTGGGCAGTTTGGATTTATGAGTGAAAAGGCAAATTACAATCAAACATCAGCGTGATCACTGAAGACTGCAGTAATGATGCTGAAAATTCAGCTTTGCCATAACCTTTTTCTATTTTAATATATTATAAAATAGTAATGTTGTCATAACATGAATACAAATACAGTAACAACGTAATTTAATCAAATAAATGCAGCTTTGGTGAGTATAACTCTTGGTGATTTACTTATAAATCCAGAATCTTCATTGTTAAAACCCACAGAAAATTCCTAATCCCTTTTTATTGGCTTAAACATGACAACTATCTTCTGGCTAGGGCGACAACAAACAGAGCTTCTTTTCTTTGCCCGTCCCTTTTCATGCAGGTGCAAAACATGTCTGTAAATAAGAAGTCCTCTGGGAAAGATGCTGCTCTGGCTGTGCTAGCCGACGAGGAGGTCTTCAAGAAGATTACAGCACTCTTTGCTTCTTGTAATGTGACCTTGCGTAAGGAGAAGGATTCACTTGTTACAAAAATCAGCAACCCACAGGATAGCCTTCCCCTCATGCTGTGCATTGCAGTCAAAAGTTTGGCATCTCTAGCGCCCCCTGTCTGACTGGAGTACGACAGGTGCAAGCTATTAAGTTACAAGGACCAAAGGGCCTTAAAGCCTGCAGGGGGAGGACCTACTCTCTGGGGTGAAAAAAAAAAAATCATTAGCTGTGTCCCAATGTGAAGGCTGCATCCTCCGAAGGCCGCATTTGAAGGCCGATTGCGTCACACCGGCGCGACGAAGGCTGTCCCAATTCCAAGGCTGCATCTTTGAAGGCCGCATTTGAAGGCCGATTGCGTCACCGCGGCGTGATGAAGGCTGTCCCAATTCAACTCAGCATCCTTCGAAGGCCGTATTCAAAGGCCGATTGCGTCATCGCGGCGCGACGAAGGCTACCCTGATTCAAAAGCGACGCCAAATGCACCCTTCGTTTCCCCGTGAAAGGAAGGATACATAAATGGATCCTTAGCGGCCTATCCTACCCTGATCTACCCCATAAGTCATTGCACGCCAGTGACGACAGCATTTTTAGTGCAGCATTTGGTGTGTAGCCTACAGTTCAAATTCAAATGTTGGTGTTAAACTTTGCGTTTTAAAAATACAACAACCGTTCATTTTTCGGTGTTCAATTACGGGTTAAAAAAATGAAAAACGAATGGATGCAAATTTACACGGATTATCAGATAGTTTAGTGATAGTTATCACTATTTTTAGTGATAGTTTTTAGATTAAAGTCTTTGATTTTACTAGTATTTTGATTGACTATCAAACTTTTCTACAAATACATTATTTGAAATATTTAATAATATAAGGTAGGCCTACTTAATTGCGTCCATTTGTTTTTCTTTTTTTAACCCGTAATTGAAAAACTAAAAATGAACGATTGTTGTATTTTTAAAAGGCAAAGTTGAACACCAACATTTGAACTGTAGGCTACACAAATGCTGCGCAAAAAAAATAAAAATAATAATTATGACTTTTTGCCCCTTTATTAAACATTTAAAATATTTACAAATTACTATGGAAAAAATGTCGATTAGACAGGCCAGATTAGAACCTGTAAATTATATTTTTCCCGCAGTGCTGAATGAAAAGAGCCATGTCTCTGGAACCATGATTTATGATAATAAATGTGTCTGAATAAATAACGAAGCATTTTAATCGTTCGTTTAAAAGTGAATATTTCAAGCTTTATAGGTATATTTTGTTTCAGTTCATTTTTGAGACGAGCTCGAGTTCACGGAGATCATGAAAGCGTGATTGATTGTTTTCTTTTCTTTTTCAAAAGCACAACGTTTTCTTGTTATGTGAGTTTCGACAAATAAAAGTAGTTGCGAATGATGCATTATTCTTTTCTGTATGACCAGAAATTATAGAGTATTTTTCAAGTTGTTTCCACTGTTTACCTATAGTAAAAATGCAAGTGTTCCGCGCATCCGTGCCATGCAGCACGCGCGCTCCACACTCCCACACACTTGCGTCAAAATCTTGTGTTTATTTGTGATAATCTTAGCCCTGTATTATGACTGACATTTGACGAATTTCTTTGTTCCTTTTTTGAAGAAAAAAAAAGCACATTCTAAATGTGTAGCCTAAATGTAGGCTAATAACATTGTTATCATTTGCGTTGAGTTCACTGAAGACAGTAGGCTAATATGTTAATCATAAAATAATTTATGAATGTTTTATTTTTTATATAACCTAACCTTCTGTTTGTGATATATTTATTTTTTATATGTGAAGTCTTTTTTTTTTTGCTTATTCTATTATAGCCTACTGAGCTTTTTCCTCCTATAAAATTTGACTTTAAAGACAAATGGCCTGAATGTCGTTTTTTAGAAAATTCAAGAAATATTAGTGTGTAAACATAATTAAATGCACCCCGCATAAACAGGAGGCCAGGTTGGCACAGACTGGGGGAGAGGCCACAAATGAATGATCAGGAGGGCAGCTGTATTCTCGCACTGTTGCTAGGCGCCAGGAGCGGTAATCGGGAACACCTGAATGCAGCCTTCACATTGGGACACAGCTATTGATCCTTTAAGTGGCCTTCATACATCATAGTGAAACCCGTAATCAATGTTTATATAAGTTTTTTGTACATATTTGGCCTGGTTTTGTAATTCCCTGTATCCAGTTTCCGGCCTCAAATCATTTTATATTTTCGTGTGCATACGATTGTTCTTATTAAAAAGTACAATGATTCAAAATTAAGATTAATTTATTAGACAGCCGTTTCATTTCAGAAAATACACCTCTCTGTATTGCAAAATATAGAATTTAAGTGAATTACAGAAGCTGGATAAAAATGAGTTATACAGCCTTTAAAAAGACACTGGAGCAAGTCGCCAGAGACAGATACATCACTACAGACAAGAGACAACCAAGACTGTTATGAATCTGTGAGGCCAGGTAGCTTGTGATCAGGACACAATTGGTCTAGCTTCCATTTTCAAAGGTCATTTTGTGCCCGTGTAAAAAGGCATTAGCTAAATACAGCTGTGATTCTGTATAATATGACTGAGCTCATAATTCTCCAACAATTTAATTGAAACCGTGATATTGGTGGCACTTTATTTTATAGTAGATGCACTTATATAGTATACTCGGTACTCTCATGTGTGAGTAATATAAGATAACTTTAGGTTTATGGCAGGGATGGGCAACTCTGGCCCTCGAGATCCACTATCCTGCAGATTTTGCTCCAAACCCAATCAAACAGACCTAAGCAAGCTACAATCAAGGTCTTCAGGATTACTAGAAAGCTACAGACAAGCGAGTTTGATCCGGGTTGGATGGTGGACCTCGAGGGCCAGAGTTTAGGGGCAGTTCACACACATTTTTGCTTTAAAAAACCGGATACACACACACACACAATGGTATCCGAATGCAGAGGTGCGGCGCTGGTGAATGGAAAAGCAGCCAAGGTTTAGAGCCGTGTTTTCAATTTGAAATGCAGTGCTCATAGTAAAAGTTCAAGACAAGTTGTCATGTGTGAGATGCTGAAAAATCAGCAAGATGAATGTTCACATAGAAAAACAATTCAAAAGCAGCACTGTGTAGCAAAGACATTCTGTGAACTATCCCTTCAGCTCAAAGTACACTTTGGTTTTCACACATACACTATGTTAGTCATTAGTATGCTACGCGCGCAGCAATATTTTTTATATTCTGTATGTTCAGTTTGTGCATATGCCTTTGCACTTATTCGTTTGTCCGCAAGGGGGAAACAGTGACCTGGCTTTTGTTTGTCAAACATGTACACTTGTCATATTCTGTATGCTCAAGTTTGTGCATATGCCTTTTTTTCCATTTGAATCAATCATAACTTCTGAAGAGAAGTAGCGCAGACACTAGATGTATTCGGCTGTAGACACACACCAAGCTTCCGCGTCAAAACTAAAGGTACTTTGCGCTTTAGGCATAGGTTCAGAACCTTGTAATTATAGTAAGTACATGTTAAACAAGACTGTAAAATAAAGTGCACCCATGATATTTATAAAAGTTAAAACTGCCTTACTCCTAGCGTTCCTTGAATTTAACAAAATAAAATCAAGGCTAATAGGATGACGCTAATAAATACCTTACCAAGTCAGAAGCTGGATAAACTATAAAGTTGCTCAAATTATTTGACACTGTAGTGACTGGACTATATGACATCACGTTTCAGAAAGATGAAGAGATGCGAGATGAACACTGTAAACCAATGTTAGTAACACTAAAATTACAGCAAGAAAACAGACCTCCTGCTTTCAATACTGTAATGCAGCTTAAACTAGTCACTGAATGGTAATTCATTTTTCATTCAAGTCATTCCAAAAAAAATCCTATTTGTTTCTGTCCCTCCAAGTAACATTCTTTAAAATATGTTAGTCAGAACATAAAAAAAACGTTTAATAAATAAGTACACTTCCCTTCTGTCTGTTGTGACTGGATAGCTAGTGTACATTTGCATAGTGACTGGTGGGTCCGTTCAGTGTGAACTTGTTTTCTGTGCCGCTGACCTATCAGTGGTGCCGCCGCCACCGATGATGATGATGATGATGATGATGATGATCTGTACGTCTCAGTAAACCCAGTTCAAAGGGACCCATTGCGGTTGTGTGGTTAGCTGCTCCACAGCTGCCTGCAGTTTCTCAAAGGCCTTGTCCAGATTGTCATTAACTATAGTCAGATCGAAGTAGTGATTGTACGCCCGCTTGATCCTGCTGCTTTCGTCCACCGTTTTCTTTAGGTCCGTTTCCTAACATACAGGAAGATATGAGCTGGCTATTCAACAGCTTTGGTTCCTAAACTACTTTCCTTCATTCATTGTCTCTTAATGATTTAATAACATCAGCAATGTAAACCATGAACCAAAACTGCCAAATCAAAACTAAGTTTTACATGTGGCATATCAAACAATCTCAGAGATCTAGGTAATATTTCTACATTATATTTTTTACTATAGAGAAAATAATTGTGATAGTTTATTTCCAGAGCTCGACTGTTGCGCTCTATAGAGTGCATGACCTGTGAGGAGAGAGATGTGAGGCTGACCGTCAGTAACTTGGTTGTGATCCCAGCATCCACCACAGCTTTGTGCATGGCCCGTAGTGTATCGAGCTCCGGGGCCGCAATGAAAACCACAAATGGCATAAACTCTGAGGTCTTCAGTACCTTTAGAGCCTGTAGAGCACATTTATTAAATAAAGATTTTATTATTATTATTATTTTACTAGTGATGAGACAGACAAGCAAAGCTTTCTGAAGCTCTGAATCAATTGCTTTGAAAAATGAGACTTAAGACTTAGACTTATACACTAACCTCACGGATTTGTGTGTGAATTCTCTTTTCACAAAGAAATGATTTAAAGTTAAATAACTCCCGTTCAAAACTTTATTGTAAATTCACACAAAGAAAACGTATGGCTTGGTGAGTTTAATAAAAGCTCTGAACCACTGATTTGAAATGAAAGATCTGTAACGGTTTTAAAGCTTTACAAAACAAGCTCATCACTACTTGCATCATCACACCTGGGTATCATTTATACATCAACTGAACCGATGCCTGCAGCACAAAGACCATCATCTTCCCACATACGTTCACATTTACTACATTGTAATTACGTATTTACTAAAATTATAAAGTAAATTAGTGAGGTTGACCAGTTTATCCTGATTTTGTAAAAATCTTTTGTTAGCTGTAATGTTTTCAGTGTCCGCGCTTAAAAGGGGATGAATTAAGACCCCAGCACCCAGAAGAGTTGCATCTCTAAATGAATCCAATTTTAAACACCACTGTCATTGCTACTTTATTTACTTAAAGTACCCTCTGAGATTTTAATTTAGGTCAAGCTGATTATGAAAATATGTAGTTCATCACATCCCCACTAACTATTAATATATAAAGACTATGTTCTAGAAAAGATTATTATACAATATTATGAAAGTTTGTTTCTGCCACTGATTTTTTTCCCCATTGCAATTTCAAATCTCAATTCTGAGTCTCCTTAAACATTTGTGAGGAAAAAAAGAAAAAGTCACCATTACCTTTTTTTTCTTTTTTTATTCGTGGTGGAAACAAGCTTCCATTGAACATAAAACACTCAGCCTTTCTATCCAGTGTTATTTACACAAAACCACTGACCTGTGGGTTGACGTCCAGTATGCAAGTACGGCCTGTGCGCACGACTTCATGGATGGAGTCAATTTTGGTTCCGTACAGATTGCCGTCATACTCCCCGTGCTCCAGGTATCGACTTGCCTTGATGTCCAGATTCATCTCCTCTCTGGAAACAAAGCAGTACGATTGGACGTCCTTTTCATCGTCACGTGGATGCCGAGAAGTGACTGAGAGACAGATGAAATTCTCAATGAGTGGCTATTTTTCTTGGTAAAATAACATGGCCGCTAAGTATTAATGTTCATAGTATTAATGTTCATAGACTCACAAGGTACAGTAGTTCCATATCGCAGTGGGTTTACCACAATCAGACGGTTCTTGAGGCTTCGGCGGCCCACGCCTTGTGCACCAATCAGCACAAGTGTTTTTCTCTGGAATGGAGGCATCTTTGCTACTTCCTCATAGATCTGTAATTCATGCCGATCAAATTCTATTAGAAAGAGAGAAGTTTTGAAAGTTATTTTTTATGTTTTAAAAGTACTTGCACTGCTGTTCAAAAGTTTAGGGTCAGTAAGGTTTTTTTTTAAAGTTTCTTAATATTTTTTAAATAAGATGCATTTATTTGATCAAAACTACAGTAAAATATGTAATCTGAAATATTAAAACTTAAATTATATTTTACAATATATTAAATGTATTTAATTCATGAGATGGCAAAGCTGAATTTTCAGCATCATTACTTCAGTGACACGATCCTTAAGAAATTATTCTAATATGCTGATTTGGTGCTAAAGAAAAAAAATATCAGTGTTAAAAATGTAATATTTTTATGGAAACCACAAATATTTTTTGTAGGATTCTTTGATAAAGCTCAAAAGAAACGCATTTATTTGCAACATTTTAAAAGCATTTACTGTAATTTTTTATACATTTATGATGTCCTTGCTTGAATGGAAGTATTAATTTAATTCAAAAAGAGACCCAAGACTTTTAAATAGTAGTATAAAAAAACAATTATATAACATACATACATACATACATACATACATACATACATACATACATACATACATACATACATACATACATACATACATACATACATACATACATACATACATACATTATATATTATATATATATATATATATATATATATATGCACAGATGAGCCAAAACATTATGATCACCTGTCGACCCGCCGAGGCATGGACTCTATTGGCGCTTTTCCACTGCATGGTACGGTACGGTTCGGTACGGCACGCTTTGGCGCTTTTCCACTGCATGGTACGGCTCGGTACGGTTCGACTCGGCGCGGAACGGTTCGGCTCGCTTCTCTTTTCCACTGCGTGGTACGACTCGGCTCGGTACGGCACGGTTCGGTTCGGTTCGCTTTAGCTCGGTTGCTTTTCCACTGCAGTGTACCCCTTCAAAGTGGGTGGGACTGATCGTTACACTGTTTGTAGGTCCGGTGATAGCCGTGTGCAGCTAAGAGCTGAGCTACTTCTTGGAACACTTTTTCATTCCGTTTAGCAGCTAGCCCCATCCAGCTCTCGCTCCTCGGCAACCAACGAGAGGAACGTCTGCAACTCGACCACGAATCAGCCATTTCTTTTTTAAAGTTTTGATATCTTTTTTTTTTTTCAAGAAAGTAAACAGGTGCTACCGCGTTGGCTGTTGTCTACTGGTTATTTAAATCTAGCTAGCGGGTTTAGTGTCTCGTGTCGCAAATCCAATGACGCTGGTAGTGACGATTCTGTCTCTGACCAATCAGTGATCTGCAGTGTTTCACGTCACATTTTAGTACCGGTAAGGTACGCTTGGAACCTCAACAGACCAGGTACCATTTAAAGCGAGCCGAAGCAAGCCGTACCGTACCATGCAGTGGAAAAGCACCACAAGTGAGCCGTACCGAACTGTACCGTACCATACCATGCAGTGGAAAAGCGCCAAAGCGTGCCGTACCGAACCGAACCGTACCGTACCATGCAGTGGAAAAGCGCCATAAGACTCTGAAGGTTTCCTCTAGTATCTGGCTCTAAGACTTTAAGCAGATCCTTCAAGTCCTGTAGGTTATGAGGTGGAGCTGACGTGGATTGAATTAGTTGGTCCAGCATATCCCACAGATGCTCAACTGGATTGAGATCTGGGGAATTCGGAAGCCAGGGACACACCTTGAACTCTTCATCTTGTTCCTCAAAGCATTCCTGAACAATGCGTGCAGTGTGGCAGGGGGCATTATCCTGCTGAATAAAGCCACGTCTACCAGGGATCATCATTGTCATGAAGGGATGTACCTGGTCTGCAACAATGTTTAGGTAGGTGGTACGTGCCAAATTTCCCCATGAATGGGCGGACCCAGGGTTTCCCAGCAGAACACTCCCACTCCACCACCGGCTTCATCCCAGAGTGCATTTTGGTGCCATCACTTCCCCAGGTAAATGGCAAACATGTACATGGTGGTCTACATAACGTAAAAGAAAATGGTACTCATCAGACCAGGAGACCTGGGTCTGGTCATTCATGTGCTCGTAAATTTGACACGCGTCACCTACCTAAACATTGTTGCTGTCATAGAAAATTTAAACTGAATATTAAGCTAACCAGGTTTTTAACATTAACCTTATTTAACATTCATATGCTCTTGAATTTGAAATATATGTCTCCCCTTTAGTTGAAAACTTGTGACTTATGAGTGTGTGTGTCGAACCCATGACTATGTGTAAAAATAACAAATATGGGAAATGAGACTAGACAGAGATGATTAAGTTAGAACTTGTGATAAATGAAGTAATGGTTAAAACATATTATTCTCTACCCAGTAACAGAAGAGACTGTGAATGAATAACCAATCAAATTAATGTCATTATGCCATACCTCCCTATTGTATAAAAACTGTTGTTTTCCGTGTTTTCGGTGGGATTCTCAATGGAAATTGTCTGAGATCCACCGGCCTTGGTTTTACTTGGGAGATTATCTGAGTATTGCTCGAGACTCCTGGCCGTTAATTAAAAGCATTTAAAGGACATTTACTGATGTCTGTCTGTCATTTAAAAGCTGCGCAGCTGGGGAAGTTAGGGTAAGAGAAACTCGAAGCTAAGATGTCGACTGTAGACGCAAGAGAGCTTGAGTAGAGTAGTTCAGCAAAACTCGAAGCTAAGATGTCGACTGTAGACGCAAGAGAGCTTGAGTAGAGTAGGATTAGGAAAACTCAGCGGTTGTCGATTGTAGACGCAGGGAGCTGGAGTATTACAGAGTGAGCATTTCAGAAAGCGGATAGTCAGATTCTAGGGAAAGAAAATCCATCACATTGCAGACCAGGTACACCCATTCATGACAATGGTGTTCTCTGGTAGAAGTGGCCTCTTTCAGCAGGATAATGCACCCTGCCACAAATTGTTCGGGAATGCTTTGAAGAATATGATGAAGAGTTCAAGGTGTTGTCCTGGCCTCCAAATTCCCCAAATCTCAATCCAGTTGAGCATCTGTGGGATATGCTGGACCAACAAATTCAATCCACGACGGCTTCACCTCGCAACCTACAGGACTTGAAGGATCTGCTGGTAACGTGTTGGTGCCAGACACCACAGGACACCTTCAGGGTCCTATAGAGTGCATGCCTCGGCAGGTCGGCGCTGTTTTGACAGCACGCGGAGGACCAGCAGCACATTAGACAGATGGTCACATATAACAAAGAGACCTAACCTGCATTTTTTGCTGTTAAGTACATCATTTTCTTTTTCTTCTTTTTTCCAGTTAATGTCCCGCAGAGAATTCCTAAAACAAAGTTGTAAAACAGTTGTAATATGCAATAGGAAAGAACTTTACCTTCGAATCAACCATCTAGATTTTCCCATTAAGATTATAGCAAAGTATGATTTAATCCACAACTACACTATCCAGTTTCCAAGGGTACATTAATAACAATGATGTATAAAAATCAAAAAAGTCTTTCCTTTGCATTTTTGGAAAGTTTCACATACAGACAACAACATTGTCAAACTTCTCCCCTCTCACTCGGATCTGATAAAACGACTAAAACGCGGTATTATACATACAAGTCCAGTAGTTGGCGGTCACTTTGTAAAGAAAGTACGCACCTATAGACTGAACACATAATACACATGACGTCACTGTTTTCACAAATTTGCATTTTTGTAGACAATAACAGTATCGTTTTCAAAAGCTTGCACTTGGTTCCCTTATTTATCGTTTTCCTTTTATTTTTATAGATGCCTTTATCTTTATTTCACCAGACACTTTCTACCTGTAAATCATCCATCTCTGACATTATGTATATAGTTATATATTTTTTTCTATTATTATTATTCTTTATGTATGTGTATATGTTTCTCATGTTTATTTTTGTTATCAGTTATGTCCAGAGCCAGACAGTAACGGAGTACATTTACTTGAGTACAGTACTTAAGTACAATTTTGAGGGATCTGTACTTTACTCGAGTATCATTTTTGGGGAGTACTCATGACTTTACTCAAGTACATTTGAGAGGCAAATATTGTACTCTTTACTCCAATACATTTCTATCCATAACCGTGAGTACCGGGAGTAAAAAAAAAAGGAAAAAAGAAAAATCTCAGACACCCTCAATTTGAAGTTTCCCTCTCAAACGTGATTGGATTGTGCAGGCGCCAGTGATCGGGACAGCCTATTAGCAATCACCTTCAGCTTTCCGCCAAAACTCAACTCCATGGTCAGATTTAGATAAGAGACGAAACCATGGATGAAACAATGGATGAAGACGCAGCAAGTCCATCCCGGGAGCGATATTTTTTTTCCTAGGATGTTAGGGGAAGACTCATGAATATTCATTAGGGAACTCATCCCTGATTGGTCTGATGACCTACCCCTAACCCCGCCCCTAAACCTACCCATCACTGGGGTTAAAGGGATACTCCACTTTTTTTGGAAATAGGCTCATTTTACAACTCCCCCAGAGTTAAACAGTTGAGTTGTGCCGTTTTCGAATCCATTCAGCCGATTTTCTGATATTTAGAAGAATATCAATAACCAGACAGTTTCTGGTCTCATTGAATTCCATAGTAGGAAAAAAATATACTATGGAAGTCAATGAGACCAGAAACTGTCTGGTTATTGATATTCTTCTAAATATCAGAAAATCGGCTGAATGGATTCAAAAACGGTAAAACTCAACTGTTTAACTCTGGGGGAGTTGTAAAATGAGCCTATTTCCAAAAAAAGTGGAGTATCCCTTTAAGACCAAGATTGAACCCCACCCCTAAACTAAAAAAATATCTCATCCCGGGATTGTGCCGACCCGTGGCCCCGCCTCGCCAGACTATTTCAATTTTCTGCAATGTTAAATAAAGCAACATGGTAAAAATATGAAAATGACTCGGTTTTACTTTCAATTCCTTTTACATTCTCCAAGGTATTAATATTATGATTTTTCATAACTCCATGTAGGACATTTCTGTACATAAATGTAAGCACTGTGGCAGTAGTATAATGCAATATTTAGAAAATTTACTCTTGTACTCTTGATACTCAAGTAAAAGTATTGAAGTACTTGGTTTTAAAAGTACTTAAGTAGACATCTGACTGTAGTACTTTTACTTGAGTAAAATTTAGCAAGGGGTATCTGTACTTTTACTCAAGTAATGAAACTGTGTACTCTGTCCGCTTCTGGTTATGTCCTCCACACTGAATTAAGTGAAAATTTGTCAGTGCTAATGCTGGTAACCTTGTTTGTGAGAATAGGTAAAAAAAGAAAAGAAATTGGACATTGCGTTTGCCTTTTGTTGACCTGTAAATCAATGGCCAAAATGCACAAGTATACCGTTTTATTATAAAAAATAAAAACACACTATCAGAATCCCACTGCCTAAAATCCACTGTACCTGATCCATCCAGGTCTCTCCTTACAAACGCCTTCCTCTTTTCCTCAAGAAACTGACTGGGGATCAGGCCAGTGCAGCCTCCATTTATGTTACATGCCTAAAAAAAAGAAGTGAAAAAAAAAAACACTACATAGTTTCAATATGTCAAATATTTCATCGTTTAAAATCAAATCAGACTAAAAAGATCTGGAAAAAAGAAAGTGTATTTGCTTCTCACTTGCCACCAGTTGGGGTCCTCCTTGTTCACTATATGCAGAATGTCTCCTTTAGAGAAAGCCAAACCCGCCTCTTTACAAGGGATCAGGTTATCCGTGTCAGGATTGTAGTTGAAATGTGGCTTCAAATACACCTAAAGGGAAAATAATGCGTTACTCCTGCTTGACAAATTATTTTAAGCTGCTAATTATAGCCTAAAAATGCAATTCATTGCTTAGTTTGAACTATGACATGAGCTAAGGGATTTCTTTATAATCATTGTTGCTTTCTGACATATTATGCTGATGTTGATACAGTTGGGAAAGGAGAAGTATTTTCATAAAACTAAATAAAAACCACTTCGCCATTCAGATGGCTAAAACATTTGCATGATACATTTACTAATATCAGCTTTCAGTAATGCTAAGGGCGGATTCCTCTTTCACATTGTCAATGCTTATCTACAGAAGAATACTGCTGCAACCAAAAAATAACTTTAAAAAAAAAAAAAACAGAAGAGTAACAGAAGCAACCCATGTTGGTGTGTGTTGTAAATGGACTTCTCTACCGAGGACAACAGCATGTTTTTACATTAAATATTTATGGATCGTGGTGGATCTTTATCAGTGATGAGGACCCAACAGTAAACATACAGCGGTCGTTCACTGCACATAACCAGGCCACTGAGTAAAGTTCAGGTCGAAAGAAGACAGACATTTAGGTTTGGCACAAGCAGTGGAACCCTGTAAACCCTCGCCTCTGGTGTTTGCTCTTTGTGCAAGCTTTGTAAACATTACCAACTTTCCTTGAATAATAAAGGACATCTTCCTGTGTAGACGCTAGGGGTGTAACGTTAAAGGAGAACTCCGGTTAATTTTAACATTGAGCTCTTTTTTTGTACATTTGGAGTGCTGTCAGTACAGACAAAAACAACAAAAATCGGTGTTTCCTACACCGTGTTATCCTCTTTTTAAAATTCGCACCCTGTTGACTTCAATGGGGCAAGTTCTAAACCTGCTTTTAGCCTCTTAACATCCTTGATGTGTCATTACAAGTGCACAGCTATGTGAGTGGTGTTATTAAGAGTGAAAACGGTGAATCTGACCGCAGTAGATGTGAAAGATATGAATAAAAATTATGTTTATTCAGCCAGCTCACATACCTGTATTTTCTTCCTGTTTTCGGTCGAAGTCCACAGTAGTCAATTGTCGAGTTCGCGTGTGCGATCATTGGTAACTAGATAACTAAGGATCGCGCACGCACACTCGACAATTGACTACTGTGGACTTTGACCGAAAACAGGAAGAAAATACAGGTATGTGAGCTGGCTGAATAAACATAATTTTTATTCATATCTTTCACATCTACTGCAGTCAGATTCACCGTTTTCACTCTTAATAACACCACTCACATAGCTGTGCACTTGTAATGACAAATCAAGGATGTTAAGAGGCTAAAAGCAGGTTTAGAACTTGCCCCATTTAAGTCAACAGGGTGCGAATTTTAAAAAGAGGATAATAGGGCTGGGTATTGTTAGGAATTTCACAATTCGATTCGATTTCGATTCTTGAGGCTTCGATTCGATTCGATTTCGATTCGATTCGATATTGATTTATTAGCTTCGATATCGATTCAATAATAAGTAAATACACAAGTAATTAAGTGCCTGGGTATATTTTTAAATAATGTGTGCAGTATTACCAATGTTTAAGTACAAATTATTGACCCCAGCATATTTCCTGTCATGGTTTATTTAGTAGAACAAACTGTACAATATTGTACATGTGTTTAATACAAACCACAACTGTAATAAACAGGTGCTTTATTAACACCTATAAAGTGCATGTAACTGTAAGTAGTAGAAAGTATATTTCTTTCTTCCTATACATTCAAGTTATAAAATAAATGTAAACAGAAGCACAAAATGTGCATACTCATAAAACAAAGTGCAACCATAGATATTATAACATTACAAAGTGCTATTTTGTCAACACAATAAATAACACTGAACAGCTGATCAGAGAACCTTAGGCTTATTTACTGTGCCTATATGTAGGATACAGACATTTCCATCATATAACTCGTAACATTTTAGTACAATATATAACATGTTTACTAAATATAAATAAAGCATTTGTTATCAAACTAGTGCACATGCAGGTTTTTTGATCGTTGCGACGTTCGTCTGTTATAGGACAACTTAGTTTGAATAAACGAGCAGACACTGATTAGCTATTGCTCTGTTTATTTAAAATTAACACCAAGACAACTAGAAGTGAATGCGCTTTCCATTAAATGAATCACACACAGTAAACAAAACATTAACAACAAAAAAATGTCAATGAACTGCAATTGTACATGCGCGGGCAGATATTGGGCTTGAAGTCGTTCATCCTCGGATGCGGTGCCGCGCGCGCTGTTACAAAAAAAAGCCTTGCACACAGCCAAGCGAAATGAGGTCTTGCGCAACCAACGCGTCATTTTTGCCGCGCACACCTTCGCGCTCGTGCGGATTATAGACACTAAAAGAAACGGACGCGTCGAGTTTAAACAAGGCTTTTCTCCGTGTCAGCGCGCGCTCTGATCGTCATTATGATGTCTATGGTATTTAAACATTCTCTGATGAAAACAGCGTCTTATACAACGCTGAACGCTCTCACTAGAGTGTTGCCCACAGCGCCGGCACTGGCCGTTGGGCTGAATCGATTCATAGGATTTGATGAATCGATATTGAATTGAGAAACAAATAATTGCAATGCATTGATGAATCGATATTTTTACCCAGCACTAGAGGATAACACGGTGTAGGAAACGCCGATTTTTGTCGTTGTTCTCTGTACTGACAGCACTCCAAATTTACAAAAAAATGAGCTCAATGTTAAAATTGACCAGAGTTCTCCTTTAAAAATACATCGATAAGGATCGATGCATTGATCAAACATCTAATGATGCTATGCTACACGTAAAATATCGATATAAGGTACCTTTATTTTGTCACTCCACATCAGTCTATGCATTTCTGCCAAAGCACGCATTTTTGTTTATTCACCATAGAGAGCCTAAGTCCTTCCCCTCCGCTTCCGGTTCACGGGACCTTATTTCGGAAAAAAATATATATGGTAGTCAATGGCGAGAGACAACTTATCTTTTTATTCCATCTGAACTGTGCCCTGAATTACACGTATGATGTTTGTCAATTTAAAAGATAATTATGAAAGTCACAGTTTGTCATAAAACAGAAGAGTAACATTTAGTTTTATGTGAAAATCGCTCAATGAACTACATCTCTCGTCTCGCACTATGTACGTCACCAAGCTCATATGTGTGCAGTCTGTTACAAAACACAGACATGACGGCGTAACGTTACGATTATAACATTAGACTATAGAAAAAAATGACAGATGTTAGCTTCAGTAAAGTTAGCTTCATTCATTGAGAGAAGGTATGACGTCACCCTTTTGGGTTTGTAGTCTTTGTAATTAACAGTTTTACATCAAACTGACTTTCTTGACTTTAAAATGTATCTTTTAAATTGACAAACAGCATATGTGTAATTCAGGGCAACAATTCAAACAGGATCCAAATATTTGTTGTCTATCGCCATTGACTACCATACAATATTTTTCCGAAATACGGTCCCGTGGTTGTCGACCGGAAGGGGAGGGACTTGGGCTCTCTATAGAGTCAAGATTAAACTAAGTCAAGAAAGTCGTAGTTTGATGTAAAACTGTTAAGGTATAAGACTGTGAAAATACGTAATTACAAAGACTACAAACCCAAAAGGCGCACATGTGACGTCATACCTTTTCTCTCAATGATGAAGCTAACTTTACTGAAGCTAACGTCTGTCATTTATTCTATAGTCTAACGTTATAATCGTAACGTTACGACGTCATGCCTGTGTGTTTTGTACCAGACTGCACACATACGAGCTTGGTGACAGTGCGAGACGAGAGATGTAGCTCATTGAGCGATTTTCACATAAAACTAAATGTTACTTTTCCGTTTATGACGAACTGTGACTTTCTTGACTTGCATAATTATCTTTTAAATTGACAAACATCATGTGTAATTCTGGGCACAGTTCAGACGAAATAAAAAGATAAGTTGTCTCTCGCCATTGACTACCATATATATTTTTTCCGAAGGTCCCATGAGTAGGGCTGTTCGATTCCGGATTTTTTGGAATCGATTCCGATTCCGATTCCTGTTTCTGGAATCGAAAAGAATCGATTCCAAGAATCGATTCCACACTGTTATTTTCGATTCTTTTTTTTTTTAAATACCAACACCGTGTCAAACATTGTCACGTCTTTTACCGTGCCACGGTGCCACACAGCGAGAAACTTTGTACACCTGGCGTGACAAGCGAGACGTATTGCGTGCTGTTCTGTCATAAATAAAAAGAGGCATTTACTTCGGGGATTTGTCACGCGTGCTTCCTGCGTCAGGTGTAGACAGACACAGTGTAGACTATGAATATGTTCACCATATAGCTACATGGTAGATTCTATTTATATACATAGGCCTACCTACACACACGTACACACGAGAGAAACCGAAGTGTCCGAGCATTAGAAATTAATTGGTACATGGTAATATATAATTACTATTTAAGAGGCACGGAAGTTCGATTTATGGACAACAATAATCAGTAGGCTACAAATGTCTTATTTAATAAATATAAATAATTCGAACACATAAACATTCAAATGGTGGATTAAATAAGATTGGATTTATGTAGTAAGATTTTATAACTAATCACTGCACCACAACCAGGTTTTACAGTTCTTAAGCATAAAAAAACAATGACTCTGAATTTTATTCACTGACATCGGGATGTTGTCAGTGCAAGTCGGTATCACGAGAGCTGTGGAGATCATTCTGCAATTAACCAGGGCAGTGTTGGGAAAGTTCATTTTCTACATGAACTAGTTCAAAGTTCAGTTCACAAATTTTTAAATAAACTAGTTCAGTTCATAGTTCATATAGCCTACTTAAAAAAAAATGAACTATAGTTCATAGTTCTTTTTTTCCATATGTTGCTGCGAGCAATTATTATTGCCACAGCCCATATACAACCACAGAGCAATTATTTTATCGACTGGCAAAGTTTGCACAGAAATGTAAGATTTTTCCCATCCTCACCGACCTTGTCATAAAACTCGTTTAAATGCGACGCCTCCTCGCTCGCTGCTTTGTCGACGACATGCTGCTTTTTGTTTTGATGACGCATGCGGCGGTGCGCGACACTGGTGGCTGATGTTGCCAGATTGGGTGTTTTTTTCGCTACATATTAAGGCCTGTTTACGGTGTGTTTTAGCTGGGTTTTCGCCTGGAAGGCTCTAGAAATCTGGCACCCTATTGAACAAAGTTAAACAGAGCGCGCGTTCACAGACACCAGAATGAACGCGTTAACGTTCATCAGGCAGTAATTCAGTAAGTTCAGTTCACAGCACTGTTTGGTGGTTTGTAAAAGGCTGTGAACTAGCTGGCCTAATCATTTATTTAGTCTGAACTTTATTGCTTTACAGGTTACGTCTGAAGTGATTGTGTTGACAAATTAAACCGGCTACAGGCCGCGGTTTTTGTTAAAAAAAAAAAATCTTAGAGAGGAGTCGATTCCTCTTAATGGAATCGATTCCAACCTTTGGAATCGATTCTCAATTCCCAACGCCTCGGAATCGAGGAATCGATTCTTTTTGGAATCGATTCCCAGCCCTACCCATGAGCCGGAAGCGGAGGGGAGGGACTTAGGCTCTCTATACTGTCTGCTGGTGTGTCTTTATAAAGTTAATCTCCTCATCTATAATAAACGCCTGACAAGATTGACTGAACCTTAAACACGTTGTGTCACAAAAGCCGGTATTGTTCACGGTCAAGGCTTCACAAGTTCATGTTTTACAGCAGAAACCGACAAGCAGCCTTGGTGTTTGTGAACACATCTGGATAAATCCGTTTTAGCGAAGCAGCGCGCAATATTCAGGTCAGGGGACAAAGCTGCTAGTCACTTTGAAAAGACGCGCTAGCTGAGAGGAGTTTCGACAAAGCTGACTAAAAGTGATTGAGGATGGATCATTTCAACGAACTTAAACCGTGATATCTAAAAGCTGAAACTTTCACGCAACCTTGCTAAAGCAGCACGTTAGTGGTGAGGGAAAAGCTCCATGTATTGTGCGTGTACGTTAATCACAACAACAACGTTTTTCAGGCGTCTGTCAGCTGAGGAGATTGTTACAAAGATTAACCGAGTGTTTTATTATATATCATAGCAATTACTTGTTTGTTTTTTTAACTCTGAAACATGAAATGTGGTTATCTGCTTTTGCTTAAAAAAAAAAAATTATAAAAAAAATACATAAAAAAACATACTGTCAATTAACAAATTTTGTGGGTACCTGTATTTTTTTTAAAAGTTATTATTACTTATTTAACAACCCAGCTGCTGTTTGATTGATATTACTGCACACACACACAAAAACGTGATTCATGAAAATGAACAGTTTTATCTGGTTTTGCAAATGGACTCATGTCCTAATTGGGAGAGGGTGTGCAATTTTCAAAGAGTTTTATATTTTGGTTGCATTTGTGAGTTAATAACGTAACTGGTTGTGTAAATTTGGCACATAATATCTAAATATCGATATTACCCTAAATCAAATCGAAGAATCCGCAAATATCGTGTCGTTGGTTGAGAGAATCGATATCATAATGTATCGTGATGAACGGTCCTATTTACACTCCCAGTAGACGCATACATTCAGGGAGAATCAGTATATGAGGATGATTAGGAGGCCATTTTGTTGGATAGATGTTAATGGGCAAATTTGGCCAGGATACCGGGGTTAAACCCCTACTCTTTATTCGAAGGACATCATGGGATTTTTAATGACCACAGAGTCATTATATTATAGTCATTCTAACATAATGCAGGTTTTGCAAAACAACTTGTTATAGAAAGACCAGTTAAAAACTACATCAGACCCGCTAACAGACCACGTCTACAGCCACATACACACTGCAGTTCAATTCGGTTGTCAACTCCAAAAAAATATATTAAAACAGGATTTCTTTTCAGGATCCGTTTCTTTCTAGGCCCAGATCTCCTTCGAGTATAGAGGTCATGGGTGCGTGCGAGTTGACTCCTCCCATCTGCCCTACTTAGTGCAGGTTGTGTTATTAATAGGGATAACCATGCTCACAATGCCACCAGGCTGAAACTGAGTCACCCAGATCTCTCCTTCCTCTTTCTCAAGGACTGTACTAACCCATATCCCATCAGGAGGTTATACAGCACTAAAATCAGGTCTATATGGGAAAAGACTATTTTGTACTCTCAGCATCTGATTATTAGGGGGAAATACTACCAGCTCTGAGGAGGAGGATCCTGTACATCAATCCACATCTTGCTGCAGAAAATGCATTTATTTTACATTTATTTTTTTTTAGTTTTGCCTCAACCAAGCAAATTAGAGGCAAAATGTTTTTGAATCTTTTATATCATTTAATTTCATTGGTGATTTCATTGGTGAATCAGCGGTGCGCTGACCTGTGCGGGTGGAGGTGTGTCCCTGTAGCTGGGCAGGATTTTGAGGGTGAGGCTTCCATTGCAGTCCCTCAGCATGTGCTGTAACGCCATGGGGTCTTTGCCCACCTCTCGGCCGTTCACCTCTCGGATGACATCACCAGCGTGCAGCATCCCCTGCCTGTCAATCATGCTGCCGTGCATAACACGCGCGATGACAAGGTCGCCCTCCTCCACCCGGAATGTTACACCCTAAAAGAAATGACACCATGAATCTCAGCACAGAGAGTCAGTCATACTTTTTATTAAGGGATGATATTTGCACCCTGGAACTGGTTATCAGAATTAATTTTTTATATTTTCCTATAATATAATAATATCTTAGAATAAATCAATAAAATAAAATGTTATTTTCAGTGGATTTTTATATAACATGTATATGTAACATGTAAATAATATATATTTAGGCATATTGTATTACATGTTATTGTATAAAAAAAAATGTTTAAGTTAATTTTTATATAATAATACAATGTCCCTAAAATAAAATGAATATTTTCAGTGTATTTTAGGGACATTGTATTAACAATGCACTGATAGTATGCAATTTATTTATTTTAGGGATATTGTATATTATATTATATTAAAAGCCACTAATAACAACATTTATTTATTTAGGGACATTCTATTATTAGATAATACAATATCCCTAAAATAAATAGCAAATAAAACGGATATTTTCAGTGGCTTTTTCAATCAATCAATCGATTTATATCATAATATATATAGATGGATATAGAGATAGAATTAATTTCAGTTTTTACCAAGCACCCTTGCGAATTTCTGTACTTGGCAGAGACACAATAACTTATTTTACTAGGCGTTAAAAGACTGCATGACTGCCCACTATAGATAAGCTCAAGAGGCTGGTTGGCCTTATATCTTCCTTGTATATTAAAGTCAAATTTAACACTAGTTCTCGTTAATGCAAACCTCCTAAAGCAGACCGACCAAAAATGAGTTGTCACGCTGCCTGAAACACAAGCTGCTAGTAGTTAGTAGAGCTACCCTGAATGAGGGGAACATCTGACTGACTATGGGATCTAATCCTGTGAAACGGAGAATGTGTGTCACTCACAAGAGGCTCTCCGGCCTTCTTCTGGATGCTGATCATGCGAACCGTGTCAGCAGGCATGAGGGATGAGCTGGTCATGCTGGTGGAATTGGTGCTGGTGGGAGGAGCTTCATATGACTTAGAAGCCACCTTGTCGTGAGCTTCTAACAGGGACTGAAATTACCAAGAGAATTAAATTACCAAATTAATTATATTGCTTAAAAAAAAGTGAATGAGCAAAAATTAAATAAATGAGCAACTCAATTTGTTCATGGTCTCAAGTGCTAAAGGTGATTTTGCTATACTACTGAGAAAGCAACAGGCTGAATAAATAGTTGTAAATAAACAAGTCAACAATGTTATGAAAAGAGGCAGACACACACACACACACACACACACACACACACCAAAAAGGTCTGGTACCTGGAAATGCGGTTCCTTCAGGATCTTACTGAGTTCTGCTGCACTTTCATCACGAGTGATCAGACTGTTCATATCAGACAGGATCTCGCTCACTAGCTCCACGTTATTACTTTGCACCGCCTCCAGCTTAACGTCCTCCAATCGCTCGTGTGCCTGAGAGAGAGTGGGTGGAGACAAAATAGCATGAGTATCTTGCCAAGAAACAGATTAACGGATTACGTCTAGATGGACTCAGAGCATTAACAAACACACTGCCAGGTACACTTCAGATAAAAGAGAGAGTTTTAAACAACCGTACACAAAGACTTTAAGAGAAATAATTTAATCAAGTGTCTCAGGGTTAGTTTATATTAAAAAAAAATAAAATTAAAAAAAACATTTATTTTACCATGTTTCAAATTACCCATAAATAAATGATAATTAAAGATCAGACTTTCAATCTTAAACTATTCAAATGCATCATAAAAATATGAATGATAATAATTAAAACGAATTAACTAAAAATAATATCTAAACAAACAGGAAATAAACAAAACTTTAATATTTATCAACTTAAAAAAAAAATGAAGGCTACAGTTGTCATTTCCACCACACTGACCAATTTTGCCCCAGTGTTTTTCCAAATTAGCTTGTTTAGAAATATCATTTTTGCAATTAAATGTATATTACTTGAATATTTTGTGTATTGTTCACAAAATTGTTGTTGTCATGTTCAAACTTAGCCAAAAAAAATATTTAAAATGAAAACACTTCATTTGACATGGTGGAAATTACACTGTGGTAGGAAATTTCACTTTCACAAAATTAAAAGAATGACAGAATTGAGAGATCTACATTTTTTATATATATATATATATATATATATATACACACACACACACACATTTAGTGTACAAATTAAGTTACAATCCATTAAAAACTTGAAACAAGCGTTTAAGAAAAATCATAAGGGTCAGTCAAGTGTATTGTTGACCATCTTTTGCCATTAAATCTATAGTAACAAACTATATGTCTCTCACAATAGTGTGTTAGTTCCTAATCAAACAAAGTGAAGCTTAACCACTATCTCACACAATCTGAACAATTTCACACAGCTATATTAAGAATGAGAAGAGAGCCTCTGTACATCACAATCTTATGACCTCTGACACGGCAAACAACCCCTGGCTTCCAGCTCATAAATGCACGCACACGATTAGAGACATGTGAACGGGTGTTATGTTGATTTTAGGTGGCGGATGTAAGATCTCTAATTAACTACATTTAAATGACTAATTATTTGATTTTAAATGTAATGTTAAATTTAAACACTTGATGTACCCTAATAGCTATAGAGCTAAGTGAGAGTTAAAATGGAGATTTATACCTTAGCGAGAGAACGAACTATGGGACTCTCCATAATGCCACGGAGGAAGATGAGGTCGATGTCTTTGGCTCCCGTTGAAGGCGGCAGCTCTTTGAGGTTATCCAGCACCTGCTGCATGGCTGAGGGTCACACGGAAATTACACACATCATTAAAATAAATAGCCCATAATGTAATTGGGGTGATTAAGATAAGAGAATAAGAATAAAGCACACTAGCAACAGAAGGACATATGACTTAGCCTAACTGGTGTCCTATATAATAAATGTTTATTCTATACATCAAACTGCAGATACAGTTTTTTTTTGTTTCCTTGTATTAATAAATCTTTAAGCATTTCGATTTTCCTTCAGGTATGCATATCATGGTACTTCATACGCATTTTACGGTCTGTAGATTCTATTCATTTCATGGTATTAAAATATATCAAATGGAATAGGCTACTAGAGTTTAATAATCAAATTGTCAACATAATACATAAAGATAAAAAAAATTAAATACATTTGAACAAATAAAGTAACCTAGTTAAACAAGCTGTAGCTGACATTCTTTAGCACCTTTAGAAATATTAATCTAGTAAATCTGGTTTCCATTCAGTCAGTCACGTTCAACATTATGGGGTATCGCCTGGGAGCCCAATCACCTCCAAGTAGTAACAAAACGAGCCAATGTATATTGGCCAGTGAGATTTGCATGTCGAGTCACACCTACCAGGACATATATAAATGGGACCTGCATTACTCAATTTATATTTTGCTTCGGAGCAGAGCGGTTGTGAAAACGATCGCTCGTTTTCATTCACCTTCAAGAGAAGAGTGCAAATTTCCTGAAAGAAAAGAGCAAAAAGCAATTTTCATTGCTACTAGGAGAAAGTCCTTACTGTCATCCTTTCGGGTACACAGAAAGCTCCCTTTGGGGAGTCTCTAAAGACATTGCTCCGTAGGGTAAGGGGAACCTGCAGGCATTTTCTGACAGCAAATTATACCTAGAATTTGCCCGGGCCTTGTCTCATGCCATCCTGAGACCCCGGCCCGGATACACACTCACTCCACTCGGGGTGTCACTATGTCCTGGGCATTTAGAGCTGCAGGCAGGGCGACACCGAACACATTCAAGAGATCTACAATCTCAGAGTGAAGCCAATCTCTTCCTGTGTATCGGTACAAACAGTAATGTACGGGAAGAACTGGCTCAGTGTCTTGCTTGCGCAAACATTCCATATTTATGGATATCAGCGCCTACTTGCTCTTCAGGTGAGTTCCCCACTTGGAGAACCCTGATTGAGTACCTCGAGCTAGGGGTGTTGCCCTAGCCTAGTTGGTGATGATGGTTATGACGCGAGTCAAATGCGTTGCGACGTTCGTCTGTTATTATAGGACTTAATTTGAATAACTTAATTTGAATAAACAAGCAGACACTGATTAGCTACTTGCTCTACGTTTATTTAAAATAACAGCAAGACAACTAGAAGTGAATGGCTTTCCATTAAATGAATCAAACACAGTAAACAAACCCAAAAAAAAATAAACTTTGCAATTAACTGCTATTTAACACGCAAACTGGGTGCCGGTGAGACGTACATGCTCGGGCAGATTCTGCTTGAAGTCGTTCATCCTCGATGCGGCACCGCGCGCGCTGTTACAAAAAAAAAGCCTTGCACACAGCCAAGCAAATAAGGTCTTGCGGTCTTAGCGTTACCAACGCGTCATTTTTGCCGTGCGCACCTTCGCGCTCGATACGGACCATAGACAGTAAAAGAAACGGATGCGTCGAGTATAAACAAGGCTTTACTCCGAGTCAGCGCGCGCTCTGATCGTAAAGGCGCACAGACCTCTCCCGAATCATCTCCAGCAGTAGCAGCCTCCGAAGCACCACTAACTCCGCCTCCGTTTCCCTCGTAAGCTGATATTAGTACTTAAACATTCTCTATGATAAAAAAAAAATTTGTAAAAAATATTTTAATAACATGGTTTTGGCGGTTATAGAGTTCTAATGATAATGTTCAACTATAACCGTCGGTCTCACGGTTAAACCGTCACACCCCTACCTCCAGCATCATTTGGCAGTCAGACGCAGCGGAGGCATCTGACGCCCGGCGCAGTACTCGTGTGCATGCCCGGCTGGTCAGCCCTTGTACTGGACTAGATGTCCATATGATGCGATTCCCCCTCGGTAATCCCATATATGTACTGTCCACGGTACGGTTTCCCTGTTGTACCCCCCCCCCCCCCCCCTCCCCCCTTGGAAGAATGAAAAACATTTGAAACAAAAAATTATAATACACAGATGCACCAGCTCCATGTAGTAACTTTTGCAGTAAAAATGTCACAAGAGGAATGGAGGTGGTGACAATCCTAAAAAAGACCCCATGATTTCAGTCCAACATAACATTTCATTGTCATTAGTAACCTAGACGTTATTTGGTCAGTAATCCAAAACACAAGTAAATAAATCACACTGCTATACAGACAAAATTAGGAATATTTTAAGCTCCAAATGCAACTAATTCACTTTGGTGGGTTATAAATACAAAGGGCATTTGGACGCGGATGCACGCACACTCACACCTTGGATCCCGTATAGTCAATACTTCACAACCTACTGCTCTCCAGTAACAGAGAATGGCAAAAACAATCCATGTGTATTACTGCATCAGAAAGCACTAGAAAAGGGCATATTAATCACAAAGTGGCATAATTTGCATAATGCAAACAGTAACCATTTCCATGGTGAACAAACCCACACACAGAGACCTCTCCCACTATCAAACTGCACAACACAGCAGAGAAAATGGTGTGTCAGTGGAAGCAACTGAAAGAAAACACGGAGCTGTGGGTCATAGATGCAGGTCATTATGCCTCTGAGGCACGCTATTTTATCAGCAATTTTATCAACCCCTCTAGCTCCATCCAGAGCAGCACGAGTCGCTCTCTATAGAGGCAGGATACATTAGACATCGCTAAAGTTATGATGACATGGCTGGAAGGACTGAAGAGGTCTTTCTGACCCATACTCAGGAGCAACTGTTTACAAAGGGTATATCAACCGCAGTCATAGGGTGAAAGACGTGAAAATGTAATGAAAAATTAAATTAAAATAAATCTGAAGCCACTGCAGCATGAAACTGCTGCTGATAAAGTAGGGCTCCTTGAATATGGCAAAAATCCTAATCATAAATATTATAGCCAACATTGAGACCAAAATTGTTTGACATCATGTACTAATTTGATGTTTACAAATCGGAAGACATGTTCATTTTTAATGTTATCATTATCAGCCTGATGAGAAAATTTGGCCGATATGTTAAACCCGATAAATAATGGATTATTTCCTTCACCTGAGACACTTGGCACGGTTCACCATGGTGGTTTTGAAATGTTTTAAATATGACTAGAATCCCTTCAAAAAACAAAAATAATTAAGTGCAACATGTGCAGCGCAAGTCTGTCATAGAGGCTACATAAAAGTATAATGAGAATATTGTAATTGTGTGATTGAGACAAGGCAGTTAATGGTGAGACTTGTTTTTGTAATCAGGCTCTCAACAATACAAAAATATAGATTTAGATTTATTGTCGTTATATCAGTTATCGGCTTTCAAAAAATATAAAGAATTATCGTATCGGCCAAATTTCCCTAGATATTTCCTAAAATACTTTAAATATATATATATTATTTATAATATACATTTTCTTTTTTTTAAATGATAAAATAATATACATACATGTATAAATAAATAAAGTCTCAGTGGATACCGTGAGTTTCATGTATCCTATTGATGTATAAAGCATCCCATAAACCTGTAAAAGGCTCAAAAGGTGCTTACCTGTCATTTTTCCTATAAGGCAGGGCAAGCTCAGGGCTAAGACAAAATTTGTCTTCAATAGCAATGAGAACCATGCACCTGGGGGATGGGAAGAAGCAAGCATCAGAATGTTTATTCACTCCATAAATCTGTGCAACTTTTCCCATTTTCATTAAAAAAAAAAGAATGAGAAAGTCACACAACTGCAATAAAAACAAGCTGGAAACAAGTGCATCAGTCTCATCCTTTTGAGATTTTCTTGGAAATCTCAGCATTATTGCTGCTCTTTTCCAGGGCCCTTGAAGTATGAATGATGTGAAACCAAGAGAAAGGAACTTTACCCACAAACAGACCATCTTTACACACAAGAGGATCAGAGAATCGCATTCAAAGATATTCTACAAACAAAACCTGGATCTGTTTTTTGCCGATTGCTGATATTCCAGACAGCTTTGGCATAAACACTGCAATCCTACGATGTGTGTGTATGGATACACAGTGTACTACGGAATCATCACACTGATTTCATGTAGAGACAAGCAAAACTCTCAGTTAGGCTATACTTTAGCAACATTTATTAACTTTAGCAACATGCATCTATGCATACTATAGGCTACTCCTGCCCGATACCATTTGAGGAAATGTGTCCACCACTGCGCGTCACTGTAGAGTGCAAAAAAGATAATGTGACAGAATATAACAATACATGCTATTTGTAAAAATTCACCCGCAAATTGAATTTCAGTGCAGTTCACAGAAGCTCTGCTCACTCCCTTCTCATCTCATCTGGAGCTCATGGAGACAGACATTTCCAACATCAGCAAAAACTGTAAAAGCTCACCAGTGTGTAGGCCTATATCAGGCCAATATGGCAACTTCTGTCCTAGAGGTCCTATAGACATTTATTAGCTTGTTCAGGTGTTTGGTGAGGGTTGGGACTAAACCCTCAAGGACCGTTGTAGCCCATCCCTGTCCCCTACACATCAATAACACTATACTGACTGAAATTGGCATCTGATTGAAAGAACTACTAAGCCATATCAACATTTTCACTTAATTAGCACTGCTTTATTGTGGATAAAGGAGCAAATAACTAAATGCAAGCAATATACAACATTACCTTCAAAACAAAATAAGCAGCTCACTTACAAATATCTCCTCTGAAAATAACAAAATAAATTTCAACATGGTGTTAAAAACAAAAGTTGTCCAAAATTATGTACTCATGACCCACAGTACTCACTCACGACCTGACCCACAGTACTCACTCACGACCTGACCCACAGCTGGGCGGTTTGACCAAAAATTTATATCAAGGTATATAATAAGCAAGAATAGAATAGTGCAGTATAACCTAAAATTGTTATTTCTTAACGTTCTTATAACCAGGAAATAACGCTAATACAACGTTTATATAACGGGAGAATTAAACGTTCTTATAATGTTTTGAATAACGTTCTTATAACCAAGAAATAACGTTAATACAACGTCTAAAAAACTACGTTCCTAGAACATTCAGAAATAACGTTTTTATAACTTAAGGGGAACGTTATGAAAACGTTCTTATAACCTAAAATTGTTAGCTGGGCAAGAGGAGAGATTCACAATTGCACTGAAAACGTTTTCTGAGCGAGCAGCATGTATCTGAGTGCGCGTCACATTTATATTCCACGCGCGAGCAGAGAGATTCGTGATATTAATCGAATATTAATGCACTTTCGCGCTACAATAATGCGCTCTCCATCTTCCGTTACGTAACACCAGAGCACTGCTGTTTACCCTCGCCTCGCAGTCGCACAGTACTCACTCACGACCTGACCCGCAGTACTCACTCACGACCTGACCCGCAGCACTCACTCACGACCTGACCCGCAGCACTCACTCACGACCTGACCCGCAGTACTCACTCACGACCTGACCCGCAGTACTCACTCACGACCTGACCCGCAGCACTCACTCACGACCTGACCCGCAGCACTCACTCACGACCTGACCCGCAGCACTCACTCACGACCTGACCCGCAGCACTCACTCACGACCTGACCCGCAGTACTCACTCGTCACCACCTGACCCACAGTACTCACTCACCACCTGACCCACTGTACTCTCTCACCACCTGACCCACTGTACTCACTCACGACCTGACCCGCGCAGTACTCACTCACGACCTGACCCGCAGTACTCACTCACGACCTGACCCGCAGTACTCACTCACGACCTGACCCGCAGTACTCACTCAGGACCTGACCCACAGTACTCACTCACGACCTGACCCGCAGTACTCACTCACCGGACCTGACCCGCAGTACTCACTCACGACCTGACCCGCAGTACTCACTCACGACCTGACCCGCAGTACTCACTCACGACCTGACCCGCAGTACTCACTCACGACCTGACCCGCAGTACTCACTCACGACCTGACCCGCAGTACTCACTCACGACCTGACCCACAGTACTCACTCACGACCTGACCCACAGTACTCACAGCCTTTTTTAAATTATAGCTAATTAATATTTCACATTATTCAAATATTTAATCAAATAAATGCAGCCTTAGTGAGCTGAGCATAAAATACTTTTCTTTTTACAAATCTTACCGACCCCAAACATTTCAACAGCAGTGTACACCTGCAACACAAAGAGCAAAATGTACTAAAGCATGTCTTCGCAAGTCCAGGCACCTGCTATACAATGCATTCATTCCAGACCAAGACAACTCTGACAGGTTAAGGAAGGTGAACAACCACAACTGTGGCAGCAGGTGAATCTAAAGAAATTTTATCTGATTACAAGTCATTGCGAAATCAAGGCTGCATCTTAAAGCTAAGACAGCTAGCCTGGAAAGCCAGACCTACATCAAGATGTTAGGTCTGGGAACTCCCAATTGGCATACCTCAATCCGAGGGCTGGGATAAACGGTTGTCTTTCAATATCCCTTGGCACGCAATAGGACAGCGCTACAACCAACCAGATCAACGAAAGACTGTGGCTGAGTGAGTCGGAGTCCCATGCGTTTTTCCAGCGGAGCTAGTTGATATATTAAACTTTTGCCGTATCCGGTCGTCAAAACTCCGAACACATCTTCCTCTTTAAGAATGATTTAAGTGCCGTTCTCTTAACTCCAAATCATCCAGAGTCGCGGCCAAAGCCGATTCGAAAGACCGCTGTTCGCCAGCAGCATCTTCTTTGTTTTCAAGTAGCAGGGAAATCACGCGCAACCGTCACAACTCTGGCCGTCATTATGTTAAGCCCACCCACCAACTCTATACACGATGTGATTGGCCTGACCAGAGTTTGGTTTTTCCAGCTCGAATGCCAACGGAGAGTTGCTAGACCACACTTTGCTGCAAAATACTTTTTGCTGCCGCTAGGGTGCGTCTAGATTTCTAGGCTATAAGACAGCGGCATTCCCGTCTCACTTCACAGGGGATATTTTTGTATGAAGGCACATCCTAAAAAAACTAAAATGTCACATTTAAAGATTTCAGTGCTCCACCTGACACCATATTTGGACAGAGGCTACAGGTTTTAGGAGTCTCATTGTTGAAGCCCGGTAAACTGGTAATTTGAAGCGATCAGAGTGGTCACATGCTGACTATCTGTCTTGTGTGATTTAATATGAATCATTGTACACAATGTGCAATTCCAGTCTGGCATTTTACAATATGTGTAATAGCTTGAGGCCAAAAGGCTGGAAAGAATGTAACTAGGCCAAGGTGTTTCAAAGCTGAGGAGCGTGCGAGAAGCTTACATTCTGAAATAAGTCAGCACAAACTAAATCACATCAAATGTTTGCTCAATTGTAACTGCAAACACCAACGTGTATTAACTAATGCAAGGGGTGCTGAATGACCTTTTTGATTGTTTAACAATCGAAAACCAAAGCTTCAGTGTTTAGTATTTTTTCAGTTAAGAACAAGAGCTTGTCTGAGTTCATTATTTAATGTAAGACTAAATGAATGTTTTCAGAGATTAAAGCATACATGTTATCTTTTGTTTTGGTGAAAATGAATCACTTAACACTAAACAGTCAATAATGTAAGCCACTGTCTGGGAGAACACAGATGACTGTCATTTACTGTATTGATTTAATAGAAATCCAGTTAATATAGCCTTAAGATTTTAATTATTATGGATTTTAAATTAAGTTAACAGTAACAGTTTCGTATGACGAAACCATGGACTAGGAGGAACACCGCCTTGCAGCCTAAGATAGATAGAATCATGATCCATTGTTTACAGGATACTTTGTAAAGTCTTTACTGCCACTTTGATCAATTAAATACACCCTTGAGGAAAAACTATTCATAATGAATAAGAGTAGCCTATTAATTAATTTATTTTATTTAAAAAGCCAAACCGACGCTGCTGGTGTTTGTTTTGAGATGTACATACGTAAATTACCCACTAATGAAGTCATAAACATATGTAGATGAAATTGAGAGAGGCACTTTATAATGCGTGTTGTAAATGAGTTATAACGCCACAACAAAGGCCAGTGGCCGTCTTGAGTCGAGACGCTCTTATTGTTCCCAGGCAACTCGCGCATTCTAGCTACAGTTGACTGTCCTGGCGGTGGCACGTCCTATTCAGATACTGTTCCAGTGCATAACCTATCATTAGTTAACGTTTCCAGCCACTCCGGACCGTAAGAAACATTACGCAGTAGATTTTTATGATGGCAACACAAGCGCACGTGCGGCCCATTCAACTTCAAGGAAACGGGCGGCGCGTGGGACTCACTGAGCACATTGCTCGCGCTGTGCTAGTAACGTTACATCATTTACAAACAGTCACGTTTTCCCTAAAAACATAAAGTTAACATTGTGAATTCGGTCGGCTCGTTTTCGCAGTTCTTTCATTCATGGTTTTAATTGGGTGCAACAGCTAGCTTTAAAAGTGTAGCCGCGAAGCGCTAGCAGCAATCAGCTGTTTATTATTAGACGGCTAACTGGATTTAGCTGGTTAGCGCCCCAATCATAAGTGTCCACAGGGTGAGACAGCTGTATAGACAGCCACGTGTAGAGTCCTTATCACACAAAAAACACCCGCAGCCACAATCACAAGAGATCCACAGTTCCCAAGACTTACCTCACTAACCCCCACTGGGTGGATCTGTGTCCCGGTGAGAAATTTAAATCCCCATGAACTTCCCAAGCCGACAGAACAAGACACTTATCCTCTCTAGTGCGCTATATGTCAGTCAAGACGTTCGGACAAGCCTTTTTCGTTGACGCCCGAGTGGAATAACCAATTAGAGGCATGGGATGCAAACAGGACACGCCCACTGACCATGGCGTTCGCATGTGCGACTCATTTGTGAAATATGTGAGGAGGATTATATATTTTCTTCGCCCCATTACTTGCTCAGCTTGATAAGGGTGTGTATGACCAGCCAAAATGTTGAATATGAATGTTTTCCCTGATTTTTTTTTAAATTAGAATTCTGTTTAAATAATCTATTAGGGAACTTCGGTTTGCACATATAACAATTTTACAAAAATAAAAACAATAACTGGATCACGCATGAATCTATCTATGATATAATAATTATCAGTTTTGACAGCAGAATCAAATCAAATCTTGAATTTTCAGATACATCTTTAGTTCAAGCGGTCACCTCGATTTGAATCTTGCGTGTGTTGTCCAGTAGAGGGCAGCGTCAACACATTTAAAGCATTTATTTGAAACAAAATTATAGATTTATTTCCCTCGTCAAGGGTCTCTTAAATGAAAAATAGTGAAGCTGATATCCATCATATCTGACCCCACCCCCACCCCACCCCACACACACACGCACACGTCAAAAAAACGAAGTATACTTTCTGCTTAATGTTACAAAATCTTTCTATTTAAGATACATGCTGCTCTTTCTATTCAACAAAGAATCCTGAAAAAATTTAACAAAGTTTTCAACATTGATAATAATAATAATTTTTTCTTGAGCAGAAAATCAGCATATTAGAATGATTTCTGAAGGATCATGTGACACTGAAGACTGGAGTAATTATGCTCGAAAACAGTTATTTTAAATTGTAAAAATATGTTGTAAAAATATTACTGGTTTTGTTGTATTTTGGGTCAAATAAATGCAGCCTTTGTGAGCATATAGACTTTTTTAACATATATGTGTATTATATACATATTGTAGGCTATATGTTATACATACCCTTTTTAACAGATACATACATTTTAAATGGGTATAATTTTATATATATATATATTTATTTGTATGTATATATATATATATATATATATATATTATTTGTAAAATACCTTAGCATATAAAATTATACCCATTTAATATATATATATATATATATATATATATATATATATATATATATATATATTATATATATATACATACAGTGGGGGAAATAAGTATTTGACCCCTTGCTGATTTTGCAGGTTTGCCCACTTACAAAGAATGCAGCGATCTATCATTTTAATCATATGTACATTCTAACAGTGAAAGACAGAATCCCAAAGAAAATTCCAGAAAATCACATCATATGAATTTATTTAAATTGATAACCATCTGATGAGGAAAAACAAGTATTTGACCCCCTGGACAAACAGCATGTTAATATTTTGTAGAAAAGCCATTATTGGCCAGCACAGATGTCAAACGCTTTTTATAGTTGGTGACAAGGTTTGTGCACATTTCGGCAGGGATGTTGGCCCACTCCTCCCTGCAGACAGCCTCCAAATCTTTCAGGTTCCGAGGTTGTCGCCTGGCAACTCGAATTTTAAGCTCCCTCCAAAGATTTTCAATTGGATTCAGGTCTGGAGACTGGCTAGGCCACTCCAGAACCTTGATGTGCTTCTTCTTCAGCCACTCTTTTGTTGCTTTGGCGGTGTGCTTAGGGTCGTTGTCGTGCTGAAACACCCATCCTCGACCCATCTTCAGCTCTCTCACTGAGGGAAGGAGATGTTGGTCCAGAATTCCACGATACATGGCCCCGTCCATCCTTCCCTCAATACGATGGAGTTGTCCCGTCCCCTTGGCTGAAAAGCACCCCCAAAGCATGATGTTGCCACCACCATGCTTGACGGTGGGGATGGTGTTCTTTGGGTTGTACTCGGTGTTCTTTGCCCTCCAAACACGACGAGTTGAGTTGAGGCCAAAAAGTTCTATTTTGGTCTCATCTGACCACATCACCTTCTTCCAGGCCTCTTCTGAGTCGTCCAGGTGGTGAATGGCGAACTTCATGCGGGCCTGTACATGTTTCTTCTTGAGCAGGGGGACCTTGCGTGCGCTGCAGGATTTCAATCCATGACGGCGTAGTGTGTTACCAACCGTTTCTTTTGTAACTGTGGTCCCAGCTGCCTTCAGTTGATTCATCAGTACACCTGTTGTGCCGAATTTCGACTCCCTGCCAGAATCCGACTCCCCCTCGCGTGCACGCGCAATGACGTCACCACATTAGTCGCCGAATTTCGACTCCCTGACAGAATCTGACTTCCCTTGCACGTGCAATGAGCTTGGTGCGACTGTTTTATTGTTCGTCTGTTTGTGCTACTTACTTAAAGTTTGGTGTCTTTTTTTTTTTTTTTTTTTGCAGGTGTTTAGCCTATCAATAAATATAATTATCAGTGTTTTCCAGAAAGTGTTGCAAAAACCGATCACTGGCATACAGGATATTAGCCTATGTTTAAGTGCACTATACTTACCGAGTCAAATATGAAATGTTAATATTTAACATTTATTCCCATTGTGCACTGTTTACTATACTATAGAGACAGTCCAATAATACGATGTGCAATAAGTTCTACCTCTAATTCTGCACATAGATTATTCTAGATATACTCTGCCAGTGCATTTTATTTAAATCAAACCCCAGAATTATTTTCGTGTCCAAAGCACAGGTGTAAGCAAAGTATATAAATCATACTTCCCTAATTTTTCAGGTTTACAAAGTCAAAGACACATGAAACTCATGCTGGTTACATTTCTTACTCAATTCTTTACTATGGTAAAATAATTTCTCTGTTTTACAGATATTGTATGTGATAGGCACTTTTAGTTCATTCTGACATTTGCCAGTATAACTGGGTGGCTATAGTCATCTGAAGTGGACATCTCGGCATCTCGAAAAACGCCACGCTGATATTCTCGGTTTAGTTCTCCTTTGGTCCCAAAGTCTGCTTGCCATGGTCCATAATGTTTGAACGAAACAACAACAGCGTAAGCGTGCCGCTAGACGTAACGCAATTGTCTGTCGCCATAGTTACTATGGCAGTATGAGCGGAAACCAGGGATGAGCCATTATTTAAAATAGGAATTTCTCTGAAATTAAAAATCTTTGGGAACTTTTGGGATATTGTAATTACACAACTGCAGGAAATATATCACACTGTGCAAGTGTTTTTTGGATATTTTATTATGAAAATCGTACATATCGTACCTTTAACAGAGCATATACATAAGACCTGAACCAGAAGCGACACGACCTGTTTTACAGAATACAGAAGTGTGTTGCACATAACCCCCATAGTACAGAACATAATGAACGTCGTTGTGGTGAGAAATCGAGTCAGCCCAGGAATTGGTCTCCTTTAGGACCCCCAGTGATCCCATTAGTTCAACTGACTTTTAAAGTCCCCGTGAACCGGAAGTTGCAAACGGCTTTTCTCCAGTGCTGTGACGTATTTCCGAGAGAAACGGAATACTAAAGGCAAAATAGTGAGCGTGGCTTTTTTTTCCAACTAGCACCTGATTGGATCTAGTAAAATGCACCTCCTCGCCATCTCTCCTTTCACACGCTGTGTGCCTGTCTAATGTCAGTTGGAGGGTGTGATTACGGATGTTAAAGTGTAAATTTCAGGTAAAAATCGTCACGAAGATAATGCAATGTGCTTACTAAATATAAAGATAAGAACCGCCCACCATTGTTTTTTTTTATATTTTTTATACCAAATGCTGAATATAATGAAAAGTTGGTTCGTTTTACAGTGCTTTTAAGCACGCCCCCTCCTTCCACTAGGCTGGGCGTGATGTCATAACAGGGACTCCAAGCTTCTACGGTCTATGCTCCAAGCCTAGAGTTACGTTATATTGGAGGAGACCTAGCTAGCGAAAATGGTTAACTATTGTGCTTGTGCGGGATGTACGAATACACCAAAAACGGGGGAGAGGCTCCACAAGTTCCCCAAGGACAAACGGCTGATTCGTGCCTGTAAGTGTTAGCATAACTTACCCGAGGTAGAGCTTAGATCAGGCCCAAAACATCAAGCAAGACCCTAACGTTACCCGAGCCCGCTGTGTCCGAGTCCGGCCTGACACATAAACTGTAATTATGAGCCCGAGCCCGGTTTAAACCCGGCTATTTTTGAATACGTGTGTCGTTATAACTGACGTGCTCAATTACTTTCTCCCGACCGCAACATTCATGTTTTGTCCCGCTCCCGCCCGCAAAAATACTTTTTTTCTGTACCTCCACATACTTTCAAGTTAGCCTAGGTGTCGCTGTTATAACATAAAAGCAAGCGGGCTACTGCGTGCATGGCATGAAGCTGACATCAGTTCATCGCGATCTCACACATCTCTGTTATTATCAATGAAGCTTTCATAATATATAACGTTACACTATGTTTGTTATAATTAGAGGATTTGCCAGCATACAGAATTCGGTACTGAACAAAAAGTCTGTTTTGAGCGGTGAGGGGAGTCCATCGTAAATGCTTCTGATTGGCTATTGTTGCGTTCAAGAAATCAACACATATGGCTGTGATTGGCTACATCGCTCCTCGCTGCTGACATGTTAGAAATAGAAACTCTGCCTGTAAACTGTTTCTATTTTGTTTTAGATGTTCTTATTGATTTTCTGCAACAGATGAATAAAATTGTATTAGTTTTTACGTTTTATTCAGATATTTCTAGTTTGCGGGAGTCCCGCAAATCGTTTTATTCTCCCTCAAACAGCACACACGGAGTGAGTGCATAGCTGTCCGCAGCTCCCTGTTATGACATCATCACCCAGTTACGGTAAAAAACACGCTACCTTTGAAGAAACCCCAATAAATGTTATTTTAACGCATTTTAAGACAGAAATTTTTAAATATATACATATTGGGCACTTTAATGTACACATTAATCAGTTGTGGTGGTTAACCTGCAATTTACACTTTAAGCAGACACCCAAACCGTCAAGCCTACGTCATCGGGCAAGGTCCTCCAGTGCAGAGGGGAGGGGCATTTTCAAAATTTGATTAAAGATTACGAAGCCAAAAAATTTTTTTCTGTGGATTGACTTGCATGGATGAATTGTTCACCACAAAACGATCAATTTAGGCAAACAAAGTAAGTATGGTCAATTTTGATTTCATGGGGACTTTAATGAATAGTATTTTAAGTGCCTGATTACAATTCCTGCAAAATCACGTTAAGATTTCAGTCATTTAAAATGTGTTATAATGACCTTTTAAATTTCATATTTTATAGACTAGTATATAACTGACTTTTTGTTAGCTTACGTTCTATAATAGCATACATCTACAAGATCAGCCTGTGTTACCGTCTGGGTCCTAAAGGAGACCCAATTCCTGGGGGAGGACTCGATTTCTCTAGCCTGGGAAAACCCAGACAACTTCCGGCAAATTTAGATTTGCTCTGAAAGTTAGTCTGGCAAAGAGCTCATTCAAGTCCATTTCCAGTCCGCAGAAATCGCGGCACCAATCAGAAGCGTTGGGGCGGGCTTTACACGATGACGACAGCGCTGGGATTTTGAAGCCTACCTACATTACAAAGATGGATGCCGTCGTCAAACATCACTCGTTCGAATCAGCTATCGCGTCTGTTTAAGCGATTAAAAAAATTCCTTTTCGTTATAACCCGAGCAAAGTACAACACTCAACGCCTTCATATCTAAAAAATATGTTATCGCTGTCTTACCGACTGGATTCGGCAAAAGTCTGATATACCAGTGTGGCGAGCAGGACGATCGAGGCCGAGGGACGTGATAGAACAGCGTGAGTGAGGCCGGTCTCGCATCTCTCACGGAGGAGCGGAAGCATAAGAGGAGGAGCGACGACGGTGAAGATCGAGAGAGGACAGGCCTGAATTTTATTTGATGTTTTGTTTTATTATGTGTGGCGGCAGTCGACCGTGAGGGACTTTGTATTTGTTTTATTTTGTCATTAAAATGTGTGAATGTTCGCCGGTTTCCGCCTCCTCCTTCCCATAACAACGAGCCCCGTTGGTCAATACTAAACGAATGGGTGGGTCTTAGCCAATTGGTCCAAGAGGCATTTGAGGGACGTCCGTTGGTGACGCCCCTTTGAAAATGATTTGTCTATGGAGCTTTGCCACATAGACATATACACTAGACGTCACCTTGGCTACAGAAGTTCATTGGAACGAATGCGTCAACAGAGCCGCCATCTTGGAACAGGGGAGCCCATCCTCTTTATGCATCAGCGTCAACGTATAGGCAAAGGTCTAACGGAAATAAAATCACCATAAATCGTCATGAATGCGATTTTCTAGTTTTTTGGTTCGTTCCAACAGTCAGACATGTATTTATCATCGAGTCCAGAGAAATGTATAAAAAAAATTTTTTTTTAAAAAACATTCTTCCTAGTTCAGATTTCGTTCGTGAACATCCATAAGCAGCACAAAAGTCCGGCATCATCCATGAATTTGAAGTACAGGCGGAGATAGCAGCGTTACCTAGATACTTCCTATGACAAGAGTCAAGACCCTGTTCCAAGAGTGCGGCGGTTTTGACGCATGCTTAAAACCCCCAGGTGACGTCTAGTGTATATGTCTATGGCTTTGCCAGACCCTAACTCAGTTTCAACTGAGAAGGGTCTGGTTTTAACCAGGCTACGATTTCTCATGACACTGTATAGGATCAATGGTTTAAAGCTGCACACTGCCACTATCTGGTAACTGCTGACATCACTTGGTGGTTGATAAAAATCTTCCAACATAAAATTGGCATTCCCTTGAATCTGAAAAGACACAATCAAACAAGCAAAATATTTGTAACTTTGTATACCATAAAAAAGAGAGAGAGGAAATTATACAAAACCTTTTTTAAGAGAACATTTGTATAATCCTCTTTGTAATGTATGACACACAACTAATAAAAAGATCACATCTAGTCTCCAGCTAAATGAAAAATGTGCAGTGCTCTAACCTGAACCTGATGCTGTCATGTTCAGTGCCTGTTTCCCCAGGAATGCTTCTGGTCTCTCTCTCAACAGCAGACTCAGGCACGTGATTTCAGGACTGTTTCTTTTCCCATACCTGAGAGAGGTTAGGACAACAAGAATGGAAGCTGGTTTCTGACACGGAATAAAAAAATAAATAAAAAGTAATGGTAACTTTTTATCTCCCAAATCACACAATTGCATGTTAATATCTCACAATTCTGGGGGAAAAAAGTCAGAATTGTGAGTTATATTGTGCAATTGTGAGTTATAAAGTCCGAATTGTGTGATATGAACTTTATGACATGGCGTGAACGCAGCACAAATTTCACAATTCTTACTTTTTTTCTCAGAATTGTGATAATTATGCTGTGTTCACACTGTGATTTCGAGATGATGGCCCGTGACGATCTACTCAGAGTTGTTCACTTCCTTGAATTTGGAATTATGTGTTTCTATGACAACACCAAAATGAATCTGTGCAGTGGTCAGGCGGTACAGAGTCCGATTGTAAGATCAAAAACTCGCAATTACCTCTTTTAATTGTGTTTGTATCTCACAATTATGACTTTTTTCTTGCAATTCTGAGTTTACAATTCTCTTAATTGAGATATAAACTCGCATTTGTCAAACTGCGAGGGGAAAAACACATCAGAATCGTGAGATGAAATGTTGCAACTACCTTTTCATTTTTTATTCAATGGCAGAAACAATCTTCCATAAATTATAGCTACAAAAGAATCAGAGGAAACAAAAAGGCTGTACAAAATTCTCCAAAATAAGAGAAAGTGTAACTTGTTTAATTATTGTTATTATTTAAATTATGAAAATATGAAAAGGCCTATTTCTTTGTAAACTCAATTTCAACTTGCTTGCACTTTGTTATTGTCCTGCTTTCTGTCTTTTACTGATTCATTTACACTTTTTTTTATCTTACCTTTGTCGTGTGACGAGCTTGATATAGTGCCGCAGGGCAGTGTGGTATTTGGTCCGGTCCTCTGCAGGGATGACTGCGTCTCGTGGTGTGTTTGGAAATGCTTCTGTGTCTCTTACTATCCACATCACAGCAATGATCATGAACATGAACTGATAAGAGTGCATCTAGAAAACAGCGAAGAAGAAGATGAAGCTGACTCTGTAATACATATGGGATCACACGATTCATGCATGCAGCTAAAATGTAAATTTAGCCTAGTTTTGAACAATCACTTCATAGAACGGAGCTTGATTTTTTATTATAAAATAAAATGTATTTCTATCACGGCAAAACTCTGAATAATTTTAGCATGGTAATTGATATGACAATGTTAATGTATTTGGTCCTGGCGGAATAGATCTGCTACGCTCCTGCTGCTGCTGAATTGCTGCTGTTATTGATTATTGCTGTTGTAGTCTATACAGATCTATACAGGTGGAGCTGGGGAAGATGGAGGGTTTTTGACAAACTCTGAAAGCGCACTGCAACTGATAGTGAATGGTAACCAGCCATTTAAATGTTGAGCAGCAAGCTCATTGGCTGCAGACCACATGAATCGATCAGCTTGAGCCAATTTGGTCAACGCTGTGAATATCAATAAGCATACAAACTATATATTTTTTTTTTAATGTAAAGATATAAAACAAAATTGTAAATAATGAAATAGTTTTTATTATTATTAACCTCCTGAGACCCTGCCTTATATGAGGACATCAGATTTTTGGTTGATGTTGACTCTGAAGCTCTTAATAATGACAAAGTCCAAAAAGTTGCGGTGGGTTCAGAGCTCCATGCTTGCAGACCTCCCTGGCCCCGTACTGGCCCAGAGTCAGATTCGCCCGCCACCCCTGGAGCTCCGTCTGGAGCAAAGACGGTCCTAAAACGGACCTTCGGGATTTTGTAGAGGAGGTGGAGCAGCAGCCTTCCTGGGAACGAATCAAGCTCAAATGCCCATGGCGGGTTTGACTCTGGAGTCAAGCTTTTAAAAATGACAAAGTCCAAAAAGTTGCGGTGGTCTCAAAGCTCCAGGGCCTTCAAGGCATTGACCCAAGCCTGCGAGAGTGCACTCTGGCTGGGGAGTGAGTTCAATCTCCACCGTGGTGGAGCTCTGAAAATCATAAAACCTCTAGGAAAAGACGGGCTGTTTTTTCTGAAAAGAGCATCCAGTCATGGCGCACCTCTCCTGGGCACGAAAAAAGCCCATGGTGGGTTCAGGGGCAACTGTTACACAGTCTTTCACACCGGTTAAGTGTGATCCACTGTTCACATAGATAAAAAGAACATTCCTAGTTTGGAGAAGCTAGTTTTGGAGTGTTACAAAAAAGAAAGCAAATTTTCAAATTTTTTTGGATATGTTTTTTATTTGGATATTATATATTATTATGGATATTATATTTTATTATTAGATTAATTTTGTTTTTCCATATCAATGTTCAGAAGTTATACATGCAAGAGTTACAACGACAAATGTTCAGGCACAGTGCTCAGGCTGTAAACAAAAGAGATTTGCACTTTGTTACACAATGGTGTATTGATTGTTTTTTTTTTTTCAAAAAGTGCTTCATGTTCAAAGATAATATCTGGTTATTATATGTATTGGTCCCTCCTAACCCCAAAAAGCTAGAAGAAATCTAAAATGCATGCCAAACCAAAACTCAGGTCTCAGGAGGATAAAGTTATGATAGACCCACTGTCCTCACATGAGGACATCATTTTATGCAAAAACTACTTCCTGTGCAAAAACAAATTTTAGTTATTATTATACTTATTAGGTCCTACTTATCCCAAATAGCAAGAACAATTATAAAATGCACACCAGGTCAACTCTCGGGTCTCAGGAGGTTAATTATAATATTTGTCACGTTTCTTTTTGGTCCTTCAAAAATTTGTAGGCTATAATGTAAAAAGTCAACAGGCTTGATCTAGATCGAAGAATTAAAGGGTTTTGAACTAGCGAATAGCTCTTGTAACAGCCCGGATTATCGTAGGGTACATTTCTTTTGTAAATTTCTAAATGTAACTTGCACATTAACAATGATGACTTATGTAAGATTAAAACAAAACAAAAATGTTATTTTACTTACCTTCCTCTGGCAGACTGTATTTCTGGTGAGGGTTTGACTGACAGCTCCCTGTGATCTGTTGTTGTCTGTCTGAGGGGCTTGCTCGTGTTTTATAGCAGCCCTGAAGCACGCCTCTCTTTTGATACAGCGCAGGGCGTGTCAATGTATAAAATGCATTATACGACAACTTCAGAAAGAATGAAATTCTCAAACGTCCTGAATGAAACAAACAAGCATTCTGGCTTGACGCATCTCAAACTCAAAAAGAATTGAGGCTGTAATAATTACTGTCAAGGTGCTTCAACATTTACTCACGTCGCTCCAAACTTGACTTCCTTTTCCTGAACACATAAGATATTTTGAAGAATGTTGATATTTTGACTTTCAAAATAAATTTAAAATTAAGTTTGACAAAAAAAAAGTTAGTGTGGAACTGAGTAAATTAAATCAAATTTCATGTATCTGTAAACGGTGCCTTGTTCCAAAATGGAATACTTCTGGCATTGTGTCATTTCAGCATTTTCTTAAAGATAAACTTATCAGAAAGGTTTTTTTTTTTTTTTAAGAGTGTAAAGTGTGTATAGAGTGTAAATTGATGTGGATTTTTTTTTTAAAAAGCGTTTTAACAAAAAATTAAATAAAATGAAGGGGTCTAGATACTTCCTTAATGCCCTTATTTCATCTTAAAAACAGTTGAAGCCCTATATAGTATAGTGCGATGTTCTATTAAATGACCTTGGTTCATTATTCAGCATCTTAACCGGCCAGTTGAGAGCACTGCAGCTTCTGTGGTCTGATTTCCAATAATTGAACATCATAATGTTACATAACATTTACCATCTCACTCTGATGAGCTTCTTCCTAAGTGGCGTAAAGTGTACCTTTCATCAATATTTGGACTGATGCATTTAAAAAAAAAAACTGTCTAGTGGAGTACCAACTTCAGTTGAAATACCAGATGACATATCCAAGGTCAACAATCACATAGGGACTCATTGTGAAGGGAGATTGTGCTGTGCTCAAAATACTAATAAAAATGCGGTTTTACTTTCTCACAAATTTGCTGATGAAACTAGAAAGTTATTCTACACACATAATTCCTGTGAAAACTCAGTAGCATGCCAAATTGCTCTCCTTTTCAGAATTTATGGGTCACTTTTTGATGATCCTGGAGAAAAAAAATGAGGACAGAAAGATAAAAGATATTATAGAGACAATTTTCGAACGGGGCAATTTCAAAGTAAGGTCTTGTCAGTGACTAAGATGAAAGCTGACAGCCTTTTATGTTACACTGATCGGATCAGGAACAGGATAAAACATCACAAAATGGAAAAACCAAGCATATTCTTCCTCTTCTCTGATGCACAAAATGAACTGTATTGACAAAGATTCCCACTTTATTCTGCCTTTATATATTTACTTTTATTTATTCCCGGAACACGAAACAGGGTGTGATGAACAAACAAACACCTCTGTGGGTTTTTTTTTTCTTATGAGAAAATTATAAAGAAAAAGGGCAAAGAACGCAAACATGAACACATTTGACTTTTACACATCAACTGAGATGAAGTAGTCCTCTTTTAGGGCTTCGGAAGCAGACAGTCTTGTAGAGGACATCAGCAGCTTTGAGAGGAGCTTCAGCAATTGAGCATCCTGTCAGAGATACATTAGATGATTGAATCATTTTGGAGTAATACTTTTAAACTTATATTAATATTATACAAATATTTATCAGCTCTTATTTTCTACATACCAAATCCAAACCAGTGAACTCTACATTTTGATGCTCATTCTCTAGAGTTCCGCTGAAGTCAGGAACATGCAGCTGTGAACAGAAAAGTCCAATTTACTGACAGAAAAAGACTTAGATTTACACAAATAGTTAATTTTAAAGTGCCCAAATTATGTTATTTTAAAGGCTTCTTGTTTTGGAGGTATCCCATTATAGGTTTACATGCATTCAAGGTCAGAAAACCCTTAACTACTACTACTCTACTAACTATCCATCCATCCATCCATCTTAAACTTCTTCAAACTATCTGGTCCGGCTTTCTCAAACCAACTTAAAGTGTGTCTCGACAAACCTTTTTATCTAGTTTTCTTATAATATACATTACAGCATCGCCACTTTTCTCAGTGTCTGAAACGGTTTGATGAATGATTCAAACTCTCTGTGATTGGTCTACTGCGTACAGCACGTCAAACAAAGTTTCTATTACCATATCTGAACTTCAGCTCAGGATGCTTTTTCGGCACTTGTATATAGTGCAACAGTGCCCACCTACTTTTTCAGCGGCATTTGTTCCAGAAGCATTTTGTCTGTTCATTTCTCCCATGGGGATTAATAAAACACAGTATAAGCCATGGACCAAACCAGCCAGCTACGAGATTAATCTAAACATTACAAACTTTGATAAAAAATAAAATAAAAAAGTATTTGAAAATCGGACAAAAAGACAAAGGTACAAGTGTATTTAACAGTTGTAATAAGGGAAAGAACTACAAGCCCATGAAGCATTGCAAAAGACTAAAAACTATGGAGAAATATAAAACAACTCATTTAAAAAAATGTTGATAATAAATAAAAACAATATATTTAAAAAAAAATTTGCAAAACATGCACATATATACAAATAAGTATTTTGAGAATGTAGGGACATCAACAATCAAAACAGGGACAACGCTTAAGAGCTAGAGCTTTTATGGTGCATTTTGATTGTCACGACTCGTTGATTGGTGGAATTCTCTGTACAGCATCATGGGTAATGTAGTTTTTCATCATGAATTCCATTGTTAAAGAGTATTTTTAAAAATAAGTTAAAATAATACAGGCTGATGGCTTCAACAGAAGCAAATACCAACGATTAACAACCTTGTAGCACACAGTAGGACTGTCTCTAAAGGTTTACTAGTTATCTTTAAAAATGATGGAGAAAATGAATGGGGTTTACTTCCGGGCCTTGACTGTTGCACTCTGATGGCGTTGGTTTTACCGTATCAATTTGAGTCCTCATCCTTTAAAAGTGCGTGATAAGTGTATTTATGGAGCCCCTAAAGGTACATGGTGATGGGAAAAAAACATGAGATGAGAGAAAAAATTGTGCGTTAACACTTTTGTGTTCTCCCGCAAATGTTTTGCGTTCCTCCAAGAAACTTTTCGTTCGCCCGCAAACCTGTTTTTTGCGAGCGAACGCAAAGTTTCACTGGCGAACGCAAACATTTTTAGGAGGGAATGCAAAGGTTTCGAGAACAAACGCTAAGTTTCTCAGGGGAAAGCAAAAAAAATTGTCATTTTTTCCATCACCATGTCCCTTTACGAGCTCCATTTGATTTCGCTGTGCAGAAAACACCGTCTTCTCGACATGCCAACAACACGAACCAAACTCTTTCAGGCCTCAGCTACAATTACAGTGTTTGAGGGAAAAGTAGACATTGCTAGTGGGTACCCAATGAACACCATAGGGTGGCATTATGTAAATTCGTTGCAAACCTACGCAGGTTCTTCAAAAGTCTGGAACGACTCAGGTAGTGATCTTTGAAACTTTGCAGACCTTTTACATTGACACACTGTAAAAAGTGATCAGTGTGATCAGAAATCTCTCCGATTTCATCAAAAATATCTTAATTTGTGTCCCGAAGATGACTGAAAGGTCTTACGGGTTTGGAACGACATGAGGGTGAGTAATAAATGACAGAAATTTCATTTTTGGGTGAACTTACCTTTTAAGGTAAGTCAACTGATCACTTATTACAGTGCAAACAGCTATATTACACACTACATAACAGGTAAAATCTGAAAAAGCATAATAGAGGCACTTTAATGTAACACTATGTAGTTTTTCAACCTTCATAATATATTTCCAAGACCCTTGTGATGGTACATCGACTTAAAATAAGTTAAATGACACTTCTGCCATTAATTGCCGCTTTTACTGGCACTACATAACTTCCGGGTTCGGGTAGGAACCCGTGCACAAAAAGAACTACAAAACTCGACTGCTTTACGTCAAGCGCTACAATAGTCATTATTTTGTTTTTCTTCGTTTCTGATGTCACAATACATAATCCTTTCATGAAATCATGTAACATACTCTACCTTGTCTGTGGACATCGTTCATTCTAAAGCCGGCGCTGGATAAACAGCGAGCGTGTGTGCGACGGTAGGCTAAATTATTTACGACAGCGGCAATGGACAATTTAGTTTCCAACCAGTAGGGCGACCGAAGAGGAAAAGTTACTTGGTGTTACTTTAAAGATACCAGTTGATTTTATATTTTAGAACTTATAATTACATACTTATGTATATTTTAATATAACTGTATATAAATGTAAATGATGTACTATAATTACCTTATAATTGTATTCAATAAATAAATAAATAATAAGCAAATAATCTACCCATAGCATGATTCCTCCAAAGGCATACATGTCAGTGGCTGGGGAAGGCGGCTGACCCTGCTTCAACTCTGGAGCCACCAAACTGATGGAACCGGCCACCATCCCGCTGTCAAACACCCTCTGCTCCTAAAAAATATATATACATTTTCAAAACTATTGTCTGAGGTTTAATAATCAAGATCAGGTTTGTTTCCATTTAGTTTTCCCCCTCAAAAGGTAAATTAATCCATAATGTCACTTACAGGTGTCTTTGTGAAATCGTAATCTCCAACAATGCCTTTCTCTCGGCCGATGGCAAACACGTTGTTGGGATGCAAAGATGCATGAGTAACAGATGCTGCATGAAGACCCTGCAGTCCCAGAGCTACACCCTTCATCACCTTCCTAACCTCCTACGGCACAATAATAAAAAAAAAATCAGAGGACAAAAAAAGATTTATGCATTTAAAATAAAATAGTCACAAAATTGTGATGCACTCACACAAGAGGACAGTGGGGAGGATTTCTGAATGGCCCTGAGACTTCCATTAGAGTAGTGCGGTACCATGATGTATGCCAGTGGATCAGACTGGATAGAACAGAAGACATTTTACGCATGAGATGGTACAGAGCAGTAACATCAGGAAGAAAGACAGAAACAAGTATATTAAAATATGAAGAGAACTTTGCCGCAAAACAGCGCCAGAAGAGGAACAGCTGTGGCCGGATTCTGCTGCTGAGCTCTGTGATAGTTTGCAGCTTGTTCAAGTATCTTCACCTCTGACTCTTCATCCACAGCGTAGCACTGCAAACAACCCAACATCCTTAGAGACATCCAGCAATGTACAGTGACAACAGAACATCTTTTGGATACTTTTTTTTTAAAAGTGTCTCCAAGCAAAACATGCAACAAAAAGAAGTTTATGGTTCAATTATTAAATATATGTATTGTTCAAATCCTTAAAAGTATTTGTCACTTTAAATTTATGCTATTATAAGGATGGTATTAGAATGTGATTTTAGTTGCGGTTGCAAATGTTGATGCCGTGGACGGACGGACACACACACGCGCGCGCGTTTAGAATAATTAAGATTTTAATGTTTTTGAAAGAAGTCTCTCATATTCATAGTTTGCATTTATTTGATCAAAAATACAGTAATAATAGTAATTTTGTGAAATATTTTTTTACAACTTAAAATAACGGTTAAAAAACTGAACTGCTGATTTGATGCTCAAAAAATATTTGAGATTTGAAAATATTTAATATTTTTGTGGAAACTGTGATACAGTACCATTCAAAATCTGGTGGGTAAGTAAGATAAATAAACACACAAGTAAAAAATAGCATAAGGACTTTTTGGTGTGTAATTCCATTGTTCTTCACTCTTGTCTTTTCAAAATGTCTTTACAGTTGAAGACATTGACCGGCAATGCTTTTGGTCAAATTAATCCCATAGTAACTGACCTTTAGGACTACTTTCTGCCCCTGGAAGTCTGTGCTAAGAAGAGGTCTCCTCCCACTCAGCTCTCTCATGGGCTCTGCATCAAACATGTCTCTGTCCAAGCTCTTCATTAACAGTCCTGCAGAGCTCTGAAAGCACACGTATGCAAGCAATGAATCAATATCACTCTGCTCCAACGCACACCTTAAATACACATTCTTTGTTCCATCCCAGTAAATATTAAAAAACAAATGGCTGATTCAGTTCGCCTTATTCAGCCTGAGGGTGGTGCTCTAATGTTGGTTGACCGGCAAGCATAATATGCTATCTTAGTATTGCCTCAATGTAGTGTTTATTGCCTCTGAATGTTGTTTTAGAATGTTACAAGTTATGGAGGAATTCCTTTGAGGAAAGGAAAGTCATTTCTATTCTCAGAACAAACATAAAACAAACACAACAGAACTATATAAAGGCTATTCATTCATATTAGCATGTTTAAACTTTCATTCATTTGATACGAAGAACAGACATAGCAACTAGTTTCTGATGCAGACTAAAGCCCTATTCGGACGGGACTAGTTTTCTATACGACGTTTGAGTCGCAAATCTTATCGTTCGTTCTGTGATTTAATTTTCCGATTTAGACGGGACGAACACCTCCATGTTCATTACAGAGGCAGAGTGAGTGTTTTCTAGATGTGGGCATTACAGAAGGTCGTGCTTGTGCATGCGTGCATCACGTATGCCATAAATGTCTTTTAATTTATTATTTGTTAACATCATTTTAATTTATTATAAGAAACCCTATTTAAGTCAACTTCACGAGTTTATTGCAGTGGCTGTTTATAATAAACCTACATATGTGGTCAGAGAAATCTAGACAAATATCTTACTCTTACCTGACACTGATATTAAAATATGCAGTCTTCACAGTTTCCGCGATTTGGCTCTATTTATTGATTGTATATGTTACTTTTACGTTGGATACCATCCATTTTGAAATTTAATAAAAGTATGCCGAAAAACAGTAGGTAATTTGCTCTAGAATTTTTACTGAGGTTGTGTGAGAAAAAGACAGATATGGCAGATTTGGACAGGATTAAAATCGCAAAGTATGCCTGTAAAACACGAATTTCTCTAATGACCCCCTGGAAAACTAGTCCCGTCTGAATAGGACTTAATATAAGTGTTGCCAGATGTACGATATTTAACGTATTTGTACGATAATTTTGACCTCTGTACGATGTACGATCAATAATGAAAAAAATCCCATAATGTACGTTAATTTCAGAATTTTGTGACACTTCAATCGGAGGTCATTGTAATCATAGTGCTTCTATACTCATTGATCTAGCTGTGAATCTACGTCATGATTGTGAGGAAAAAGTGAAAGTGAGAGACCCTGCGTGTACGCGTCATGAAAGCTAGTCGTCGTCGTCTAAATATTAGTGGTGTGAGATTTTGACGCGCCCGATACAAGTTTGAATCTGCCTTTTCCTAATTCATTATTCTCACCGCTTATTTTAATAGAAATAACGAGCCTAACGGGTATTTAATAGTGGAAATATATTGTTTAATGGGTATTTAATAGGCCTATCATTGAAATTGTATGTGTTGTCCTGGCGTTTATCAGATGGGATGGCACATTGACCATGACACGTGCAACTAATATAACCACAATCCCACTCAAAACCATGGCTGAATTCGAAATTGCCCCCTAAACCCTCATTCACTATTCCCTACGTTAGTCCACTAATACTGTTGACTTGAAGGAGTGAATGAAAAGGAGTGAGAGAATACGGACAGCCGTTGAGCGTACATCGACTGTACACTCGTTATTGCGGTGCAATGTGGGATTGAATAAGTGCACACAGTAACATCCACTATGGTTTTGGACACCACCTCAAATGGCTGTCCCCTCGAATAACGCCCTATTTGAGGGTATATGGGGCGATTTCAGATTCAGCTCATGGCTCCCATCCTAGACCTTTGGGGACACATTTACTGATCAGCAGGTTCAATATGGTTAGGGATAGGGATAGGTGTAGGGGAGGGCTTTAGGGACAGGGACAAGTAATGTCCCAATACAGCAATTTTCCATTAGTGAAAATAGCATCTTTCACTATTTGTAAACGATGTACATTTTTAAGCAAAAATAGAGACTTGAAGGTACTGACAAAACAAGTACTCACCATATAGCCATTGAGATCGGCATCAGGAAAGATCATTGGTAACTCAGGAAAGCCTCTATTCACCAGGTCACACAGCATTATCTGCACATTATGGACATTTCAGGCATTAGGTAACAAAAAAAAAAACAAGCTGCAACCTGACCTTCATTATTCTACTCTATAATGAAGACTCTATTCTACTCTATTTTTTACTTGTATATTTTTATTTAACATAATTCAGCATTGTGCATTTCTATCCCATGACCTGTATTTCATTGCCAACCACAGGTATAAAGGCATAAACACATAATTATATTATAATTCTTTGCCTTTCTTAACTGTGTTTGTACTATGATTCAAACCCATTAAACAGAGGAACAGTTCACTTATGTCAGAGGTCTTCACTCCTGCTCCTGGAGAGCCACTGTCCTGCAGAGTTTAGTTCCAACCTGCTTCACCACACCTGCCTTTGAATACTCAAGCGATTCTGAAGTGCTTGATGAGCTGATTCAGGTGTGTTTGATTAGGGTTGGAACTAAACTTTGCAGGAGCAGGAGTGAAGACCTCTGCCTTATGTGTTTATTCTAAGAATATAAGCTCAGTATCCTCTAAGAATTTGAAACATCTGTATACACATCTAAACATACATATTGCTTCTTCTCGTGGCTGATTTCTTGAAAGAGAGCATTCCTCGTCTCAGCGATCTCCTCCTTCTTCTTAAGAATCTCTGGAAGGTCCAGCTCTTCTGCCTGAAGGACACTCAAACTGATCATTTCCATCAGATGTAATTCAGCGTCAAATCAAAATCAAACCAATAAATCAATATTTAGCCCCCTGGTCATCTGAGATCCCAGCGCATTTTGTGAACTGTGGCCCCACCATGTGGTTTCTCAGAGCACAGGACTGTTCTCACCTCCTCCATACAGCTGACCTCAACCAGTTTCCAGCGCAGCTGAGATCGCAGGCTCCGGATGCGCTTCTTCACTGCAAACAGTTCGTCTGCTTTCGGAGGGCCGCTCTGCCACTGCTGTAATTCCTGCTTAAACTGCAGTTAAACGTCATAGCCGTGACAACTGATAATGAAAACAATCATGCAGTGCATACACTAAATATTAAGCAGCACAACTGTTTTCAACATTGATCATAATAAAAAATGTTTCTTGAGCATTAAATCAGCCTATTAGAATTTGACACTGAAGACTGGAGTAATAATGCTGAAAATTCAGCTTTGCCATAACAGGAAAACATTACATTTTAAATATATTTAAATACAGGGTGTCTACAGATATAAGCAAGTTAAATTTCAGACTTTTAAGACCTTTTTAATGCCACTTTGAATGAAATTTAAGACCAAACCTGTGATGGAAATACACATTATATTACATACGTATATGTAATATTTAACCTAAGTAATTGAAGTAATTTAATATTAACTACTTGTTTATTGAACAACATTTGCAATCGTGAGAATATTCAGCAAAATAGCTCCTGTTATGTTACTTATATCACTATATCGTATGTTATAAATAAAAAACTCAACATTTTTAATTTTTACCTTAATATGTTTCTTCTGTGAGTTTGTGTGCTGTTATGCTCATTTGTTTTGATTTCTCACTATAAAATCTCTCACAGAGACAGGCAGCGCGAGTCTCAACAGCGATACCAAAAATACATTATCAATCGCTGTTTATGTAATAAAATCAGAATCATTCTCGCGATTCGATGCTTCACTGGTTATTTGACGGACATCAGACTGAGAAATTTTAGCGGTGATGTGACCAGAAATATTTAAGACCCATCGAATCTGAATATTAAGACATTTTAATACTTTTTAAAGTAACACTAAGTAGTTTTTCAACCTTCATAATATATTTCCAAGACCCTTGTGATGGTACATCGACCTAAAATAAGTTAAATGACTCGTCTACCATAGCCTGACGGGGTCTGTATCGCTTTTACTGGCACTATGTAACTTCGGGTTTCGGGTAGTAACCCGTGCACAAAAAGAACTACAAACTCGACTGCTTTACGTCGAGTGCTACAATAGTCATTATTTCGTTTTTCTTTGTGTCTGATGTCGCAATACATCATCCTTTCATGAAATCATGTAACATACTCTACCTTGTCTGTGGACATCGTTCATTCTAAAGCCGGTGCTGGATAAACAGCGAGCGTGGGTGCGACGGTAGGCTAGATTATTTACGACAGCGGCAATGGACAATTTTGTTTCCAACCAGTAGGGCGACCGCAGAGGAAAAATCCTTAGTGTTACTTTAAGGCCTTTTATTAGGAAAACTTTATTTAAGACCTTTTAAGACTTTTTAAGACTGTTCCCGGGCTTTATGTATCCCCTGTAATGTTAGTATTGTGTTGTCACGAACGCGCTCTATCGCCCCAGTAACAAATGAGCAGAGCTAGAGGTAAACAAGAAGAAACAACGGTGCGTCTCAGGTGCTGCGGTTATCACTCCGCCCAAGTAGCAGTGCTTCGCCTTCTAAGAATATAGTTCCCAATATTTATACGGTTAAAGATGGCTGTGTCTCATATGACCTTGTGATTTGTACACTCTGTGACTATACAAATCACAACATGTAAATAGGAAAATGTTTGCGTTATTTTGTCACTTATTAGGATTAGTATGCTAGCTGTAGCCATTTACATCCAGTCTTTGTGCTAAGCTAGGCTAGCGGTGGGTGTGTCAAACAGAGTTACAGCACGCACGGAGATGAAAAAGGTATGTATGGACTTATCTAACTCTGGGGGATACAGTGAATAAGCTTAAGTCCAAAAAAGTCAGAGTGTTCCTTTAAATTGTAATAATAAATTGCAATAATATTAATTCACAATATTACTGTTTTTACTGTATTTTGATTATTGGTTATTTTGATCAAATGAATGCATCCTTGGTAAGCAGAAGAGACTTCTTTCGAAATGCTAAGAAATCGTACACACTCCAAAAATGTGAACGGTAGTGTGTAAATATTTATACATCTAGAGATCAGCTCTCCTCCACGAATCAGCTTTTCTAGTCAGCCATTTAGAGAATCTCTTACCTTTGTGTTGAGTTCGTACTTTTGCCTGATCTCCTCTAACAAACTTTGTTCTCTCTGGATGTCTCTCATGGCTTTGCGAAAGGCATTAAACACGATTTTCCTTTCTTGATTGTCTTGTTCCTATGAAAAAAAGTGGAAAACAAACTTTCAATTTAGTAATATTCAGTATAGAATATTCAATTCAGTAGCTTGCATTTCACACTTCTGTTTATCTAAAATTGCACTGAGGAAAGCCCCCATGGATAAAACCTGAGGGATTGTGCCCTTGCTTAAAAGAAAGGGAATGCACAGGGAAATGCAGAGATACTCAGGACAGAAACTCTTACAGAGAATTCAGTACTGAGTTCTTCACACAGGGCTTTGTCAGCATTTATCAGGATCTCATCCACACTGTCCGCAACATCTTCTTCGGTCACTGATGTTTTTTCCACCAAAGACGAAAACTGAAAATGAACAAAGGCTTCATCTTATGGGTTTGAATAAAGTACCTTGATACAATAAACGATAGCTGTGTCCCAAAGTACACATTATACGCTTTGTACTCGTATGAATTTTATACGGTGATTTTATCATTCAACATCAGAGTCTGTTGTGCATCATACAGGTATATAAAGTGCACTTTTTCTTTTTGGAATTTTCAGTGTGAACAAACTAACATGCACTATCATTTATACTACAAAAAATAAAATTAAAGTGCATTAGTACACGAATTGGGAAGCACCTCATGCCTATCCTTCTAAATTAAAAGCCAATTGGCCAAATAATTACCTAACAGTAAAAAGAGACATGAAATTGATGAGGTTTACATGAACTAACATACCTTGCTAAGCCTGGCTGCCCAGCCGCTAAGAGCAAGGAGAGCCTCATCTGTAGCTTTCCGTGCGTTTTTGATTTTCTGTTGTTTGAGCCCCTTCCACTCACAGAACTTCTCAAAAGAGTACTCTTCGATCTGCTCCGCCAGCATAACAGAGCTACATATTGCAGTCAATGATGATGCAACTTCCTGTAGATGCAAACGACACCATTTAAAATGCAATAATGAAAACCTGTAAGGTCAATCTTTACATACTATATGCAGTTTGACTGATAGAAATTTTAAACACAAGACAGTCCGTTCTTCGTACCTCGCTTAATACATCTAATATGATTTGACAGATGCCAGAACGTCCATTCGAGATAATTGAGCTCTGGCTAATTTGGTTCTTCAAACGAATTTGCAGATTTGATTAAAATATCTAGATTTAGTTGTCGGATATTACTGTGTGTTATTGTGTTCATTGGAAAGGACAGATATATCTATACTCAAAACCACGATCAGAAATCAGCAATTGGCTGGCGTCAAGTGCCATCATATAATAATCAAAACAGGAAACAGCCAAGCAGACAAAATGACAAAGTTGTAATAGATAAATGAAATGTGTAAATGTTTGTTACACAATTCCAAATTATTCTAGTATTTGTACAGGCTTTTTTTTATCATTGTCAATTTTACATTTAATTTTACATGTGCAGTGGATAAAGCTTCTTAAGGGTCAATAACAATAACATATTTGCAATGGCACAGCAGACACCAAGTTATCTGCATCTCCTGCACTGTATCAAGCCAACCGTATAATAGCTGTCACCGTTCAAAATGCATTGTTCTCTATGTAATGTGTATAAGGCTCCAATAAAAGTATGAGGTAATTATTCTACAGCAGAGTAGGCTCGTGGAAAGGAGGGGTCAAGAGAGACCGAATCCTTGATGTAAACGTTTCAGATACTGAGAAAAGAGGTGATGCTGTAAAGAATATTGAGAAAATTAAAGTGTTTTTTAACCTTGGATGCATGTAAACCTATTGTAGAAGACCTCCAAAACAAAATTAGGAACCTTTAATATAATATAATAGGCCAGGGCAACTTTAAAATGAAAACTACCATAATGGTATAAATAATCCTAAAAATGTCTTCACTGCATACCTTCAGCTTGTCTAAGCGTTCATTGATTGGCAGCTTGTCCACGTCTTGGAGGAAGTGGTCTACAGCCGCTAAGAGAGGATCACGGGCCTTATTCCTGCTGTTCACCAGCGACTCTATTTCTGCCACCTGACAGAACACACAAACATCTTACAAGCAATGCCATCGCCAACAATACAACAGGGAAATCCTAACAACAATAGTTCACACAAACAGCAATATTTTTAATAAAAACTCAGTTGTCAACAGAGACAACATTCTCTTACATGTAAACTCATTTTATTCATTTATTGAACAGGAGATTTTATATTTTACTCACGGTTTGACAGGCTCTTAGATTCTCCAAGGTTTCGTCATAAGCTTTCCAGGCAAGCTCCAGCCTCTCTGAGCTCAACGGCATGGAGATCCTGTAGTTCATGATGATGGTGATGGACTCCAGAAGGTGATCTTCATCAGCGGACCATGGATTACTCTCCCTGAGGGTCAAACCCACAATAATTGCAAGTGCATCTCTGAATCACCAACACTTATACATTAAAAACCAATGATAACTTTTCAACAACAACAACAACAACTGAATGTTAAACCGGAAGTGTTACACTATTTTAGTTTTATTTTCTGAAGAAAACTGCCCATCTCTCTACTTTGATTCTAGGGTATTTGGTAAGATTTTTATTTTTATTGAGTTGCTATGAAGTCGCTAGGGTGTTCTGGGTATTAGGTGGCGGTTTACTGGTCCCCATCAAAAGAGCCCACCTCCATTTCTACAAACAGTGCCCTTTAATTCTATTTAATTGTGCCCATTTTATCGCCCCTTATGCAAAAAATTATGCCAAAAAGACACAATTGACTAATCAGAATCAAGTATTTTGCCTTAGCCGTATTTAGCAAGCAACACTAATTAATAACAAAAATACAAGTGATCATCATAAGATAAATCTTACCTTTTGGACCTTGATAATTAAGAATGACGTTAAATGTAAAATCTATCTATGAAAACCCAACTAAGTGTCAACATTTTGAAACAGAAACAATGCCCAATTATAGAAAGTATGCATTAAAGTAACACTAAGTAGTTTTTCAACCTTCATAATATATTTCCAAGACCCTTGTGATGGTACATCGACTTAAAATAAGTTAAATGACTCGTCTGCCATAGCCTGACGGGGTCTGTATCGCTTTTACTGGCACTATGTAACTTCGGGTTTTGGGTAGGAACCCGTGCACAAAAAGAACTACAAAACTCGACTGCTTTACGTCAAGCGCTACAATAGTCATTATTTCGTTTTTCTTCGTTTCTGATGTCGCAATACATCATCCTTTCATGAAATCATGTAACATACTCCTTGTCTGTGGACATCGTTCATTCTAAAGCCGGTGCTGGATAAACAGCGAGCGTGCATGTGACGGTAGGCTAAATTATTTACGACAGCGGCAATGGACAATTTTGTTTCCAACCAGTAGGTTGACCGAAGAGGAAAAGTTACTTGGTGTTACTTTAAGGTAAAAAGAAAAAATCATTTTGCCTTAGTTTCCTCAGAGAATCCACTTTAGGGCGACCGAAGAGGAAAAGTTACTTGGTGTTACTTTAACCCTTAGGGGTCGAAAACCGCATCCACACGTATTGCTGGATTTTTTCCTTATCAGTGCAAAAGAGAATCAAATTACTCTGTTGATTTTGCTCTTAAATATAAGTGTTGTACATCATTAGATCCTGTTAAGTTTCTATTTTTTTTGTGGATACTCACAATAAAAACAAAGTGTTGTGCTTTTCGTCAAATAAAGAAAAATAAACATGATGCGCGTTTTAACTTGTCTCTGTCAGTGAGGTCCGTTCTGAAACGCGTCCGAAATATTAACTTTAACTCTCTCAATACTTGTCAGAGAGATACGAGATATGTCTCTTTATGAAGCTGAGATTCTCTTCTTTTAAATGAAGTAATTAATTTAAAATATATATATTTACAGTTTATGTAATCCGTTTGAAAAAGGAGAGTTACAGTTTTTTCGCTCACCCTTCATTATAGTTAATCAGGTGAGCCCGCCACACCCCCAGCGCTTTTGACATGGTAAATCTATGCATCACACGCGGCACGCCCCCCGATCAATGCCAAACACAGATTCTTCATCAGAGATTCACAGATAGTTCATCGCGTTTTAGGGATGAAAGCACGCTAACGTTACTCCTTCAGAGGATTATGGACAAATGGGAATAATTCACCTTTTTCTCAGTGGAATTTGAAACTCAGACGAAGAACGTTCCATTTTGAAGAACGAATTAACCCCGAGGATTCAAGTTCGGAGTAAGTTGTTTATAGTGTTTTATAATTCCTTTTCTGATCATAGAGCTCAAATGCATTTTCATATTTTGCATAGTAATTACCTCAACACAACATTCGTGTAGCAGCTAGGCCTATACGCTCGTGTAAACTTTTTAAATAACTGCTTAGGTTATAATGATTTAGTGAAATATATCGATCTGCGAGTTCTCTTACGAGAGTATCTCTCGTACTGCGTAATATCTTACGCTATGGGGGAAAACTCTTTTCCACGAGATATTGAAGCCAAAAATTATCGCGCCTTTCGCGCCCATATCGTCACGTCCCGCCAGAAAGGGCGTGGTCTCGCCCTATATCTAGGCTCGATAGATGCTCTTACGTTGATTTTCATCTCTTCAGCGAAGCCTCCCGCATCGCTGGATCCAGAGTGAGAAGCCGTGCCGTCGACCTGTAGCCTTCAGCGGGACGTGCCATTGAGCCTGGAGTCGCTGGCCTCGCCGCCTTCAGCCGCCGTACCTGCTGCGCTTTCCGGCGTACATATCCTTTCCTCTGCTTAGAGTGTGTGTGATTGCATTATCTGCCTTTTTTCCCACCCTTTTAAAAGAGCGGCGTCTTTTTAAAGATGCCTTCCTGTGGTTCTTGCCAAGCCCCACTCAGCGATGAGGACCGCCATGTCATCTGCGTGTCCTGCCTGGGTGAGGATCACGCGGCCATCGCGCTCGCTGACGGCGGATGCCATCATTGTGAACGTTTGCCTATGGTGACTCTGCGGACTCGCCTAGCTTCGTTCTCCGAGCCCGCATCCCAGCCTGCCGTGACGCCGCGCCGCAAGAAGCGCCGCGCCCAGCGCGCGCCCGAGCTATCTCCAGCCCGCCAAAGCTCGCCGGTTCGCCCGCCAGCTTCGCCGGCTTCGCTCGAGTCGCTCACGGACGGACAGCGGCCGCCGTCTCCTGCCGCATCCGCCATCGAGTTGGACGATAACACCGAGGCATGTTCTCTCTTGGCTTCGGATAGCGAGGATTGGGCGAGCTCCGTGGACCTCCCCTCCGCTAACGTTTCCCGCCAACCCTCTGGGAAGAGAGCCGGCATTGAGGCTGAGCTGATGCGTCTGCTCACCAAGGCCGTGGAAAGCATCGGCCTCGATTGGGAGGCACCCACGCTGCCGCCGCGCAACAGATTGGACGGACGCTTTCTCGGGAAAGACGAGGCTCCGTCAAAGTCTAGGCCCGCGCCCTTCCTCCCGGAACTTCACGACGAGGTTGCAAAGTCGTGGAAGGCCCCCTTTTCCGCCAGGATGCGTACCTCTACCTCCGCGGCATTCTCCGCTGTCGACGGTGCGGGAGATAGAGGATACCTCGCCATTCCTCCGGTGGAGACGGCTGTTGCGTCACATCTCTGCCCGCCCTCCGCTGGACGGCGTGTTCAGACGACGCTCCCGTCCAAAGCCTGTCGAGTGACATCATCGCTGCACGGACGCGCTTACACCGCAGCCGGGCAAGCAGTCTCAGCGCTGCACACGATGTCTATTCTGCAGATCTACCAGGGAGACCTCCTCCTCAAGCTGGACGAGGAGGGACCCGGCGCTATCTGCGTGGCGGACCTGAGGAGCGCTACGGACCTCGCTCTACGCGCTTCTAAAGCCGCTGCACAAGCCATGGGGCGGAATATGGCCTCTCTCGCCGTCGCCAAGAGACACTTATGGTTGACGCTGTCAGAGATGACGGAAGCCGAGCGCTCTGTGTTTCTCGACGCGCCCATTTCCCCGGAGGGCCTTTTCGGAACTGCCGTCAAAGACTTCGCGGACAGGTTTGTTGAGGTGCAGAAGACTTCTCAGGCTATGAAGCACTTCCTGCCGAAGCGCTCGAGCTCCGCTACAGGCCGCACCAAGCCGCCTGCTCGCAGCTCTCAGCCCCAGCCCGCACCGCCCGCCGCCGCCGCCTCACAGCGCCGCCAGGCCCGGGATCAGAGACCGCGGTCTCGCTCCGCCGGACGCCGCCCCCCTCACCGCGGGCCCCGGCCGAGGATTGAGATCAAGCCCGAGGCCTCAAAGTCTTCCTAGCCGCTCTAGGAAAACGACGGTGTTCAGATCCCGCTGCGGCCGGATTTCCACCAAAACTTCTCGCTCGTTCAGTTCCATGCGTTGTGACTGTCCCAGTGTATTTTGCAGTGAAGCAGCCGGTGTCTCAGCCCGCTTGCCTGCACACAAAAGCTGTTTTTACGGCTACCCAGATAAATCCAATAAAGGGTGTATTTTCTGGTGTTCCGGCCTCGGCCGATGGTGTTATGAGTGTTGTAAGAATGCCCACGTCCCAGTGCCCATTCCCACACCCAGACACAGCCCGCCACGGTGCAGGGCTCGCACAAATAAAATCGTCTCCGGTCGATTGTGCAAACAATGTAGTGAACGCGCCCGAGGCGGCGACAGGTTAAAAGTAAAACATGCTTTGCACGGGGCTCGGGAGAAAGAGATTTAGAGAGAGAGAGAGAGAGAGAGAGAGAGAGAGAGAGAGTGTGTGTGTGTGTGTGTGTCTGTCTGTTTGAGTGTGCGTGCGTGCGTGCGTGCGTGCGTGCGTGCGTGCGTGTGTGTGTGTGTGTGTGCTCGGTTTAAAAAGATTTCATACGTTCTAGCAAGCTATGCCTTGTTTCACCTTAAATACTGTACCTTTATATACCATGTGAACTAGCTGGCAGGAAAGCACTTTTGTTGTATCAGTTGGAGTTTTTTTTTTCACAACATTGACCTCAAATATATTTATTTTATTATTCTATGTGAACTCGCTTTAAACAGCCAGCACTTGTGTTAAGTTCATAAGACACTTTATTTTATTTATTTGTTTCCTTTGTCAGGTGTATTTTATTTGTTTTAATGCAAGCATTTGTGTTTGTGTCTTTGAACCTTAACAATGTTCAAAATAAATATGCAAATATTGTCAGAACATCTTCCATGTCTGCATGTGTTACTTAAAATTGTGTTTTTTTTATCAAAAAGATGAGAGAAAATGTTGAAATGTGAAATAATTTTAGGAAATGTTAAATATTATCTGCTGACAAAAAAGTAAAAGGTTAAAATGATGTCCTGACTAAAACTAGACTAAAATGTTGACAGTTTTTGTTGACTAAAACTAAACGAATAAAATTATGTTTTCTTGGACTAAAATAAAGACTAAAATGCTCGACTTATAGTCGACTAAAACTAGACTAAATAAAAATGGGATGATGTCGACTAAATGTGATAAAAACTAACAAGCGATGCTGAAACTGGACTAAAACTGAAACTAAATTTAAAAATGGCTGGTAAAATTAACACTATTCCCAGCACACAGGGACTCTCGTGCCGCCGCTTTCCCGCGGCCAGAGCCCAGATTTCATTCTACCCCTAGCTATTCGCGCGGATGCGTGGTCAAGGCTTCCCGGGGTATCAGAGTGGGTGCTGAACACTATAAAGAGAGGCTATTCGCTACAATTCGCTCGACGCCCTCGCCGTTACACGGCGCGCGTCGAAACTACGGTGAAAAGCGAAGTATCTCATCTACTTCGAGCCGAGATAGCGAAACTACTGAGGAAAGGGGTTATAGAACCTTTATCTCAGGCTCAGAGCGAAGGGGGCTTATACAGCAGATATTTTCTGGTACCGAAAAAAGATGGTGGGCTCAGACCCATTCTAGATCTGAGGCTGCTGAACAGAACGCTCGTGAAGCGCCAGTTCAGAATGCTTACGACCAGGAAAATCCTCGCGCAAGTGCGCCAAGGAGACTGGTTCATGTCAATAGATCTGAAAGACGCATATTTTCAAATACAAATAGCGTCCCATCACAGGCGATTCTTGAGATTCGCCTTCGAGGGCCAGGCATATCAATACACAGTCCTGCCGTTCGGCCTGTCCCTAGCAGCCCGTACGTTCACGAAGTGCATGGACGCGGCCCTCGCCCCCCTGAGACTTCGGGGCATGCGAGTTTTGAACTACTTGGACGATTGGCTGATTCTAGCTCGTTCACGAACGGAGCTCTTAGAACACAGGGCCGCATTACTCGAGCACCTCGAGGAGCTGGGCCTTACAGTCAATTGGGCGAAAAGCTCACTGCTCCCCAGTCGGAGAATTTCCTTTCTGGGAACAGTGTTAGACTCGCTATCCATGACGGCACGCATGTCACCGGAGCGCGGATTGAATATTCAGCACGTCGCGAAATCCTTCCGCCACGGTTCTATAGTCCCGCTCAGAAGGTTTCAGAAAATGCTGGGTCTCATGGCCTCAGCAGCCTCCGTACTCCAGTTGGGCCTGCTCCGCATGCGCCCACTGCAGCTATGGCTAAAAGCACGAGTTCCCCCCAGGGCGTGGACCGCAGGTCTATTTCGCCTCAGGGTCGACCTTCAGTGCATTTCGGCTCTGAAACCATGGAAAGCAACCGACTGGTATCAGTCAGGTGTGAGTCTGGGGATCCCCTCGAGTGTGAAGGTGGTGTCTACGGACGCCTCCACTTCGGGGTGGGGAGCGCTGCTCGAGGGCAGACCGCTAGCTGGCCTATGGTCAGTACGGGAGAAGCTCCTTCACATAAACTGCTTGGAATTAATAGCAGTCGACAAAGCGCTAAGGCGCTTCTGTCCCCAGATAATAGGCCACCACGTATTGGTCCGGTCGGACAACATGTCAGTGGTGGCGTACATAAATCGCCAGGGCGGCGTCAGGTCCCGAAACCTTTACAGGCTGACGGAACGCCTCCTGGTCTGGGCTCAGCACAACCTGCTCTCGCTGAGAGCGGCGCATGTGCCTGGTCACCTAAATGTGGGGCCAGACAGGCTGTCAAGAAACAACGTCCCAGCAGGACAATGGTCTCTGCACCCATAGACGATCCAGCTGCTGTGGGAAACGTTTGGCAAAGCGCAGGTGGACCTGTTCGCGTCCCAAGAAAACGCTCACTGCCCGAGATTCTTCTCGAAAAGCCGGGACGCGCTGGCCCATGTTTGGCCCCGCCGCCCCCTATATGCTTTTCCCCCTGTCTCACTCCTGCCTCAGGTGTTGGAGCGAATCAGGAGGGAGGGATGCCCAGTGCTACTCATAGCTCCGCTCTGGACAAACCAGTCGTGGTTCCCTGTCCTGATGCAGCTGACCAGCGCTGCCCCATGGCCTTTACCGTTGAGGAGAGACCTCCTCTCTCAGGCGGGAGGCTCGATTTGGCATCCTCGCCCGGATTTGTGGTCCCTGCACGCATGGGCCATCAACGGGTACCCGCTGACCTCCCAGAGGGAGTGTTAAACACGATCGCGCAGGCTAGAGCCCCGTCTACCAGACGGCTCTACACCTCGAAGTGGTCTGTGTTCTCTGCTTGGTGTCAAGCGCAGAGCTTTTCACCTGTAGACTGCGGGGTTACGGAAGTGCTTTCCTTCCTTCAGGAGCTACTGGATAAGGGCAGGACCCCTTCCACGCTCAAAGTATACGTGGCGGCCATAGCAACGTTTGTAAAACCGGTGTCTGGCCAGTCACTAGGAAAGAACGACTTAGTCGTGCGTTTCCTTAGAGGAGCTCGGAGGCTAAACCCTCCCAGGCCCCCTTCAGTCCCGACATGGGACCTTTCCACGGTCTTGGAGGCCATGAAAGGTGCCCCATTCGAGCCAATCCAGTCGTCAGACATGAAACACTTGTCTTTCAAGACAGCGTTTCTTATGGCTCTCGCTTCAGTGAAGCGCGTAGGGGACTTGCAAGCGCTCTCAGTGAGCGCGTCATGCATGGAGTTTGGACCTAATGACTCAAAGGTCATACTTAAACCGAAGCACGGCTACGTGCCAAAATCCCTCAACACACCGTTCAGGGCCCAGGTGATTTCCCTGTCTGCCCTTCCGGTTCTCAATGAGGAGAAGGACGCGAGTCTCCTTTGCCCTGTCAGGGCACTAAGGGCTTATGTGTCCCGCTCGTCTGGTTTCAGACAGACTGAGCAGCTTTTCGTTTCGTTTGGCGGCCGTGCTAAGGGACTTGCCGCTTCGAAACAGAGCCTATCCAGATGGATAGTCGGTGCCATAGCGCTGGCTTACACTTCTAAGGGCCTACAGTGCCCTTTGGGTGTTAGAGCGCACTCCACAAGAGGCATGGCCTCCTCGTGGGCATGGTCTAGCGGGGTTACCCTGCAAGATATTTGTATGGCCGCGGGCTGGGCCTCGCCGTCTACATTTATAAAATACTATAACCTGGAGGTTCCCACCTTGCAAGCTAAGCTTTTGGCGGTATAAAATTCAGTGCTATCTGCCCGCTGTGCGGCTCAGATACTGAGTTTGACCTGCGTATTGCTCACTGACCGGTACAGCAGCTCATTAAAATGTCGACACACTTGTGGCCACCCAGTTCAGGCTGAATGTTCACCCTGACGGTATGGTCTATTTGTCACATGATTAGCTCCTTCGGATGCTATTTACAGGGGATAATGCTTCTAGCCTCTCTTCCCTCACTCTCTGTGAGTTTATGGTGATTATGCACTATATGCGCCCCGGGCTTCGGCCCCTGGGACTTTGGTGTTGGATCCCTACCAGCACGGCGTGTTGCATTGTGTTCCCCATAGCGTAAGATATTACGCAGTACGAGAGATACTCTCGTAAGAGAACGTGCTCGGTTACTAACGTAACCTCGGTTCTCTCTAGAGAGGGAACGAGTACTGCGTATCTTGCCGTGCTTGGAATACGCTCTGGTTCGCTTCGGCGATGAAAACCAACGTAAGAGCAGCTATCGAGCCTAGATATAGGGCGAGACCACGCCCTTTCTGGCGGGACGTGACGATATGGGCGCGAAAGGCCCCCATTCGTCGTGACGTCACGCAGAGCCTCTCTCGATAGGCTGCTGCTGTTGCCGCAGGGTAGCCAATAGGCGCGCGAGCTGTCTCGCCTATGTCTGCTTGCTGCTGCAAAGCGTTTTACATTAATAAAAAATTAAGGATAATTTTTGGCTTCAATATCTCGTGGAAAAGAGTTTTCCCCCATAGCGTAAGATATTACGCAGTACTCGTTCCCTCTCTAGAGAGAACCGAGGTTACGTTAGTAACCGAGTACGTTTTGTTTGAGTTCTTCTGTGGTCTAGTGGTTAGATCACTCGCCAACCGTGTCAGAGGGTACGGGTTCGAATATTTTTTTCTCTCATCAAAACCGAATATGTTCATCAGTGGTACAGTCTATATCAAGCACACACGTATATAGGACACCCGTTTGTGTGCGTTTTATTTTGTGATTTCACCGGAATGAATAGTGTCCGCAATGGCAATAGATTGAAGAGCACGTCCCAGCGAGTGAAGACTGCGCGCGCGTCGCCACAATGTAGACTGTATCCATGACACTGATAGCAGGACACGAGCGCTCAGCTTGAGTTCAAAAACAAAACATTTTAGCTCTAGATCTCTTATTTAAGAGCGGACTAAATGAATGCTCTGCTAGTTAACTGGGGATGTTTTATTTGTATTAGGTACAGCCGTTCATTGAGTGTATCAGTAAATGCGTGCGGTCTATGGGCCATAAACAGATACTCGCGGTTACGCGGTCTACCCATCAATAGATGTTTCTCTGTCCATCAACAAATACATTGTGCATCTATTATCATAATTGTCCATCAGTTTACTTTGGATAATGTGCTAAGAGTTTTTTGCTTTTGTTTTGTTGTGTTTACATCGTCACCATCAGTCTTCAGAAATCATTCTGATATACTTTTTTTTTTTAAATCAATGTTGTAAACAGCTGTGCTGCTTAATTTTTTTTAACCTGTGATAGTTTGTTAGGATTCTTTGAATGCACTTTTTTTTTAATTTATATAACCACTATATAAGCAATATTTTTTTATATATAATAAAATTATATATATATATATATATATATATATGTTTTTATATATAAAAAACAAGTTTGGTCTTTTTATGGTTTTTTTTTTTTTTTTTTTAAAGGAAGTGTTAAGTGATATGAATGACTTTAAGTCTTTATGTTCTTAGGAAAGATTTCTATTTTGAATAAATGCTGTTCTTTTTAACTTTTTATTCATTAGTGAATTATTCTTAGTTCAGGCTGCCTCACAGCACCTTGATGGGCCATTAGACATTGGGGGAGTGTCTTTAGTCTTCCCAGGTGTAAATTGCATTAATATTCATGGGCATTAACACTCCCACGCATACAGCACTGCTGACCCAAAAACTGATGTAAGAAATTCAAATCGTTATATTGATCTTTCTGAAAGAGTGGTCAGAATGATTTTCACTTCATTTTGAAGTAAA
>CM070831.1:25358079-25376072 GCA_036326025.1 Chrosomus eos
ATACTAGCATATGTTTGAAGTTTATCACATGCTCAATCATTCAGACCCTCTTGAGAGAGAAGAACAGAGAGTGTCTGAGTTCAAGACCCCAAAGTCTTGTTATTAAACTATCAGGCTAAGAACATCCCCCGAAAGACGACTTTATGCTACTATTCAATTCATCTGAATCAGCAGTTCTGCTTATGTGATAGAACAGATGAGCATGTGAAGCATACATTTAAAAGAAATAAATCACCCAAATTAAAAAAAAATCATCATTTACTCACTTTTACTGAGTCTTTTTGACCCAATATTATCATCTTTCTTTTGTGAAAAGTTGTTTGGCAATAAAAATGTTCTTGCAATATAAGATCGATTTATACCAAGCTCCAGAAAGGCAATATAAAGTATCACAGAAGTTGATTAATGCGCTATATTCTAAGCCATACGATAACTTTGTGTGAAGAAAAATCGCAAATTTAAGCCATTAAAAATAACCACTGATTATATTTATGCATTCGGCAGATGATTTTTATCTCAAGATACTTAAATTGCATTGAAGGCTTCAGTTCTTGCTTTTCCTGGGCATCAAACCCATGACCTTAGTGTTGCTAGCTCCATGCTCTACTGTTTGAGCTAAAGTGAGATATTAGAGCTACGATATTGAGGAAGACTAGCAGTGAACACTGACAAATTACATTTCCAAACAAAGGAAAGTCAATGGGGCGCATTAACTGTTTGGTTACCGACATTCTTCAAAATATCTTCTTTTTTGTTCAGCAGAAGAAAGAAAATCAAAGGTTTGGAACAACTGGAGGGTGAGTAAATGGTGAACTATCGTTTAATATAAAATAACTGACAATTAAGTACAAGCTTGTTTTTCCACAGGATTTACCCAAGTGTAAAGTGGATCATTGGGACAAACTGAAGCTGTTGTGGTATTCTTATGCAATAGGAGGACCTCATTTATGACTTTCAACTGTCTGATCACACCATGACGTAGGAACATACACATACAGTATTATTCCTTCAAGATGCTGTAATGTTTCTCAGGTAAATGGAAACACATGCCTAAGGAAAATGAAAAGAGAGGGAGGTGCCAGATCAGGTCCTCATGGAGTCCCATGTTAGATGGCGTTTTTCAAAATACGTTATAGTGACTGGGTGGAGATTTTAGACCAAATGATGAGAACATCAGTGTTTTATGATATACGTAGCTCAATGAAATCACAACCTCAAACATAAAAATTTTGATCATTGTATCCAGCTTATCTAACTCAGGATGTATAACGTTATTTAGTTGCTATTTGTGTATTTTTGATTTTAGATTCTTTATGTTTCATCTTAAAAAACACCTGCCAAGACTGCCAAGTCCCAATTGCATCTCCAACTAAGGGGCTAAAGACAGACACTCATGTGACACACACACACAGACAGACAGATGTCTTCACTCCTCTTTCAAACAACAATAGTTCATGTGCGTCACAGAGCAGCAAGCAACCACAAACCAATACAGTGCTGCCATTTAACAATACACATGAATTGTGCATATTGCAAATACAAGGTTCCTTTTTGGGTTGTCTGTACTTTTATGTGATTATGATTCCATTCCATTCCATTCCATTCCATGATGCCAAAAAGTCACAAACTGCATTACAAAGTTTACTTACCAAACATGAAAGTTGAAGCACACACCAACATTTGGTTTGTCACTTTGAGAAAGTGTAAAAAGCTGATACAGACTCAATAAGGCTGATATTATCCAATGAAAACACAGTCACATCCAAGCACTGCAGTGCAACACACACACACCCCATGCAAGACCCACAAAAAAGTGAATGCTAGCAAAAGCATAGTCGTGGCCAATGCAGACACATAAATAAATGCTTCCTGAATGAAAACCATATTTCATTTTTTTTATTTGCACAGTCTCGATCTCTCCCTCTCTCTGGCTCTTTTCTGTGTTTTTCTCTTCATTTCTAATTAATTTCTCGTCCATTCTCCTTTCTAACGCCTTTCTCCATCTCTCTGCCCTTACCTCTCCATTTTCTTCACTGAAAAACCCACTCATCTGCTGTTGTAATAAGGACAGTCCTGCTTTACAGTGTCATGTTTCTGCAGTGTCAGGAAGTCTTTTAAGCTTCCCAGAAGACTCATTCAGATCATGAACATTCTGTTGTTGTTCTGACATAGAATATTTCTTTATTGACAATTGTATGATATAATAAGCACCTCAGATTTCATTTATAATTTTTCAGCCAAGCTTTCTTGTGCAAAGCAATGCATTATCAAACAGTAAATCATAACAAATATAATACAGGAAATCTAGAACAATTAAATCAAAATCTTTTCAAAAATATATCTTGAAGGGTCTAGGCTTTTTTTCAAACACAGCATGATTTTTTTTTTTTTTTTTACATTTGCTCTAAAAATTTTAGAGATATAAATATTTCCCTATCTGACATTGTCCATAAACATGCATAAATAGGGGCAAAGATGCAGTTTTAAAACGGAACAAATTTGAGTATATGTGCTACTGAAACAATTTACAGCAGTCAACATTTGAAGTGGATCAAAAAAGTTCATCAAAGTTGTCCTGAAACAAGACCGGGTATTGTTCAAAATTCACGTATAACGTTGATGAAAGGTTTTGATCCACTTCAAATGTTGACTACTGTTTTTTAAAGAGTGGTTCAAAATTCAAAATTTTGTTTAAAATTGTATAATTCAATTTAATTGTGACAAAAAAAACAGAATCAGGTAGAATAAAAAAAGTGAATGATTCAAATAAGGTGCCAATAAATACACAAAGTCAGGATTGTAACAGATCTGTTGGCTAAATTGTGTTTTGGTTATTAATAAAGTACCTCATGGAGAACAATGTCCTATTGGAGAATGGTGATTGTTTATCCTGGCTTCATGACAAAGTGATTTATCCTCCTCAAAAGAGCAAACTCTGACAAGTCCTTTAGCTTTGAGCCAAATCCATGTAATTTCTCCTTTGCACTTAAACCAATTTATAGTTAAATGTTTCACACCTGCTTTTACAGTATCCTGGGGGCGATTCACGAATCCTGACAAAGCTTTGTCCCTTTCATGTTGTCCTATAAACAGATGTTTCACACATTTTTGTCCACTAGTATATAACAGCGGCTTGACCAGAATTGCTATGTCAAAGATGACAAACCCTAAAGATTTCAGAAACAGTTCCGTAAGATTTCATCATTATTTCATTTTGGTTTGCAGGGACCATCATATTAACTATGATTATATATGTACAGGGGTCCAGGGAGCAGAGAAGACACCATCAGTGGCTTGGATTAAGTATTATTATATTTGCACAGTGTACAAAGCTATAATCTTTAAGCCCTTTAGCACCAAAATGTGTAATCTGTGTAATGAACATAACTATGCACAGTCTTATTGGTCATGGGCTGCACTATTTGGCGAATAAAACAGTGGGCAGCTGTTATTGTTGTTCAGAGCTGCCCTTGTTGCAGAGTGGGGCAGCCGCACTTATGGCCTTCCTGCTGGGACGCCTGCGCTTTCCTGTCAGAAGTGTGTAGAAGAAGGGATTCACACACGAGTTTCCGTAAGTCAGCCCTGTGAGGATGCGATTAATCGTAACCTGCGTCCCCACCGGCACCACGCGCAGAACCTCAGGCCGGTACAATGGTAGAAGCTGCCAGATCCAGAATGGAAGGAAACATGCCCAGAATGTCAACACAATTCCCAGGATGAGGAGCAGGACTTTTGGGCGAGGTGCACGGGGCGGGTAGGCGTTGCCCCCTCCGACCCAAGCTGGCTGCGTCTGAGATACCCAGTAGAGTCTCCCCAAAGCTGCATACAAAGCTCCGATGGCCAGCCCTGGGCCTAGGATACTGGTGCAGAAGAGTACACTGAGGTAGGCTTTCGAACTCTGCTCGTCCCAGGCGGGAACGCACAACTTGCCTTCCTGGTTCTCTCCATCCTCGAGGTGCAAAGTGATCATCATGGGCAAACTGAGAGCCACGGCAAAGCCCCAGGCCAAAGCGACTCGCAGGAGTCCAGAGGAAGGCGTGGACGAGGCTGCCAACGGATCGGCCACGGCTCGATACCTATCCAGACTCATTGCGGTGAGGGTGAAGATGCTTGCGTGCATGGTGAGCAAATCCAGACTGAGAAGGAGCCGACAGCCTAGTTCACCGAAGGCCCAGTCAGATGCCAGGCTGTCGTACACGATGAAGGGGGCGGTGGAGAGGTACACCAGGTCTGCTAAAGCCAGACTCAGAACCTGCAGGTGAAGGGAGGAAGAGGAGGAGGACGAGGTGGGAGAGGAGGAGGGGGAGAAAGAAGGGGAGGAGGTGCCGAGGCAGGAGGAGCTGTAACAACAGGTTGGAGAGGTGCGTCGCCGCCTTGACATCCTGCGGCGGCGAATCAGAAGCCCTAGGGTGTACAGGTTGCCCAGAATGCCCAGTAGAGAAAGGAGGGATAGGAAAAAGCAGAAGAGAGCAGTGGAGGCTACACTTGGGGATGGGGAGAGAGAAGGAGAGGATGAGGGAAGGGAGAGGTTTGTGAGAAAGGGAAAGGTGTATGAAGGGGAAGGGGAAGAGGAAAGAGAAGTAAAGCCAGAGACGTCCATTTGTCCTGGATGCCAAGAATCCCAAGATGAGTGACCTTCTGAGAGAAGTAACTTCAGAGTGTATTAGGGTGTTTACTGTGCCCAGGTGATCAGAGAATCCAAATTTGAAGGGGAGAGCTGTGAGTGGACTGCTGTAATGGGTGAGAGAGAAGAGAGAAAAAAGAGACAAAGAAACAGTGATTTTATAAACCTTTTTTTTAATTTACAACTTTGTCAAAGTACGCTAAATATCATACATATCACAGATTACAATAACTAATATTATGTTCAAGATAATTCATCGTCAGATGCACAGCACCAGTCTTGACAGAAATTTGTACAAATCTACATGGGTTAATTGTTTTGGTAAAGAGTTCAACTAACTAATATCAACACAGCAAACTTGGTTGGATTAGTTTAACTAACCTATTATTATTAGCTTACAACTATAATAAAATGTATCAAGTTAGGCTATTCAAGCTCAATGATCTCAGCAGCGCTTTTTTGAGCTGCTCTAAAAATTTCCTCACAAACCTATGAAATTTTAATCTTAAGTAGCCTACTGAAAAAAAAAAATAAGACAACGAGAAACACTTGACTGTACTTTACTTATATCCTATCTACGTCGTCATAAAGCGGTAAGGCACTACTTTTCTCGGGGAATTCTATTCCTTGTCGTAATGACGGGTGTGAAGATCAAAGCCCAGCCGGGGGGCGCAAGAACACACACGGGACAGAAGTATATGTGGCACATGATGACCCTGAGAGAGACGGGTTACGAGGCTACGACGAGCTACTGTTGCTATAAAGCACTGGCACAGGCAGTAGGTTACCCGCTGCGCCCATTACCCTTACCAGGGTGCTTTAAATAACACCTTTTTGATCGACACGGAGATCTACAGATTGTCTAGTTTGAGTTAATTTATTTATTAATTCATTACAAATATGGATTTAGTTCATTTAAATCATAAGATGCCCAGCTAAGCAAATTAAATAAATAAAAAAGTTTTAATAATTGGGTTAGCAGTGTAGGAGTCCTAGTAATTTTAGTTGTTGTAGTTTATTGTTTTCATAATGTAAAAATGTCGAACACATGTCTGCATTGAATCAGGGGAAATCGGGGAATGTTGCGCCAATGAGTGAGTTGTAACACCATCAGTTTAACCAAATTAGCTACAGGGGTGAGATCATTCATTCTTCATGACAGCAGAAGTGTGTTGCGTGTAAAAACGTATAAAGGATTTACAGGAGAACAAAAAATTGCATGTTTAATGAATGATGACAGAACAAGAGATCATCTGAATCAAGTCATGTTAATCTTGTTTAATTTTATATAGGCTATAACGTCCAAACAAGATCTTCGCCTGTTTAAAAATAAATAAATAAATATCAGACGGGGAGGGTTGAAACAGTTTCCATACTTTTGTACGGGACAGTGTCCACTTGACACAAACGCACACTATGTATTTTGCGTAGGCTACTTCTATTGTTTCCATTTTTATCCTGTTCTTTATTTATTTTGTGCTACATGTTAAACGAAACCCCTATCCGATATGGAAATATTGTAACAATTGTTAGCTTTGTAGCTACTTGACATTAATTTAATACATGTAGCCTATTCGTTGTAAATTTCTAATAGCCTAAGTAACAGAGAAATATGGAGATAGGCTATTATTCTATAGGCCAAAGTTTGTGACACTCCACGCAAAAAACACATAATTTCAGATGTTAACGAAAAATGTGTCACAACGGTCTTCTCCATTCCTATTAGCTATACGCACCCTTAATATAGGCTAAAACTCGATGGTTGTCGCATGTATAACGCATTCATAAGACAGCTGAAACTGTAAACGATAGGCTGCTATTATTCAAACAATCAATGTCTCAGAACAATAAACTTTTATAGCCTTAACACAACAGCATTACGCATAGATTTGTTTCGTTTAAATTCTGAGGAAACAGCTAACTAAATTAATTGGATTAAAACGAGCTAATATCTTATTTTTGAAACCCTAAAATTGTCTTACCCTTAAATTGAGTATTCAGAGATGGCATGTTCCATATGTCGGCATATCCACACTTCAAACCGCGAGACAATGACGAAAATCCCACTCTAGAATATTCTAATTAAATCGTGTATTTGTAAAGTATAAATCAAACGCTCAGCGAGGTGTTAATGTTCCTCTAAGGACAGAGTTAAAGAAACTTTAGGATGGTGTAGAATATCTCTGTCACAGTCAGTCCACTCCCCATATGTTGTCTGAAGCAAATGAAGGGAGGGATGAAGAGAGGCTCTGCTGAAAGACTGGAGAAAGAAGGGTGTCTTTAATAAAGACCAACTATCAATGGCCTTGGAGGGAGACAATTGATCTTTATTGGCAGAGGACTGAATGTGATTTGATGTTTAGTCTCTAAAACTGATATTCTTTGTGGTGTTCATAACTCTCTCTTGTGATTAGATCCCTTCAGCCCACTTTTAACGAACATTTTTACGAGTGAAAAATCTGTGCTTTGGGGCTGTATTCATCAGTGCCAAAAGCAATACAGTCAGTATACCATAGGAAAAACACTTGTAAATGTCAGGGAACAATATTTATGTCCACCATCCATCAAAGTTATTTGGGTTTGGGAGCATACAAGGAATATTTTAGGTAGACTTTATTAGAGAACTTTAAGAATTACAACAGCAAACATGAAAAGGTACGTACAATGATTTCAGTTGTAGCTACAGGTACTCAGGACAAATGAACATGTTATTAAACCCATTCTTTGAGGCTGGACTGAATCATGCGTGAAAAATGTTGGATGAAATTTGATACGCGTCACAATCCAAACCACAGCCGAGGCAGTGAAAACCATTTAATCACTTAAAAAATATGGTATCGCTCCCTAACGACCATACAGGAATACATAACCATTAATGGAGATAAACCGTTTCGGTGGAAAGACATTTTCACCTCCTTACTAGTCATGCAAAACTTAAAATGATGCACGGTGTGGATATCTTGCAAGTATGATGTCCTTTAAGACCACATGAACGGATTAAAGGGATAGTAGGCACCAAAAAAAAAAAAAAAAATCAATCATCAATTCAGTCATCATTCACCCTAATTCAAAACACTTACTTTTCTCTATAAAACACTGAAGATGTTTTGAAGAATGTCTGTTTTTGTCCATACAATGAAAGTCAGTGGGGTCCAATGTTGTTTTGGGCCCCATTGGCTTTCACTATATGGAAACAACAATTCTTCAAAAATATTTTCTTTTGTATTTCATAGAAGAAATAAAGTTATACACTACTGGATTCGACATGAGGGTGAAAAATGATGCCAGAATATTCAATTTAGGGTAAACTAACCCTTTAAACTTTTGTTAAACCTAAGGGAAACAAAAAACTGGGGAAAGGGATACTTGAGCTGCATAGAGTTTTTCCTTTGTTTTGATATCATTTTGGTGTAAACCGCAGAAAAATGAAAGCTTTTAACCTTTAACTGAACAGTGGCTAATAGTTAAAAATGTTAACAAAATGCTTTTATATGACCAAGATTAGTTATCATACAGTGCTTCTATTAATATTCAACCTATATTATTTCAGTTAAAGTGATCCTGAGATCTTTGAAGCAGACGAGTGAGTCAGTGGACACATGTTCTTTCCTGTAAAATGAAGATGATTCATTAGATGAAGGCGGTCCAGTGTAAAGGAACAACCGGCGTAAATAACTGTCCAGTGAGAAAGAAAGAGTAATAGAGTGAGAGAAAGAGACAGACAGAGAGCAAAAGTTACAACCCCGTCTCCTCATGAGCTACTGACACCAAATTCAGTGTTGCACCGCGTGCCAACACACATCTACACAAGGCCAACAAACACATATCTGCACATCTACTGCACTCCTGCCAACACACACACACGCCGCTGACACACTTCAACTTAACACTACCTCTGAACACCCGATACGGTCAACACTCAAACATATCTAATCAATGGGGTAAGGAGTGTGTGTGTGTGTGTGTGTGTAGTTGACCACAAGAGCCCAGGATCATCATCATCATCACCACAGCCTATAGAGTCTGCTTAATGAATTAGTCTCCTGGTTCAACTGTTCAGTGTTTACACTTCTCATTTTGTGACCGCAGTAAGTAAAACTGAAGGCATTTGAGTCACCAAAATATTTGCAAACACTCATTAAAGTGAATTACTGTTAGACTGCTATAGACTTTCCATTATTTAAAAAAAAGATATAATTATAGATCTTAAAAACGGTCAGATAACTTTTTTCTCAGAAAAGTTCAGACTAAAATGGATATTGTAATATTATTAGTATATCAATCATAAATCCATGTATAATACTGCATTGTAAAATTGTATAAATTGTACACATTAACCAACGCATCCACAACCAGTTGTTCATTGTTCTTATAATGGGACAACTAATGGACTGTTTTACCCCTCAATGGTTATTTTATTTTATTTTTATCAGATATTAATGGCTCTTATGACAAATTGCTTGTGATGTTTACCATTTGTAGGTTGCTTTGAATTTATTTTATTCTATTATTATTATTTTATTTATGTGGAACAGAAGTTGTTATATATTATTTATTATATTTTATATTTATATTATTAGCATATATATATATATATATATATATATATATATACACACACACACACACACACACACACACACATACTAAGTACACACACACACACACACACACACACACAAATTGTAATATATTATATATTAGATTTTACAAACTGTGACATTCACATGTCTAAAAAATATATATACACTGTAAAAGTGAAAGTTGGATCACTTTAAAATTACTTCAATTGTAACCTAAAAATTAAGTTTATCTACTTAAATACCGTTAAAGTGATATTAGTGAAAGATTTAAATTTTAGGTGTTACCATTGAAGTAATTTTTTTAGTGATCCAATGTTCACTTTACAGTGTAAAAGTAGTCGACATGCTTGTGTGATATTTCAAGTCTTCTGAAACCAGTTTGAATATGCAGAATGGAAAATAACTTTTAAGAGCTACAGCTGAGGAGAAGATTATCATGAATAATGATTTTTATTTTCAGTCTGTTCCTCTCACACGCTATCATATTAGAACTGTATTCATGACATTTTCCAGATTTCTTTGTTTTCCTGAAAGGGATAGGTCACACAAAATGAATATTATGTCATCATTTAGTCACTCTTTAGTCTTCTTTATCTTCTAGACTTTAATTTTATGAACAAACAGTTTAATTATTCTTTAAAATATCTTTTAGCAGCTGAGGTCACTATGAATTTTCCTGAAAAATAACTTAATGTCGCTTTTCTAAATCTCAGCATTCAGGTTTGGACCAACACTAGTGTGAGTGAATAATGACAGAATTTTAATTTCATGTTCTTTAGAAGCATTAGACTTGTAATCCTTTCGCAAGCCACTGCTGTGTTTGTCTAAAATGGGTTTCAACTCTTGTGTGAAGTCTGCAGGATTTAGAGAGGTGATCTGGGCTTAGCGTGTCCCAGGCATGTGCTGTATATTTGAGAACACAAGATGGACAGAGACAGGCACCAGGGCCAAGACGAGAAGAAGGGCAACATACCTCTCCCTGCGGGGTGTGTGGAATTTCAACAAATACCTGGCACGGGCCTGCCAAAATAGGCAAAGGAGAGAGAGATTAGTAGAGAGACAGACGGGACAGAGACTAAATGCAAGAGTGACACAGAACGTTTGTCTGATGTCTCACTGAAGGATGGATTGTGATTAACAAATACAAAATGGAACAAACAGACCCTGTTGTGACAAAAATGATATTACAACAAAGGCTTCATCTTTGTCTAGTAAAATTTACACACACTATTTTCTCAGCATGCTTTGGTATCGGCTAGATAAGAAGAGTTAATGTTGACATTTGTGAGTTTTTGCACAAAAATTTATAAAATGGAAATGAGATCTGTTCTGAAATGTTGGAATTTATAGGAGTTTCTGTTATTTAACCATTACATTAGTATAGTAAACTGCATGTTGCTTCATATTAAACAATTACTGTGTGTGTAAGTACACACTCTAAACAATGCTGGGTTATTTTTAATCCGAAATGTTGGGTTGAGCATTTTGACTATGTTGCTGGGTTATTCTCTCCGTAATCAGCTGACAATGACCCAGTGTTTGGGTTTGTTGAAACCCAATGATTAAATTTGTGATTAAATTAATTTCCTGGAATAAACACTTTAATTGAATCAATAAACATGGTGTTATTATTGTTATTAATATTATTATTTTTGTTATTAGTATTTTTATTATTATTATCTAAAATAATAACCTGTAACATGGGGTTGTTTGACCCTGCACTGATAAAAAAACACAACCCAGCAAATGGGTTAATGTAGCTATAAAACCCAACCTGTTGTGTAAAAATAACCCAGCATGTGTTCTGCCCAGTATTTACCCAGCACTGGGTTGTCAAATAACCCAAATTGGGTTGTTTTTAACCCAACATTTTTTTGAGTGCAATAATCAACTTAATATCGTATCACATGTATGTGCGCTATTACTAGTTAATAGTTAGCTGATTGTCTTAGTGTATTTAAATGAAATAAGTTCACATTACTCGTACTATTGGTTAGGAACAAGTTACCATAACTTGTTGTTGGGTTTACTCAATTTAATTTGTCATGGTAAATGTAGTAATTCAGTAAATATATATATATATATAAAAATGCTTTTCTGGGTGTTGTGTACACTAATCTGGTATTAAACTTGCCATTGTGTACTTTATGTTTTGTTCTTGGCATTGTGTACTTTATATTTTGTTCTTGGCATTGTGTACTTTATATTGTGTACTTTATTTTGTTCTTGGCATTGTTGTATGACAAATTGCTTGTGATGTTCCTCATTTGTAATTCGCTTTGGTTACAGCATTCGCTCAATGAATAAATGCAATGTAATGTAATTTTGTGGAAATTCATGCTGGTGTTTTCTGGAGGATTACCGAACCAAACCCTTATAAAAGAAACCGTTGTCATTTTAATAAACATGCTTTTAGATTTTCTGCTAATTACTGCCCCTTTCAGCCTCTCATAAATTTTGTGAAGAACAGACCTATCGTCCTCTTTTCATGCTGCTCTCTGACATGAGGCCTGTATTAACACATTAGATTTCGTGGTGTGCGGTGTCTTGATGCCTAAAGCTTAAGGGTAAGGTTCTGCCCTTCACAGGGTGTCTCCATTCACTTCAAAGGGATCATAATTGCCAGACACAACTGTCCAGCCCCACCGGGACCCCCAGCTCAACCTGTGTGTGTGTGTGTGTGTGTGTGTGTGTGTGTGTGTGTGTGTGTGCGTGCGTGCGTGCGTGTGTGTGGTGTGTGTGTGTGTTGTGTGTGTGTGTGTGTGGTGGTGTGGTGTGTGTGTGTGTGGTTTCAGTGCCACTGCACATGGGTTTCTAACAAAAACAATCTGATTAAGGTACCTTGACATAAATAATCACAGACCCTTTAAATGGCTTTAAAGCGCCCTTGTGCTTTGCTACATTATGTTAATTAATTCTCCAGTCTTTGTCAGCCAATTGACAGATCGCCCCCATGTTTGACTTCTCCTTACAGCAGATTTAATTAAATGGGCGGACATTTTTGCGTGTAACAAACTGTTTGTTTCCCTGCAGACTGATTAGTAGAGTTCAAGATGAAATATTGATCCTCCATCTCTGGTGCTGATGTTTATATTCACGTCACTTTCAGTAGTTCTCAGTAATAAAGATAAAGGACTGACATTCCTCCGACAGTTTGTTTAATGGCCGTCTTGCAAGCAAACTAGAAAATCTTTAGACTTTCTTTTGCTGTATTTATGCATCAGAGAAACAAATTTGCAGATCGCCTCTTTGTTTTTTCTATCAATACATTATAGTTGATTAGGGATCAAATTTGGTAATTTTACACTGTTTCACATATGTATCAGCAAGGCTGTGAATCGTAAGCAACACAAAACGTGCTGTGCTGAATGATCATGCTTTGAAGGAATAGATCGAGCAAATGATTCAGATGAGTCATTTTGAAGGATCATGATCAGCTAAATATTGAATGATCAATGTCATCATAAAGAGAGTAACTTATTTTGTTCCTGAATGAATCAGTGCTTTGAATGAATCAGTTCATTGAATAATTTAATAGCTCAATATGCATAATTCCCTCATAGGGTAAAAAGAGTAGGTATGTGAAAAGAGTAGTATGTCCAAATTCACAGTATTCATAAAACAGTAGATTCCCTGAATGATCTTCATCCAGTGAGATTCTGAAGTACTCCAATGGACATTTACCAAAAGGCCATGGGAGAGAATTTGTAAATGGCAGTATAGTGGAATAAATGATGAGGATATCTCATCAAATGATGAGACATATGAAAATGAAAACATAACGAATGTAGTTCATCCAGATTACATTCATACTATAGAGCATACTTTTTAACAGCAGCAAAGTAATTACTTATTCAAAAGAGATATACCTATCAGAGAATATGCAATTTCAGACACTGTTTAATTCCTGAAAAAATAAGTGCTTTTGGACAAGTCGACTGACTGAATGATTCAATGACTGACTTATAAAGAGACAGCCTAAATCCTGGATTATTTCATTTCACTACAATAGACTAAGAACACGCATTTGTTATATGAGATCACTGACTTGACTAATTTACTGTTTTTTTAAAGGGACCAAAAATGAAAATGTTGTCATCATTTACTCACCCTCATGTTGTTCCAAACCTGTATGAGTTTCATTCTTCTGTTGAACACAAAAGATACTTTGAGAATGTTGGCAACCAGACAGTTGATGGCACTCATTGACTTCCATAGTATTTATTAAGTCAAAGGGTGCTGTCAATAACACATTGGAATATATGTGACATTTTGAAGAAGAAAAAGTTAAATTGTAAAACGTTCTCCAACAATTATCTTTATATTTACAACTTTGAAAATCATATTTTACAGTGTCAGGTCATTGATGACTGAAAATGTCCTACATTAAATATTTGTCCAAAGTCCATTTTGACCTTAGTCATACATGAACACTGTATTTAGAGAGATTACTTTCAAACATTTCCTAAATATGCTCAGGCAGAATTTCAATATAGCTTTTATATATATGCAAAAAGTACTATTACTATAGTAATACTATTATTACAGTATTATTTTTACTCTAATTATATCTATTAATATAATACACATTGTAATACTAGAACTAAAACATAAGTATTGCTACTATTTCTTTTGATGGTGACATAAAGAAATTGTTTAAATGCTAATGTGAGCTTCTTAACTCTAATTTATCTAATTCTCCCTCAAATTGTCATTTTTTGAGCTTCTTCCACTGCAAGAACAGAAAACAAACTGAGTGAATCTGACTTTCAGTTCAGCGTTTTATAGATCTGGCAAACCCAAGGTACAGAGATCGAATCAGACTCCAGAGGAGATTGGCTTTTGTTCAGTTGGATGTTTATCTTATTCCTGGACCACACTGAACATGTGCTGATAGGTAGCAGAGGATTACGTCTGCATTTATGGAAATTAGATTATCTAATAACTGACATGTGGAAGATACTGTACGAAAGCGAAGACATTTTCTGAATACAGAAATGTTTAATTCTAGTATTATTAATTATTCTATTTTTTTTGGTAAGGAATCTGACCCTCTATCACATAGCCAAAAGCAGTTTGTGTAGTATGCCCTTATATCATTGTTATCAACACACAGTTCAGACATCATGTGAGTGGAAGGACAGTCAGTTTGATGTCCATTCAGGTGAAATTTAGCTCTGTGATTTGTTTTTTCAACTTCTATAATTCTATTTTTGCATATTATTATTTAATTAATGTTTTTTTTTTAATTGAAAGCAGAAAGCATTTAATCAGGCAAAACTAATGATGTGGAAATAAGCTTCAGACAGAGTGTGGTACAGCAATTCTCAAAAACAAGTCCAAATGTCCTAAAGTTTATTAGGCTGTACAAAAAACAATAGTATGTGATTATATTATAAATAGGACTTTAAAACTGCAAATTAACACCACTATTAAGGCCACTTTCATCTTATAAAACTTAAAACAGATCCATTTTATTGTAAAACCACACATTCTTTTACATTTAGAGGCACATTCATTCCACCGTTTAAGCCAGTCACATGCAGTATAACCATGTCCAGGTGAGTTTCTTTTTTTCCCCCTCTTTTTTTCACACTTATGTAACAAGCCACTTTTTCACAGTGAACCGTGTTAGCTGTCAAAATTTTTACTGGTTCAGCAAGTGGCCAATCAAAAGAAAACATTATTCTCTCACTGTCTGTTCAATCAAAACAGAAAGAGCTTGTTCAGTCGGATGAAATAGAAACATTCTGCCCTCTAGTGGTTCATCTGTAACAAGAAATTAAATGACGTTGACTTTTATTTCAATTTATTAATGATGTAAATGTATTTGAATTTATTTTGATCGACTAATCAAAACCCTCCACATACTACTATGTCATTTAAGGCTGTAAAACATAAAACAATTAGTCTATAACTATGAGCAACACATTTGACCATATAACCAAATATATTTGATCAATCATAAATAAATTATTAATGTATTTTAGATAGCCAATCGCTTCTCTTCTATCATGTTAGCCTGTCTGTCTCTGGCAGCCTCTCTTTCTGTTTCCGTGCCTGGAGAGCATTTTCCATTGATCAATCTCAATCTTTTTTTTTATTTTCCTCGATGTAAGATAGGCTAAAGGGCAAGAGGCATCCCATTTATTCCATACATATTTATATATATATATATTTTTTCTACTTGTGTTATACTTTGGTGCTGTAGTTATCAGTCATATCCACTTTAAAATGGGCCTTGCAGTTTATATTGCACTAATGCTAATAAAACGTGCTGTGCCTGTGATGTTGTTGAACACATACTCATATTTGCAGCTAATAATGATGTGTATGATTATTGCACTAATGCTAAAACTTGCTGTGATGTTGTTGATATGAAACAAGCATTTTCTGATTATATAACGTAACAATACGTTTGGGTGTCAATGGCACGAAACACGACTAAGTAAGAGGGACAGTCAGAATGAGAGGATGCAGAGAGGAGAGGAAAGGATGCAGATTATTACTGAAGTTGTTTCTGCCTGCTGGTGAGCGCGCGCGTGGAGCAGAGCACGCGGAGAGAGAGAGCGCCCACGCCACACTTTCACGCGCCGCAAAGCGTTTTAATGTAATTCAAAATTTCAAAAGAATAAATGTTAGAAAAGAAATTGAAATGGAACAGACCTGACGCTTAAATGGACTATTGCTATGTGATGACATTCGTGCACGAGCCGGTGAGTGTCGTTTTCGTTCTTCAAACTTCAAATTTGACTTCCAGTGGCTTAGTTTCAGTGCTTTTCTTGTATTACTTAAGTAAACATACATTTACCATATGAACATTAAATAGTATAGTTGTGCATGTGTGGTTCAATACGACGTAGAATTAAACTCGATGTTTGGCTGTTAATTGGTAAATAAACAAAACTACAAAAGATTTCACAGCGAATTCACTCAAAATGTAGGTTAATTTGCTCTATTAGTATACTTTTTTTGGTGTTTGTAAGAACACAAACATATGTGAATATTAGGCTAATTCATAACAGGTTGACCTGTGTCCAGGTCAAGGTGAAGGGCATTTCAATCAGGCCTCATTCACAGCAGCCTATATCAGCAAAACAAGGCTTGATTACTTTATAATAACGTTCATTGATTATTAAATCATTAAAAATATTGTAGAAAATAGTTGATATTTAGCAGCACGCTAAAACAATTTTTTTTTATTAATACACCATTAAAAACAACAATAGGTTGCCTATTGGAGATCAGCATGTATTCAAATAAGGCTATGACAACCTGTAAATTAAACTTTCTTGGCATTTCTCACTCTTTCTTTGTAATCTATTACACATTAGACCTATATTGTAATGTTTGTTAATTTCAAAGTTATAAAAAAAGGGTCCCCTAATGCTTAGATTTAATACTAGCTAATTTTTTCTATATTTTCTAAAATTTTATAGCCTACATACTTAAATATATTCTGTATTTAACTACTTGACGAATGTAAATTAAAGTACAGATTTGTATGTGCTAGTCTTTGTTAGATATCAAAATTAATCTGATAGTCTCATAGATATTTAATGTATTTCAGTGGTGTTTAGTTGCTTTATTAATCCCATGGAGCAGTTAGATAATTCTATAAATAACACACAACCCAAATCGGGTCCTTTTATAATGGCTGCATTAACGTTTTAGTAAACCATACGGAGAGGCAATTGCACCCCAAATGTGGCTTTTTTTTTGTTGTTGTTATTTTAAGATCAATAGTATAGCTGTCCGTCTTTAGTGCCACTGCAAAGAGGATTTTCATTTCATTTCTCTTTCCTTCATCTGGCGCTGTTGAGAGCATTATTCGTTTGTAGTTGCGTAGTTGAGATTAACCTCAAGGTCATTAGTTCTAAGAATCAGTGCTTTCTTTTTTGAGACAACGGGAGAGTGAAAAGGTTTATTTCTGTAGAAATGATGGTATAGCAATATGGTATAGCAATATGCTCGCTATACAATGATTTTTTTAAGATCACTTAAAAAACCTTTCATTGGCTTGAGTATGATGTGAAAATGAACACTTAAAACGAGACTAGAGGATTACCTTTTCATCTCCCATCCTCCTCCTCCTCCACTGATAGACTGGAGAGAGGATCTGAAAGCGATAGCGGGAGAGAGTGATATACTTGCTCCCATTTAATCTATTTCTCCCATTTAACTTTTGATGCATCACATGAGAGACTACAAATTTATTTATTTATTTTTTGCAGAGGATGTGCAGGAGAAAAGCTGATAAAAAGAAAAGGAGAAATAACAATGAGATAAAAAGATTTATGCATTATTTCAGTCCAAAGATTAATCTTCAAGAATGCGAGAGGCAGAGCTGTAGGAGGCACTGAGAAAATTGAGTCAGAGATGGTTGAGGTGATGAAGTTATGAACACTGGAAAATTAAAACATGCTCGAGGAGCTTTTGAGTGAATGGGTGAACGTGATTTCATCAAGTACAAAATGTTCCTGGAACAACATTCCAATCAACCAATCAGATATAAGGGACACGTTTAGCATTTATGTATAGTTTTGGCTTACAACCAGGGTTAGGTGCTTTTACATTAGTGTTATTTGTCATTTCACTCAGATTTTTTGGGATAAAGCTAATGGTTAGGGTTAGGTTTAGGGGTAGGGATAGTGATAGTGTTAGGACTAAATCTTCGGACTTTTTCATGTTTGCGTGGTCTAGACCATGGTTCTCAACTCCAGTCCTTGGGACCCACTGCTCTGCACATTTTGTAGGTCATCCTTATTTAACACACCTGAATCAGA